>CAVLJG010000001.1:24084756-24526936 GCA_963669975.1 Acanthoscelides obtectus
ATATGTGTATATATATATATGTCTACATATGTGTATATATATATATTTATATATGTGTATATGTAATGATTTGTCGCTTTTATTTAGACTGCTATCACCATCAAATTGTGACGGTCAAGGATTCGACTTTTTGTTCCAAGTATATTTAATAATTATGAATGCTAATTTCTGGCAACAATTTATTGATTCAGGTAGGTGCGAAATATACTTCTTTGGAAATCTCTATCAGCGTATAAGCGATTTTCATTTATTACCCGCTGTGGAGCATTTTTGAGTATGCACACTTTTGTAGCTTACACTATGGGGCGATAAAGAGCAAAGCATACGTCAGCATATCATGGCACCCAGTTAGCTTACGACAATCTAAGGCAAAGCACACTATCTGCTCCCACAACGGTACCTCACGGCATATTCTCTGATACCTGCAGAAAAAGCCTTTGCGGGAGATGTCGCTATTCCGCAACAGGTTGTAGTTTCCCGCAACGGGATCCCATAGTATGCTCTCGGATGCGGAGAGGAAAGATATTCATGTGGTACCGAAGAGCATATTGTGGTACCGAGGTAGCTCACGGCATGCCTAAAGAGGAGAGTTGTTTCGCGGTACCGGGTATGTTGTGGGATCCCATGGCAGGAAATGTCGCTATTCTGAGGCCACGCTCTCGGATGCCCTTTGGTCCTGAACAGCATGTTATGTGCTCACGCAGCGGGCGGTCTTGGCTCTCACGGCATTCTCTTTGATGCTGAGAAAAGCCATGCCTATGGTACTGAAGGGCACGCTGTGGATTCCCACGAGAGGAGATGTTGCCATTCCGCGGCATGCTGTTGCCTCTTGACGCGGGATCCCATAGTATTCTCGGGTGTCGAGAGAAAAGATATTCCAGAATGTTGTGTTCCCGCGGCGGGCGGTGTTGCCTCTCACTGCATTCTCTATGATGCCGAGAGAGAAAAGTCGTTAATTTTGTACCGAAGGGCATGCTGTGGATTCCTGCAGCAGAAGGTGTTGAAATTCTGCGGCATGTATTCGCCTCTTACCGCTAGATCCCATAGTATGCTCTCGGATGCCGAGAGAAAAGATATTCCTGTAGTACCAAAGAGCATGTTGTGGATTCCCACGACGGGAGGCGCTGCTATTTCGCGGTATGTCATCGTTTTCTGGCGTGGTAGCTCATGGCATGACTAGAGATAAGAGTTGCTCCTGTGGTACCGAACGGCATTTTGTGGGTTTCCGTGGCAGAAGGCATTGCCATTCCGCGGCATGTATTGCCTCTTGATGCGGGAGCCCATAGTATGCTCTCGTATGCTGACAGAAAAGATATTCATAATATGGTACCGAAGAGCATATTGTGATTTCCCACGGCGGGAGGCATTGCTTTTCCGCGGCATGCTGTCGCCTTCTGCCGTGGTAGCTCACAACATGCCTAGAGATAAGAGGTGTTGCTGTGATACCGAACGACATGTTGTGGGTTCTCACTGCGGAAGGCGTTGCCTACCACAGCATGCTCTCTAATGCCTAGATAGAGGGAGAGAGAGAAATTGTTTCTGTGATACAGGTGTTCCTGTGGTTGCGCAGAGCTTGTTGAAGGATCCCACGGCAGAAGGTGTTGCTATTCCGCGGCATGCCATCGGCTCCTGTAGCGGTATCCTATAGAATGCTCTGGGATGCCAAAAAGTTGTTCCTGTGGCACCGCCGGAGCATGTTGTAGGTTCCCGCGGCATGGTATCCGATGCCGAGAGAGAGAAACCATTTCTGTGGTACCGAAGAACACTGTGGATTCTCGCGGCAGGAGACGTCGCTATCGCGGCATACCCCGGCAAAATACGTAGTCAGTTGAAGGCATGCCAACGGATGGTAGGAACTTTTTTGCGCTAACCATGAAAGCTGTCCGCAAAGTTTCTGGATATCCCTAATTCCTTAACGGTTTAGACAACCTGCTGAAATGCTAGACTTCGAAGAACATATACCTTTCACCAAACCTCAACAATCTAGCAGCCTCTATTCCATTTGCAATCAGGATTATATATAGTTGGCAGGACTCTTTCTTTGCTAGTAACAACGAATTCATAGTCTCGTTACTAGGAGACAATAAATCTTCATTTTCCTCAACATATATCTAGAAAAAATATATTTGCTGTGATGTTTCACTGTATCTTTGTTTTTCGCTATAAAGATAAACCTCACCATGATATATGAAACTGCTGTAGAGAACTTTTCAAACCATTGACTGTCGAAGATTTCGGCATAAACTGGATCCAGCAGAACTGCTATACATTTATAAGGTTCCAAAGCCTTCAGCATGATGTCTTGCAATAGAAGACCCAAAGTACCATCATCGTATTCATCATTGCTCATAAATGCACTAATGATTGGAAAAATAAGATCTGCTGAAATATGTCTCAAGAAAGGAGTGTACGTTGCATTAGAGGAAGGTGCTCTAAGCCGGATCCCTCCCCTAAAGTGGACCCCTGATCTCATTGGCTCTGCATTCTCTGAAACTCCATGATTGCCAAGTGTAAATGGCAATATATGTTAGTTATCTAGATGTTTGAAAGCATTTATACAAATATATTTTTTCAAATGGCAAGACCCTAGTTTTTGGTTCTAGTCGTCATTATTCTTTTGAAACCCATTTTCAAGGTCGAAAATAATAAAGAGAAAAGCTAATGAGGGAAAATGGCGTTCTTCGCGTTCTTCTAACATAGCTATAACGATTGGTACCTTCCAGAATAAGAAGGGATGGTAAATGAGAGGAAGCAGAAAAAGAAGTGTATGTCTGCAGTTTTAATCGCTAAGGAGATAAAAACTATGTATCTGTTTTATATTCTGGGTCCTTGTTCTTAATCGATAACTGACGTTTTTTACAAGTGATCCGTTATTTGGACCTAATTTCCAAATCCAGAGAAATTGAAATTATTTTTTATAATAGCTACTTCATTTTATTTTGAATCAATGACAAAATGTGGGTCTGATTTTGGGCAGTTTTCTCTATACATTTAAACATACCTATTCTGGCACAAAATCACTACAGAAAGTGAAACAAAAACTGTCATAGTCAAGTACATTTTTGGAATGAAGGCACATAGTAGCTACCATAACACTACTAAGAAAGGGAAAGGGTAATTGAACATAAATATTCAACAAAGTAATCAGGCTACATCGCAAGCAGTTTAACCTTTCAACAGTAATTGATTGTAGGAGACAGGAAGCAAATTAGAATTTAAACTTTTATAAATAAATATTTGGACGTAATTTGGGATCTAAAGAGCTGTTCATTTGGACAGGTCGGAGTTCAGATCACCGGAGGCCTGATCTGGTGAGAACACGTCAAAGTCGATATGGTTTTGGTTTAAAAAATAGAAACCGTTTTTCTGCATCATCATAACAATATCATTTATATGATAATATCACCATGCAGACATACAGATTTTATTTTTTACGTGAAAACCGTATAAATGAATACAGTTTTGATTTTTTTATTTTTGGAAAGGGTAATGTTTTTCGAATTCATTTATTTTAGAAAACTTTTCTAACCTATATTTAAAAGTTAAGACGTTTCGGACATACGGACGTTCCGAAGAACAGAATCAAACAAAGCTTTTCTGGGTACCATAGCCATTTGCAATATTCACAAATTTTGAACAGTCAGATTGACTGCTCGTATGCTTTATCGAAAATCAATATAAATGTACCGATAAGAGTGAATCCTGCATACTTCAATATACCGTTTTACTGAACTAATATTGGTGCCAGCTCTCCGCTGGTACGAATGCAAAGAAATCTAAATATGTGTGGTAAATTTCGTGATACTTTGTTTTACGAATTGTTAAAATTTAAATTTTTTTTTTAAATTTAAATACGAGTACTTGCTAAAAAACAGAACCCTCTAGTAATCTACAATCCCAGAAGTCGCAGTGAAGCCGGAAACGAGGGATAGGCCAAGTCTAACAGCTATCAGAAAAGTATAAAAATATCTAAGTCGTGTACTTATAATTATAGGTAATTTTTTTAATTCTGGGAAATCAAACTCAGAAATTGCAACTTTGTTAGACTTATCGCGGTACAGTGTGAGAAATATTGTTAAGGATATAACGTAACTGGTTCAGTTAATATTAAGCCACGATATGTGAAAAAAGTAACATCACAAATGCCGACCGAAGAGCATTAAGAAGAATAATCGTGAAAAACAGGCGTGCCAATTATTTACAATTAAGTGCTCTGTGGAGTGACGCTGTTGGAAGGAGAATTTCGAGGTCCACAACTCATAGTGAGGCCCACAAACTGGGATTTAGCACTTGCAAGGTAAGTTTTCTTATAAAAAAAAGTGAAGTAAAAACCCTAAAGTTGCACAACTTGTTTATAGGCCAAAGATAAGCCACTACTAACTCCACTGCAAAAGAAAAATCGGCTTAGATGGGTTAAAGAACATAGACAATGGACACCTCAACAATAGTGTGCAATAAAATGAAGCGATGAGGCCCGATTCGAAGTTTGTGTTGGTGACAGTCGCAGTAGAGTTATTCGCAAAAAAATGAAGCATTCCATGTTGACTGTCTGAAGAGAAAAGTGAAATTTCCAGCATCCATTATGGTCTGGGGCAGTATGTCATCAAAAGGAGTAGGAAAACTTCATTTTATTGATGGAAATGTGGATACAAACATATATTTGGCAATTTTAGAAGAATCGCATTTACCAGTGATGGGAGAATGTTTGGCTATAAAATGGATGGAAGAAAATAATGTACCACTTTTGAAATGGGTTTCTAGCAGTCCGAACTGACACAAAAGCTTCAAGAAATATGGGATTGTTTTACATCAAATTTTTGCAAAACTTTGTTAACACTATGCTCCAAAGAATTTCAGCCGTAATAAAAAATAAAGGTGATGTTATCCAATGGTAATCTTTCAATTGTTGCTTTGTTAACTTCGCGCATTTATTCGCACATTGTTTATTTGTTCAGATGTTCTATTAGTTATAGGTCTAAGTGATTTCAAATATGTATTTTTTACGACTAGAGTGTATCTAAAATGTTTTTGAGAACATAAATTGTTTTAGAAGTCAATAGTTTCGTCAGGTTTAGTTTATAAAGGCATATTTTGGTACAAATCTTGGAAGTGGGCCAACTGAAGTGGGAAGGGGCTCGTAGTGTTTTTAAGATGGCTCGTATAACAATATTCTTCCTAAATCACTTAAATGTACGAAAATACGTTATATTTTATTATACCTGTACATTACATTATACTGTTGATATACATATCTATATTTTATACATAAAATGTAGAAAGTGATTTAGTAATATTATTGTTATATGTTGTAGTGCAGTGCGGCCCGCCATAATGAGCGCGAGTCCTTAGAATATTTAGGTACTCAGTTACTTCTTGATATCATCAGCAAATTTTTTGTTAGGATTGGCCGCCCCTAATATCTGGCCCCCCTAGGCCCGGGCCTACAGGGAATATTGGCAAATCCGCCACTGTGAATATTACTCAATAAACTAGTAGTAATGGCCGGAAAACAGGAGTTTTGGGATAATCAATTAGAAATTCTCAAAAACTACTTGACCAATCTACTCCAATTTTGTTGTGGTTATTTAGAAGTACGAATCCTACGAATTTTGAGAATTTCAAATATCTGCGAGAAACCATCGTCACATTACCAACAAGTGCCAAAACCTGCATTTTGCCTCGGTTTTCGGCCATAACTTTTTTGCTATTAATCGGATCTGGTGATCTCATTTTGTAGGTCTCATAAATACCTAAAAATCTTATATGAAGAGTTTTTCCGTTCCTGCCGACACTTTCTATTCAATCTCAAAAAACACGTTTTTTCATCCTTTTGTTGTCGAATAAAGTTTTCCAACAAAAATTTGTGTACCAATTTTATGCGTCCAGGTTTTGAATACCCCCTTGAACAACTTGCAGCAATAAAACCAGACTTTACAATTATTTCGCAAACCAGGGGTGTTTTTGTCTATGATTAGACTATTGTCTGTTTTCTATTCAATAGACATTACCCGTTCTCGCACTGAACTTTCACTTACCTATCTCTGATGAAGAAATGAATCCTGTCGGTCTTTCGTGATTCGTGACAGCTTATCGTATAAAAAATACTAATAAAGGTAACAAGTCTTTATTCGGTACGGTATAACAGTTTTCTCATATATAAAAAATAACTTTTTAGACAAATATATGTAATATGTATACAAATTTACACAGAGACTGTAGATATATCAAAAAGTTCACAGGCGCCTTCCTTCTCGGACAGCCCAAATAGATAATCACGGTTCACTGGAACAGCATTCAACCTCAGAAATGGATCTAAAAAAAATACAGATACATAAGATATCAAAAAATATTTGCTTCTAAAGACTATCTATATTTTACTGTGGTTTTTAAATATGAAAATATTTGCTTCTACAGACCACCTATATTTTAATGTAGTTTTTAAATAACTCAAGGAGAGATTATTGTTGTGATGAGTGAGATTTTCGAATTGTTTATTGTCAGCCACAAGGAAAGAACATCAACTGAAGATGGTGGTTACAGCTACCTTTTGTATCCAAATTAGTCTATATCCGATTTTTGTTAATATGGCGGTCAGTCAGACTAGGACATAAATGGTAAAAACATTGCATGTCTCCTTACGTTCGTGAATATTATCTTCGCTAAAAACATCATGACAATTTCTCGGCGGCCTCTTGAACAATATCCCAGCTGCAATTACATCTGGATCGTCATCTAAGTGAGTCTTTTTTATTCTAACATCTTCAGGGTCTTTTACCGAAATCTAAAAAAAGTATAGAAAATACAATCGTGATTATTAAGGACCCTAAAAAATCTCAAATAAATTTTGTCCCCTAGATGATACAAATTTGATACACACTATCTGAAATACTCATTGTTCATTTGAAAACTTCCCACCACGGATTTATCTAAAACCACTGATTAGAAGAAAAAACTACTTCACCCTCGGCCCTCCAGGGTCATTCCCTTAAAAATTTTAAATGATAAGGGGAATCAAGTACTAGCTTGTTTGAAAGGTCTTTCGTGACGTTTGATTTTTTAAAATCATCCGATTCGTCTTCGAGAAAGTGTTCAAAATGTTGCCCATTAGGGTTTTCCAAATCTACAATTCTTCACTTACACTATCACTATAGAGTCGTTTTCTTGATAACCTAATACTATCTGTCTCTACATCGGGCTGGAGCACACTAGCTACTACTGGTGAAGAAGACTTCACTCCAAACCTGAAGCTGTTACCATCATTTTCATTCTAAAAATAATTATCCTGTTAGTGATAGCTCAATACTTAAATGCAACCGAATGTGGTTAATCAAAGATATGTATTTTTTCTATTTTGCCAAAATTGTATGATTCGGGCCATTGAGGTCAAGCTACTTAAATAACTGGCAACCATTTCGACTATATCGAGTAATATACAAGTAAGGAATTTGTGGTTAGAAAAAGTTTGAAATTCAAGCAGACATGTTTCTTTTGTTACTAAACTGAATCGTGTAATATTCCGCATAGGGCCCTAAAAGTTCAATATTTTTGTGGTAACAAAGGTTTTGATAATAACTGTATCTTTCCATCAAGTTATAAATCCCGCTTTTGCAAGTGCTCTCAACTTTATGGATACAAAAGTTATTCCTATAACCCGCAAGTAACTAACAAAAATCCGACCGCATGAATTCCGTCTATATAGGTTATTTCATGAATTATTACCTGAAATCGAAATTGACTGGTATGGAGTGAAGCATTAATAACTATTACTCGGTCCTCACTATCGTACAATTTTCGCAGATCCTCATTAGTGATATAGAGATATTTTTTAGTTTCTAGATCTTCTGTTGTATTGCGTATGCTTTGGTCTATCAAAAATTTATGTAAATCCAAATCATTCTCATATTCATTGAGCCTATGAAGTTCCTGCTTGAGCTCATCAACCTTGGTTGAGAATTCTTGGTTGTTTGGTAATTGCTTATTGCTGCTATAGGGCCTGAAATCAGATAAGCATTTTTCACAGTACTACTGTCATTTGGAATTA
Source organism: Acanthoscelides obtectus (assembly GCA_963669975.1). Classification (NCBI taxonomy): domain Eukaryota; kingdom Metazoa; phylum Arthropoda; class Insecta; order Coleoptera; family Chrysomelidae; genus Acanthoscelides; species Acanthoscelides obtectus. The sequence continues at coordinate 24,092,798 of CAVLJG010000001.1, forward strand.
TCGATGAGGCAATGAGGGAGTTATTGAGATCACAAGTTTTCACAAGAGTTTTTTTAAGTTCTGAGGTATATGAGCAAAGATTTGAATTGAAAACTTATATTGAATAATACTTCTTCTCATCTCTGATAATGATCAGAAATCCATTAAAGGTTCCAAAATATGCCATATGCGCCTCGTTTTTGGAGGAACACTGCAACAAAGTGCAGTGTCTCCACAGGATGAAATAATGAAACAGATGAGTCAGTAGGCACCTTGCAGGAGTACATATAGCTCTATTGTCACACATACACAAATAATGACTGAGTTTGGTAAACAATATAATATGTATAGGCAATGTGAAGCCATATTTTTGGAAATCAATGCAACACCAGTGAAATTATTAGCAAAAAGCAAAGAATCAGAAAGCATAAAGGAATTGGGAAAGTCAGGCCTCACTTTTCAATCTGTAATTATGTTTAAAAATTTTGCAAAGTCTCATTCTTTTGTTGATCTTCAAGTCCATAGGTCATCAGGTTGCACCTTCAAAATTTTTTCTGTAAACCTTTGAACATATACAGGTTGTTTTCAAAACATCAAAACAAAAATGCAAGTACAACAAAGATTACTTCATTTCATAGATATAAAGAGAGCAAGAATTTTAAAAAACATACTTTTTTGCAAAAATCACAACTAAGGTTCTAGAATCTTTGAAAGCAGCAATAACAAAATTACTGGCACCAGCTAGTACAAACTCGTTCTTAATTTCTTTCAGCAATTATAAAATTTCTTAGATATTTGACTATTTCCACTAGAATAGTGTAAAGTACCTAGTAACTTTAAATGGCTCCTCAAATAAGCAGCCTCAAGTCCAAAGATCAAGCAATATATATGAGTGTGAGGTTTTCCTCAACCCAACCAATGGTATCTCTGTGTGTGCTTCTGCTCAAAACTCATAGACAACTAGGGTAAAGTTTTGCTAGATATGACTCAATAATGACTGTAGTGTTTTTAAGAAACTTTCCCAGTCTGTGGTGGGAAGGGATCACAGTCCTATATGCTAGGCCAGAATGAATTTTGAACATTTTTTTGGCAATATAAGCATTTCATATGTAATTCTTACTAACAATATTCAATAACAAGTGCTTGCTCAGAATTAGGATTTGAAACTAAAGACTTTTAACATATGAAATGCAATAATATACCTTCTGAATGTCTCTGGAGCCATGGATGGAATGATAATACCTAGAAGCCTCAATCATTCAATAAATAACCAATTTAGTATCAAATGTTATACTTTTAGACTGTTTGTATTTAATATTTTGTAGTTAAAATACAAAACAATCATAATATACACATACAAAAATCATTGATACTGTGACAAATATCTCTAGTTCAGGATTACAAAAAACAAAACAACCTGAAAAACTTACTTCCATTGAATACTGTTTTTGCTTTTTTTCTCTATGAGTCCAATACCTTCCAGCACATTTGTAATATCGTAGATTCTTCTCTTCTGTCTGACAGCCAGCAAATCCGCAGCCTACAATATATTTATTAAAAAAATACATAATAAACAATCAACGCAGCTCACCAATTTCAAATCCAAGACCCCGCCAGTGGATCTTTGGAGCAGTCCAACAAATTTGGTCGTCAGCAAACCAAGAGATTTCTCAAAACGACTCTGGGAATTCTCTCCCATGATAAGTAAACTTTCAAGAACTAAATTTCAGACAACATATAACTTAAAAATCCAGATACACTTAAAAATTATACATTACAAAGCTAACCACTTTTAAAAATGGTGTAAATATGGAAATGTCAACGTGACAACTGAGTGATACATTTTTCTGTCATCTAGCAAATACAATTTTAAAGTGCGTTCCGCTACACACTGCGTAAGTCGTTTAAACACGTGGTGAGGATTTTTCATCCAAATTACGTCATAATTAGAAAGCACATGATAATTTAAGCTTGTATTGATTTGTCAATATCCGATCAAAAATGGCAGACCTTCATTCACAAGTATCCCATTTTGATTTCAACAGAATATAAGCCCATTTCTGAACGCATTCCTCTTACAAGAAAGGCCAGCGACACTGACATTCCACTTAACCTCACTTTTTTATTATATCTTTTATTTAATTTTATAAGATTAAAAGATTAGCATTTTTCAGAGATACCCTTTATATAAACCTAATGCACCGGCGCGTAGTGGTCACAGGCTTAGGTGTGGTGTCACCTGTGGGAACAGGCGTTTCAGAAGCCTGGCGGGCGATTGTTGCAGGACAGTCCGGTATAACAAAGTTGACTGGGGAAGAATACGCAACTCTACCATGCAAAGTAGCCGGTTTTGCCAAACGACAGGGTTCCCGAATAGACCTGACAACGTTTTTCAAGAAATCAGAGTTAAAGACCATGGCCCCAGCCACTGGTTTTGCTTTAATAGCAGCCCAAGAAGCAATAGATAATGCAAAACTAGCAGATCTACCTGAAGATGACAAACAGAACATTGGTGTAGCAGTTGGTATGGGAATGGTAGATTTAACAGATATCTGCAACACATATGAGAATTTAAAGAAGGGCTACCATCATGTTAGCCCATTTTTTGTCCCCAGGATCTTACCCAACATGGCTGCTGGTCAGATTAGCATCAAGTATGGTTTCAGGGGCCCTAACCACTCAGTATCCACAGCTTGTGCCACAGGAGCACATGCTATAGGTGACTCTTTTAGATTTATAAAGAATGGAGATGCTGATGCAATGGTGTGTGGTGGAACAGAAGCTTGCATTTCACCAATATCAATAGCAGGATTTTGTAGGCTCAGAGCATTATGTACCTCTTTCAATGATGAACCTGAGAAGGCATCCAGACCTTTTGATAAAAAAAGAGATGGGTTTGTGATGGGTGAAGGTAGTGCCATATTAGTGCTGGAAGAGCTCCATCATGCGTTAAAACGTAATGCTCCTATACATGCAGAGATTTTAGGGTATGGTTTATCTGGTGATGCTTCACACTTAACAGCACCAAAAGCTGATGGGACTGGAGCACTATTAGCTATGAAACGAGCAATATCAGATGCTAAAATAGATGTAAATGCAATCACATACATCAATGCACATGCTACATCAACTCCTTTAGGTGATAACATTGAGACCAAAGCCATAAAGTTACTAGTCAAAGATAATGTCAAAAATATAGCTGTATCATCAACCAAAGGAGCCCATGGCCACTTATTAGGAGCTGCAGGAAACCTAGAAGCTATTTTCACAGTGAAGGCAGTACAAGAAGGTGTTCTACCCCCCACGATAAACTTTGAATCATCTGAAGAAACTGACATCAACTTCATACCTGTACATAGTCAAGAATGGAAAAAATGTGATAGAAGGATAGCCTTAAAAAATGCATTTGGTTTTGGAGGGACTAACACTAGTTTATGCATAGCACAGTTCATAGCATAGTCTATCTAGGACACTTAAATTAGGTAAAAAACGCATCACATGTAGATTTAAGATGAGTAAAAGATTTTGCTGAAATGACTGGCATGTATATATGACAAAAGCATTTAGCTCACAATTTTTTGTTGAGTATTTTGGAAAATAATATATTTTCAGAAAATATATCATTAAACCTTTCTAGTGTTTTTTTCTCAATTCACTCCAAATTATGGAAAGTTGTAAGGCATCAAATTCCAAATAATTGAGGCCTGACCATGTATATAATTATCGCTTTTTACTATCCTGTCTGGCCAAGTTTGGGCTGAACTATACTTTAGCGCATATCGTAAATATATCATTTATTATTTTAAAATGAAAGATTAGGATGTAACTTGCACGAAAATATAATTTTTTCTTTAAGGAACCCTCTGCTTGCTATTTTATAAACTTCAGAGGTTGCATCTTGGGTGCTAATACTGTGGTATAGAATACTGCTTTATATAACCTGTTTTCTTCTTGTTTATAGGGTCACTGTCTTATTCTCTCCATCTAGTTGCGATGTTGCCAAATCCTGGATAGTAATATACCTTAAGTTGGTTTGTCAAATTCTTACTTATATACTAGCGCAAAAATGTGAAATCGGCACAGGATTGTCATGAAAATGCGATTTGGAGATGTGGCAGGCAGGTTTTACTGTACCAAATCCACTTCGTGCCCTACCATAGCATTATCTTCTCTTTTTTGAAGAATGCCTTATACCCTTCACAAAAGTACTTTGGTTGTTGTTTTTCCTATATTGTAGTTATAATCTATTTACTTTTTCTATGTATGTACTTGAAGAATTATTTAAAGTGAAGTTGATGTTATAAAATATACCTGATCAAAATTAAATATATGAGAAATATCTGAAAAAGTAGCTGTTGCAAATCACTAAATAATGAAAAGTTTTTTGATGATTTGATGAAATGATCGTTGATCTTTATTTAACTATAATGTTGGACGACGTTATGTTGGGTGGACCTGGCGAGGTGGTCCAAATCGACGTTGGGTATTTTTATATGCAATGACCGCTGGTGCCTTTTGTATTTTTTGTCACGCGAGCCGCTGGTGCATTTTCCACTGTTTAGACACATACTGTTCAAAATCTCATCTAGTTTTCGGTAAATATTGGGACATCCTTTCATAAAACAAGCCATTTACAATAAATTAAGACTTTTATTTTGCAAATAACCTAATTTCTAATTACGTATTTCTCCCAAAAAAGGTACAACTTGGCAACAATGGACATCATTTATTTTATCTGTCAAGAAATGAGCGTTATAAGATGGCCATTGGGAATTGTTTGTACTTTGTACTTTCAAATATTATAAACGCAAAAAGTTTGATCTCATTGAATATACGCGAAAAAAATTGTTACGGAATTTCAAGAAGACATTTAAAAATTACAAAACAACACCTCTGCACGGTTTACCAAGTAAATACCATCATTTACGTATGTATTTTGATCTGTTAGTCAAGCTAATAAGCTAATGTGGAATAATACGGCTGGTTTTGAACCTTTTTTTTTGCAAAAAATAACGAGTTTTTACAATTTCACATCTATTTTCCTTAGTACTATACAGTGTATGTTATATTCTTACAATTTAGACATTTAGTAGAAAAGCAAAAAAAGAATATAAAACAGTATTCTATTCTAGAGTATTACCACCAAAAATGCAACTTTCAAAGTTCTATAAAATAGCAAGCAGAGGGCTCCTTAAAGAAAGAATGATATTTTCGTAAAAGTTACATCCTTATCTTTCATTTTAAAGTAAGAAATGAAGTATTTGCGATATGCGCTAAAGTATAGACTTACCCAAGTTTGTATGTGTTTTTATGGCTTGTTAAACTTTTGGTAGGTTCTCTATTGCATAGAAAGAAAGCTACAAACTTGTTAATTTTTTGTTTTATATAAGTAAAGACTCTAAAATGTCAAAATTATTAAAGATGAGAGAGATAACACTGGTTAATGATTACTGGTTGTTTTAGTTATGACTTCTTAATACTAAAAACTGTGATTAATAAAGAATTCTATTTAACATTGTTTTTTATTATTGTAGTTGTTTTATTTTTACCTATTAATGAAGATAATGTGCGTCAAATGCAGCACCGAGGACGACTTTTGTATTTTAGGAGCTGACAAGCCTGACCGTAAGTGGGCAAGTCATATGAAGATATAAAAAGGCTTACATAAATTTTCAAAACTCTCGACTGGAAACGCGGATAACCAACATTTTGGCTCGTTTTACCTCGCACCAGTCCCAACCCCACGTTCATTTATGTTTTTCAGTTCTGTCAGTGTATATATACCCTATTTCACGAATATCTATCAAGTGTCAGCCGATTATCTAGTAAGATCTCAAAATTCCCCATATCGGAACAGGACACATAATTCTGACTGTTCCGGCAACGCCAGGTAGACAGAGCTGTATTTTAATCAAATTCAAGCGGATAACCAAATGGAAATGGTATTTACCATTTTGGGTTGGTATTTACCAATCCGTTCTTATAGTTATCAGTTTGGTTATAAGATCCGTGACGTCATGAATCAGCTGTTATATGTCATAGTTATCACCGCAAAACTGTGGTATTTACCCAACTCAAGAGTAGTTTTATATTTCTGGTTATTATTTGAAATGTGACAAGTTAGAATTTTGCCGGGTATTGGATATTGTTATTGTACTTCAGCTTCATTTTTGAGAAAAATGATACAGGCTGACTTCAGTTTTACCATAAAGTGGAGCACCTTATTAGTTATACTCATTACGGTTGTTGGGGACACTTTAAATGTAGTTCATATGCTTAACAACGTATCCTGTGTAGCCATATACCACAAGAATATTAAAATATGGCCATATAAACTCACTAAATGATATCCACCTGTATACAGTTTTGCTAATTTCTTTTTTCATCATTTCTGCTGAATCAATAAATGTTTTCTTTGACAAGCGGAAAAATTTAGAGAATTGAAAGTTATCATAGCTACAAAGCCATGGTTCCATCATTAAAAAAAAATCTGAAAAAAACATTTCTCCCATGCATATTATGAAAGGTTTCTTATTTAAACTTTCCATATACAGTTGTAGACGAAAAAGCACCGATTATTAAGTGATAAGAAAAATAATCAGAGATTATATACGCGCTTTTCTAAAATAAACAACTTGCAACAAAACCGCGGTTAAAACCAACGCGTTCAAGCGATTCGTGTAACTGACGTCATCAACCCGTGTGTCATCTTGAACCATATTATAACCACGGCACATAACACAGAAATTTTGGTTATTCGCTTGGATTTGATTTTTGTTATTAAAAACAAAACGCCACAAACAAGATTTACTAGATTTATACTCGATTCATTATTGCCAACGTAGCAGACTGACACAAAAATGTCGCTTGCTGATCAGCGGTTCACCTGAGTAGACGTCAAAGCGTGATGGATAGTCGTGAAATAGGGTATGTTTTGTGCTGTCACACTCTGTCACAGCTTGTGTCATCATTTCAGGTTAAGTTTGTGGGATTTAAATTCGACTTGGATTTTTCGTTGTGGGTTTTCTAAATATTGAGTGAACCTTTGGTATGTTGCATTGAACTAAATTATTAACATGTTACGCAAAATTGGACAGTTCATTTCATACAGACAATATTGCAAAACTACCCACAAAGAGCCTGTACTAGAGCTCCTGGATCGTACTGTTATCAGATTATCTGGTGAAGGAGTCGCTGATTACTTGCAAGGCCTAATTACAAACGATATAAGCCATTTATCAAAAAGTCCTACAGGCTCTTTATATGCTATGCTTCTGAACACCAAAGGAAGAGTGCTATATGACACAATTGTATACAAAACCTCAGACAAAGTTTTCCTAGTAGAATGTGAAAAATCAGCTGTAGATTCTGTTCTGAGACATTTAAAAATGTATAAAGTTAGACGAAAAATTGATATTGATAATTTGCAAGATGTGTATAATGTACATGCCTTAGTAAATACTGGAGGAAGCATAAAGAGTAATGTATCTGAAAAAGATGTACATATTTTTAAGGACCCTAGAGTACAAGAACTTGGATATCGAGTTATATCTGAAAACAGTATCAGTGTCAATGATTCCATATTCAAACTTTACAATTGCAGTGTTTCAGAGCAAAAAGGATTTTATAGATATCATCGCTATAATTTAGGTAAGTAACAAAAATCTAATAAGCAAAATACTCTGCTTGATTACTTCACAAGTGCAAGACAAATGTTACACCAGTATTTACTGTGGTCCATACCAAGTATTTAGTATTTGGGATAATACATTTAGATGATTTTTTTTGTTGACTCCACACATAAAACCACTTTCAAACTGAGTAGTAACAGCTATGGAATAAGGGTGTTGTCTAGGTATATAAATCCAGAATGTTTAAAAAATTGTATGTTGTACAAATTTCGAATTATTTTATGTTACCAAATAATACTGATAAAGAAAGCTCAGAATTGCAAAATTTTTAGTTATTTCAAAAAAGGACTAAAAGGTCAATGACACCTATCAAATCTATGGGTTTGATGCAAGTAAATTGTACTTTACATATTCAAATGTGTGCAGGAAATTACAAAAGAGCTTGTGGGTTTTAGTTTAGCTGGAACCATATAGTTTTTAATTTACAAATACCTTGTTTTAGTTTTTATATGGGTATGATGTAAGTTCAATATCTAGGTCATTTGTATTTATGTATTTGTGATTTTAGATTTGGAATAAATATTATTATTGTTATTAGATGGTTCCATCAATGTCACTTGATTTCTAAATAACATGATTACTGACATTCTGGCTACACAGTCATTAAATATCACATTCCATGGTAAATACTAATGGATCACAGTAAATACCATATTGGTCATGTGAAATTTCCCTTAAGGTTTACTTTATATTTTAGGTATTGGCGAAGGAACGCAAGATCACCCACCTGGTAACTCACTTCCACTAGAATGCAACTGTGACTATTTACATGGGATAAGTTTCCACAAAGGATGCTACATAGGCCAAGAATTAACAGCTAGAACTCACCATACAGGAGTTGTGAGAAAAAGGCTGATGCCACTTTGTTTTTCTAAAGTTCCATCTGAATACCCAAAAGAAGATGCAATAATACATGAAACAAAAAACCTTGGTAAACTAAGGGGTATAGAAGGTGATGTTGGACTAGGTCTGCTAAGGATTGAACAGACTTCGAAGCTTGAACAGATTCCTGTAGGAGATGGATTAGCAAAAGTTAAGAAGCCTCACTGGTGGCCAATAGAAGCTGTTAAAAATAAGGCATTGTTGCAAAGATAATGGTGATATATTTGCTCGTTCTATGATAGTTGTTTATGGAATTTTTCATAAGATTTAATAACTATTCTACTTGATATACATGTTGCTTGGAGAACAATCTCAACACCTTTTAGAAAGTATAGAATTAAAATTCACTTGGTGTTAAAAGAAATACTTATAACCACAAAGTACAAAGTTGGTATTAATTTTTTTTTCAGCACTAGACTCAAATTAGTCAACATAGCACAACTATGGATCAAGGATCTGAGAAGCCTGAGCAAAGTATAAAAGAGGAAGGAAATGCATATTTGAAGGAAGATGATCACAAAATTGAAGTTGATAGATATTTTAGTTGCAGTAACTGCTCTATAAACTTAAAATATGATTATTTTGGTCAAAACCCTACATATATGAAAAATTATCTATTGACAGAAGATTGTTATGTGATAGCAGATCCATTCTCCCCACCAAAACAAGGTGGTGCAATTATACTGGGTTCCCATTGCACTTTATGCAAAAAGAGTATATGTAAAGATGCAACATGTAGTATCTATTTTGATAGAACGTTTTGTATAACATGCGCCAAAAAGCAGATAAGTGTGTTCCCTGTAACAATACAAGATAAAATTAATAAAATTGTTCCATAAAAGTATGTATTTCTTTTATTGGCAAAATAATAATAGAATTTATTTTATTCTCAGTCTCAGCAAAGTCCAACTGTGGTGTTCCAATTAACTGAGGACCTAAATCATTACATACATATTTACAAACTTAATTCTCTGTGTTTGCTGACACTGGTTATACAAATGTGCAATTGTTTCTCAAATAGGGAAGTCTTATGTATGGGAGACTTAGTAACTTTACATTTCGTACATTGATGCTGTGTTCCATATGCCCAAATTTTATACTACTAAGTACTCGCTCAACTTTCGGAGTTTGAGAGGGGTCGTCACGTCAAGCCGGATTTTCTTTTAGAGAAATCGCCAATAGTGTGAATCGAAAAGAAGCTAGTTATTATGAGATGTGGTCGAGCGTGGTTCCAACAAGGCCGAAATCGACTACTTAGAGGTTCTGGACTTCAAAGACAGACTACAGAGCAACAGGGTCGTTATTTGAGGCAACTAGCACTTAGAGATCGATACAAAGGCAGTTTTCATACCATCCCCATCTTGTACTACTGGTATGGAGTAAGGAGAGAGAATGGAATATGAGCTCTTCTTCGCATACAACAAATAAACCTTACGAAAGCATTTTGGAAAAATTGTAACTTCCTTTCTGACACCATGTCCAAACAAGGGCCATATACTGCATCACCACAGTTTACGAAACTGTGACAGTGCTGTTTACATAGATTTTTATGCATAAACTTCCTACTATAAATTTCTTAATGCTATATCTTTCATTATGTATCTGACATGCTTTTCTAAAACTCAATTTGTTATCCATCCAAGTCCCAAATTTTTGACTTATTTAGGAGATTCTGTACTTGATCCATTAACTGTGACATTTAGATGCAAGTTTAAGTCATTACAATGTAGTCCAAAAATATTATCTGTGTCATATCAGAGTCTCAAGCCATGCGCTGTTGAATAGTTGATTATATTATTAAAACAATGTTGCAGCTTTTCTTGGCCAGAAGGTATGCTTGACCAATATAACTGAGGCATATTGTTAGATTTCACATCTATTAGCAGTGTTTACAGAAGCGAGGGGTTGGCTTGCCCGCCTTAACGTCACTACTAACCAAGTGGATCTAGTGTGACACCCCTATATAATTTCTAAAGGGCATTGCATGTAGCTTTCCGCTGTGGATCCTTCTATCTGAAACTGTAGCCTTGCCTGGTCTTCACAGTGACACAGACGATGCCCTGGGGTTTCGACATACTCGCTGCAGAAACGGCATGTAGCCTCTTCTGTCAGATCCAAAAGCTTGATATGTTTATTTAGACGACAGTGACCTGTCGAGAGACCCACTATGGCCCTTATGGCTTTCCTATTGAGTCCGAGTAGGTCCTCTGTAAAAGCAGGGCTTCGTTCTTTGATGAACTATTTTGCCTGCCTTTGCCCCAATTGGCTGTTCCACCATTTTAGGGACTTTTTCTTAGTACAAATTCCTAAGGACTGTTTGGTGCGTGTTCTCGTTACGCCGCAGAAAGGCTCTAGTCTTATAAGGCGATTAGCCGCACCGTGTCGGACTAGCTCATCCGTCTATTCATATCCTGGTACCCAAAGCAGAGTTACCTTGTTTCAGTTTCCCAGCTCTTTGAGAGAGTTCACGCAATCCCATACTAGTAGTGTACTGGTACTAGTAGTGTTGGCCGGAAGGAAATAACTCTTCTAATAAGAATTTTAAGTATTTGTGAGACGTACAAAATGAGACCACACGTAAAAAGATCCGAGTAATAGTAAAAAAAGTTATGGCTGAAAACCGAGCAAAATGTAGGTTTTGGCACAGAGTCAAGAGCGGAACTAGTGTTGTCATTGAAGTGACACCTGATTTAAGAAAGACTATGGTACAGATAGACACGTTGTTTATTGGTTGGAAAAACTTTCATTTCTGACCAACTACCAAGATCATAGTAAAAAAGTTTTTTCTTATCTGACAGTATCACAAAGCGACTCGGTGTTTACGTTGACTGGGAGCAGACGCGCGGAGTGGGAGCTGGAAAGGGGCGTGGCTGTACTACCCGGCCGTACCGTATCGCCGCAACAAGGTACAGCACTCACACGCTTCAGTCTCTCAGCAACCGTCGGCGCAGCGGAATGTCTACGCGTTCACAGTTCCGTACAGAGCTCTATTCGGTTTAGCTATTTTTTTTTCGATAGTGGTGTTCACTATAGGGTTCTCGATTGTATCTCAGTAGAGCTTTGGTGTTGTGACATGGGTGTCAAGTGTCTCCAAAGTGGAAATTACAGTATATTCAGATAAGAGATAGACCGGACATAAACAAGACCACGTGATCATCGAACGCTGTAACATTCGGCAGGGACGTATTAAGAGTCACGCAGTACATATTTTAGATAGTAGATGCTGCTTTGCGTAACTTTGTAGTAAATTAGCACAATTCGATGTGTATACGATTGGTGATGGATATAGGATCATGTGGGGGTGGGGTAAGAAATATATAATGATGTAAATATACATAAGGGTTTCAAAATTTTCGCTTCGATTTCCAGCTTCGGATGCCGCCTGATGTTTGGTGAAATACAGTCGAATATAATCTCAAAATGGCGTTTAAATTAGCCTAAATTAAAAATAATCGTATATCTCTTAAAATTGCTTTTAGAATATTGATTAGTATATTTTTTGATTTCTAGGTAAATATGTAACCAAATTAAAACGTTCAAAACGTAAAAAAATGTGCATGGTTGAACATTGTCAGAAAGTAGATTCTTGAATAGGTTTTGCCAAAATGGGTTCAAAAATGTCAATAATTAATTAAAAAATACAGTAGCTTTATAATTACTTATAACTTACCGAATTTGATGAACGACATCTTTTATTGGAAAGATGAGCTTGATGAGCTTTCATCATCGCTACTGCCGGAAGCACCGACGTCAATAATGAATGGCTCGACTTGTTCCTCTAAAATATTGTCCAGTTCCCACATTCTCTTTTCAACTTTGTCTTTCACGTGCTTAATACAGTTTTCCCATTTTTGCGCTGTTATTAATTCTAGTGCTTCTTTGAAAAGTCCTTTGAGGTCACAAAATTTAAAAGTTGTATTGTGCTTAGCTATATAATTTTTAACCTCTGCCCATATGAGCTCAATGGGATTGAGCTCGCAATGGTATGGAGGTAAACGGAGCACAGTTTTATTTTGACTTGCTGCCATTTCGTCAATGGCGTATTTTTGATATTCCGCCTTGTTTAATTTGAATTCTTAATAATTGTACTTTCAGCATTGCTTCTTCAAAGTTGATATTTTTCGAGCGGAGCCAATTTTGAACATCAACTTTCCTTGAAGCCGTTCTTGGGACCTTCTCCATTCTTCGAGAATGATAAGGCGCATTATCCAACACAATTACTGCGTTTTCCTCTAAGTTCGGTAAAATTTTTGAAAACCACTGTTCAAACGATTCGCCATTCATTTCCTCGCGGTAATCTCCAGTTTTCTTAGACTCAAAGCACCACAGACCGTCAACAACAAATCCATCCTCACTGCCAATATGGCAGATAATGAGCCTTTTCCCTTTACCTGGAAATCGAAGTACTAACTGGTGTAGATTTATTTCAAAAGCGAACCTTTTTCAAATGTTTTCATCACATTCAGCGAAAAAACATTGAGACATGAGTATCAGATTGCTATAATTGGGATTATTTAGTCATATTGAAAGAAAGAATATTGAACGTCGTATGATTACTCAGCGCTTCACAATTTAATTTAAAGTTATAAACCTTTAAAAAATGAATGACCAGGAACCTGAAATACGCGCAAATATTAATATTAACAAATTATAACTTTATAAAGCTTAAAGTATGAATTAAAATGATTAGAAATATTAGGAACGGTACACAATATAAAACTTAGTAACTTTTTTTAAGTTTATAATATTCGACATATTTTAAGATTATATTAAAAAATTATTGAAATATCGAAAACACATAAAAACATGGCTTAAAAAAGTTCTAACAAATGAAAATGACAATAAAACATCCACGCATTTTATCGAAAGTTATAAAAGTTTTGTTACTTGTAATATGTTTTATCTGCCCCCTGGAATTAATGTTTAGAACCTTGTTCCCAAGGTTTGAAAAACATCCGATTGTTGTCTATTACTCGTATTTACCTGCTGGATTTTCTAATCCGGTGGACAGTCCATCTAGAAAGGCCCTCCTGGATGAAGTTACAGAATCATCAACCCATACTTTACTTGTAGTGTGTCCTGCGTTTACCCACGTTTCATCAAGGTAATAAATCTTCCTGTTTTGATTCCTCCTCCATAGCACAATTTCTTCTCTATCCAGTAGTAAATTATTACGACCCCGTTTTTTCCATTTGAAATTTAAATGCTTCAGTAACGCATGGAAAGTTGATCGTTTGAAATTTGGCAACGTTGTATCTCCATTCACCTCCGGCAGTACTTTATCTATAGTAGGTATTTCATTCCTAAAGAAGAATTCATGCACTTTCCTCCTAATCGCATGCTTATCAGCTTCATCCAATGATTTAACAATACTTTTGCGATGTTTACTGGTCATTGGCTCAGAAAAGGTGTGATTTTTTTTGTATTGTCTTAACACATTAAACACTGATGCGCGACACACCCCAACTTTGTGAGAAACCTTCACAACAATTTCTTTGATGGTTGATGCCTCGTTCTCCTCGCGCTCGATCTTATATATATTCAAAATGACCTCTTTCATTTCTGCACTCAGGTGTCTTTTTTTAGAGCGTTTCCTAGGTGGACTACAGGAGTTTACAACTTCATCGGCAGTATCTGTACTACTGGGCATTTTGCGCAAGCAGTTGATAACAATAACAATCAATAACAAGGTATAACAATAACAACGACAAACTCAACAACTTAATAAGATAACAAATGAAAACGTCCAAAGAAATATCAAATTGCAATGATGCACACGACATACGTAACACGTCTGAACCTGAATGTGACTCTGCCTTGATACGACTGCTCTGCCGCTCGGCATAGGCATTTAATTGCGAATTGACCAATGAGGGCTCCTGTTTTACGTCGAGACGGCGGCGTTAGCGTGAAAATCACCCGAACCTTTTGTTTACATCCGGTCTATCTCTTATCTGAATATACTGTAGCATTTACAAAACATAATCTCTGTAATGCTGGTTGCCTTCTGTGATGTTGGTTGCACTCTGTAATGTTGGTTGCGATCCGCCACTGTGACTAGCTCTAGCATTTACAAAACATGCTCTGTAATATTGGTTGCAGTCCGCCACTATGACTAGCTCTAGCATTTACAAAACACATTATCTGTAATGCCGGTTGCGCTCTGCAATGTTGGTGGCGGTCCGCCACTGTGACCAGCTCTAGCATTTACAAAACATACTCTGTAATGCTGGTTGCGCTCTGTAATGTTGGTTGCAGTCCGCCACTGTGACTAGCTCTAGCATTTACAAAACACATTATCTGTAATGCCGGTTGCGCTCTGCAATGTTGGTGGCGGTCCGCCACTGTCACTAGCACTAGCATTTACAAAACATACTCTCTGTAATGCTGGTTGCCTTCTGTGATGTTGGTTACGCTCTCTAATGTTGGTTGCGGTCCGCCACTGTCACTAGCTCTAGCGTTTACAAAACATACGCTTTGTTATGTTGGTTGCAGTAAGGCATCAAGACACTGGTTTGATTCAGTGGATATCAGGATATAATATCACTGACGTCTGACCATTCTTATAATCCGATTTTTTGTGTCGCTAAAAACGACTAATAAAAAACCTCCAGCTCTGGCAGCTTGTTTTCTAGGTAAATCAGTTGCTTATATGTATTCTGAATTCGATGTCAAATCAGTTCTAGGATTCACTACCAATTTTTCATCCCAAATCGGATCCGAGGAAACTGTAGAATTTTTCACTATGTCGGGACCAAAAATGAAACATCATACACAGGATCGTATTTTCAGGAGGTCTTCTATGTTCTATGTAAGATTTTTTCCTCGGGGTTTAAAAAGATACGGGGTGATCAAGTTTAAAAATAAAAAACATTTTTTTCATATATCTTCAAAACCGTCAACTGAAAGTATTGTCCACATTAAAAAGTCTTTACTTAACATTAACGTCCACCAGTGGCGGAGATATAGGGGATTAGTAAAATTATGTTTCTAAATAAAAATAGTGCGCCACTGTTTTTACCTTCAATTTGTTACAAATAATTACTGTTGTTTTTTTTCCAGAGTGCACTGTTTTCGTAAAAATAAAAATAAAACAAATTAGATCATTCATGAAGAGCTGAATTACAATTAGCTTCAAAATGAAATAGGGGGCCTTGATGCCATCTTACGTTTCTTGGAAGATAGTTTGTCAAAGTTATGTGTTACACGGTTGTTATCGTTACTACTACCATTTTTTTTTTTTTTTGTAAAAATCAAGTCGAAGTCTCTTTTTTCCATTTTTGAGTGTTGTGAAATGGAATTTGGCAATAATGAGTAAGCAGATATTATTTTTGAATACGGGTTCTATCATGGAAGTGCTTTAGAGGCTTCTTGGCAGTATCAACGTAGATTTCCTAACAGACGCCAACCTACCCCAAAGGTTTTTACGCGTTCATTTATAAGACTTCTTCAATATGGAATTGCCAAACTTCCGGGGTTAGAGGCCACGCTGCCCGGCATACTGTTCAAGAGGTACAACGTGATTAAGCTGGCGTTGGATGATGCTAGTACAAGTACTAGGCCGACTGCAGCCCAGTTACCATGTTTCCAAAGTCTTGCGTGGAGAATTTTAAATCTGGAAACTTTTACATCGTCAAAATGTACAATGTCTGCAACCCGGCGACGAAGCGCAACGGCGAAATTTCTGTGAGTAGTTACTGCAAATACATAATCATAATGCAGATTTTATTGATTTGGTTTTGTGGTCAGATGAATCGCTTTTTACGAGGAGTGGAACCTTTAATTCTCATAATAAACATATCTCCGTTCTGTAAGAATCCACTCGATTCAACACAGGTTTTCTAGAAATATCTAGTGCGGCATTTTCAATAGCCAACTGTTTACGCACGTATTGCCATAACGTTTAAATGCAAACTCATACTTAGCTTTTCTAGAGAATTAAATAGAAAATGTGTTAGATGATGTTCCGTCAGCAACGAGAGTACAAATGTATCAGCAGGACGGTGCATCACCGCATGTTCGTCGTGACATAACCACATGGTTAGATAATCATTTTAGACTTGCAGAAACGGACCCGTACATTGGCCTGCGAGGTCTCCTGGTTTGAACCCACTGCATTTCTTTTTGTGGGGCGCTTTTAAACAACTAGTGTATGGTGAACAAATTAATACTGTTGATCAGTTACAAGAACGAATAGATAATGCGTTTCATCAAATTCAATCCGCAACAAATTTTGCGGAAAAGATACCGCACCTTTATCCTTCAGAATGGTAGTATTTTTGAACATTATTTATTGGAATAAAGCTTTATCTAATTCGTTTTTTTTATTTTACGAAAACAATGCACTCTAGGAAAAAACACAATAGTAATTCCTTGTAGCAAATTGAAGGTAAAGTTCGAGTTATTGCGCGTTTCGAAAAAAAAACAGTGGGGTACTGTTTTTATTTTGAAAAATAATGCTACTAATCCCCTGTATCTCCGCCACTGGTGCGCTTAATTTTAAGTAAGGACTTTTGAATGTGGACAATACTTAGGTAAATCCACATACCAAATTTTAGTTCATTCCAGTTAACGGTTTTGAAGGTATTAAAAAATGTTTTTTTATTTTTAAACTTCAACACCCCGTATCTTTTTAATGAAGCCTCAAGGAAAAAATGTTACATAGAAGACCCCTCTTATAATGCGGTCGTGTGTATGATGTTTCATTGTTGGTCACGACTTGTAAGTCACCCAAATTACCTTGTTATACAAAGCTTCGATAGCCATCGACAAGATAAATGGATTTTTAGCACCCAAAAGTTGCAAAAACTTACAGTTTTGCAATTTTTCGCAAAATAGATCTACATGTTCAACGGGATTAGATACATATGAAATAACTTTAGATTCGGCTTTGGCAACCCAAAATACGTACGATAGAGGTTATTTAAACCGCGCTTAAAGCATTTCAGTTTTTAGTGGTATAATGTCCTAAAATTGAAAAAATGAGTAAGTCGAGAATGTGAACTCAACCACAGTTTTTGTAATAATATTTTACAGTTAACTGCAGTTTTTTCCAAGCTCATATACAGTTATTCTCTCGGATGGGGTTGGCGACGCTGGTGGTCGGTGACCTGTCGGTGGCTGTGTTTGGGATCCGGTCATGTGAATTTAGTCTATATAGCGTAGCAGAATGAGCGGAATTTGTGTGGCAAGACCCTGGATACTGGCACTGACAGGTGACGACACCTGTACGAACAGGGCTTTACGAGAATAAAATATTCCATGCCTATTTCTTTTATGAAAAAAAAACAAAGTTTTACTATATAAATATATTTAATATGTATTTGATCTCAAATTACATGATCATTAATAGGAGAACTATGATTTTCATCCTCCCTACTATTTATTAGGGGAATATGGTTTTTGGTGACTGCATTCGCACTTGGGCGAGGGAAACCCCTAGAAAACCTCGGCCGTCACTGCTCAGAGTAATTGTATCAGGTGAAGAAAAATCAAGTCGTTCCACAATTCTGGGCTCATTTGGAAAATCGAAAATCTATAATCCACCAGCATGCCACAGTTATTTACCTGAAAAAAAAAGGTGGCATTGAAGTAACGGTTTCTACGAGTGTCAATTTTTAAAGTAAGAACCGTTTTGTATTCGAGTGGGAGAAATTTTATTTATGAATGTAAGTAGTATTACAATTTAAAATATGATCATTTTTTTCATTTTTAACACAGTCACCATAAACATTTACAAGTCAAGACCAGTTTTTGGTTATTGTAGCATCTGAAACTTTTATCCTGTGGTTTTCATGTCGACTATTTCCCTCGTCTTAATTTCTACCAAACACAAACGCGCAATTTTGAATAACAAATGGTTTCTAGATGGAAAAATTGTATGACAGCACCTGTCTGCGGTTTTTTCAAGTTTACCCGCGGCAAAACTTGTCACCAAAAATTGCAATATGATTGATTGATAACAAGTAATTATGGTCTCTTAAAACACCAGAAAACGACGATAAACAATTTTTCCGATTTTATTGCCAATACATTTTGTCAGCTATGTGTCTGATATGACTCATGAAATAATCTTCTCAAATACCATTCGGGCATCTAATTTTTTCCTGGCGTCTTCGACTCGGATTTTTGTTGCCAGCACTCATGCTTCTTGTTAAAATATTACTTAACAATATGTTTTTTCGATTTTTTTCGGAAAAATTTAGATGCCCTTATGATATTACTTATGATAATCCCCCAAATTTCTTTCGCCGATCGAAACCACATGTGTTGAAAAAAGTCTTTATTGTAAACGTTTCCGTAACAACTGTGACATTCTTCAGTACAATGACTTTGACGATATTTTTTTTATGTGTCTTCCAGGTGACACCTGTGTTTTTTCTTTTCATTTTTATATCCCTATACATTGTGTTACTCCAATAGTATGAAAGGTCCTTTAACATGCTAAGATTTTTAGATGGCACCCCGCATAACCAGCATAGCCCAGGACAGCGATAAGCGAGCATGAGTTTTGGTAAGAAACATTAGCGCATAAAGACCGACATCATTAGAAATGATCATTTTTTATATAAAATTGATGTGAAACTATAAAAAATCGTTTTTTGAAAGGGGTAGATTAAAAACTAGCCGTGTAATGAGCTAAAGTAACAGTTCAAAATACATACCGTAAATGATAGTACTTAGGCCCGTATCGTCAGTCGTCCCTACAATTGTAGGGCGCGTTTATGGCCTCCTTGATTGTCATAGTCCTTTCTCTCCTTCAAAAATTTCTAGATTACACTTGTCCCGTGTCAGCGTCAGCGCTCTCCTATTGTGAAGATATGTTTTCTTTTTAAATTGTCAAAGTTTTCTACTTCTCCGTGTTAGAACTCTATTTTGAGGTTATGTCACATACATCTATTTGCATCAAATTGTGCTTGCTTTTAAGTTATATCATGTTTTATCAGCCTGAAATTTCCTACAATTTGAAAAGAAAACATATCTTCACAATAGGAGAGCGCTGACGCTGACATGGGACAAGTGTAATCTAGAAATTTTTGAAGGAGAGAAAGGAGTATGACAATCAAGGAGGCCATAAAGGCGCCCTACAATTGTAGGGACGACTGACGATACGGGCCTTAGTAAACTGTGTAGAGGTGTTGCGTGGTGATTTTTCCATGCCTTGAAATTCCTTAACGATTATTTTCTCGTATCTCCAATGAGATCAAAGTTTTTGCGTTTATAAGAAATATTTGAAAGTAGAAACAATTCTCTTGGCCCTTTTTTAACGTTCATTTTTCCAACCAAACTGATGGACCATGAGTTTTTTATAGCGGCGTAGTGAGAGGCTGGCCAAGAGTGTCCGAGATTGAACGGTCACGCTACAGGATGCGCAATTGGTTCTTACTTTAAAAACGCCCCTCGTAGTTCACTGACATCTTTCTGATAAGATTTGCTGAAAGGTTTCTTTTATGGCACCGCTGCTTTTTGCAATAGGTTTCAGAAGTTAGATTTCCTGATAAGACTGACTTATCGGGTAAGACGTCAGTGAAACATGAAGAATAAGTAAGTTCAAGATTATGTAAAAATACCTGTCAATTATTTCGATTATCAATTTAGTTGATATCCATATAACTTTTTGCCTCGTCGTGTTAGTTTCCCAATTATTTCCTTTAATGCCTTCTGAATTTCAAAATTGGTATGGACAATTTTAGAAGCTTTTGTTTGGAACCTGACTGTATTTCGTAAAACTTCATCTATATATTGATTGTCGACCATACTACTATTATCCACAGATTTATCTACAAAGAGAGTTCACATAAGTATTCCCATTTAAATAACACCTCTGCTATTTTGAAACATCAAGTAGGTTGGCTCTGTATTTATTTATTTAAGTATAGTTTGAGTGGAATGCTTTTGGTCTTCTTAGGGTAAGCTTAGAAAATGCATCTCTAGGGCACGTTTCCAAGATCCTTAACAGTTCTATCTATTCTTCGGTGGTTCATGAAGTTCAAAACCAACCTTCTTGATGCCATACTCACCGATGCTTACCCTTTGAAAATTTTGATGTTCGTTTGACTGTTGTTTTCATGTATTGCAGCATACTATAAATCGGGTCTTTAAACATTGTTAACATGATCCTATTGTTCCTATTCAACATCCACCCGGCTCGTGTATGCCCAATAAAACATTCATCTAGCTATCCAGGCAGAACAGTTTTTGGAACAGTTCCCTGTACAAATCATTATCATCAGTATTCATTATCTCACGTTTATCACGCTCAGGAGTGTCTACAGCGTATGCAATTCCTAAGTTGGGGGTGTCCCCCTCCAAAGCTTGATGAAAATATTTGAGCTATGATTCTGAAAGAAAGCCTGGAAGTTTTTGAACAGCAGTTTTGTAAAATACGTAAAAATACGGAATGTATGATCACATTTTAGCTAAAAATAGACATGTTAGTAAAATATGTACCTAATAGAAATAGTAAATACTAAATGTAAGCTAAAATTAAAATTATAATATAGCATTATCATCATTATTTATCATTGTTCATCACCATTCCTGAAATACGAAACGTTCTTATTATTACCTAAAAGCTGAAACAAACTAAGAAAAACACTTGCGCTACGATTTTAAAAGTTAAATGATCATAGACAACAGACCTTTGAAATACGTAAAATTAAGAATTATGGTAACCCATTTTGCTTGTAAATATATTTTCTCAATAAAGGTGTTTTATCCAGATGTCGATAGTAAAATAAAAATAGTGAATACCAAATTTAACTAAAAAAAACGTATAATAATAAATATAGGTTTGGAGACCATTGTGGGGCCACAGCCTGCCTCATACCTGTAATGATCTACTACTAGCCTCTCTATCACTAAGTATTACCAGAAATACTACTATTACTACTACTACTACTACTACTACTACTACTACTACTACTACTACCACTACTACTACTACCTTCTTATCTGGTTACTTAGCATCTACGGACACACTTATGAAACCTGAACTTTTCACATATCTCATCTCTGAAAAACACTGGACGATTTTACGTCAGCCACGTGTTTTGCAAGTCATCTCTTCGGAAATGATTAACCACACGAAAATGCCTCTTTATTATTTCGATTATCATTTCAATTGATGTTCATTCTGCATGTACCAGCCTGTGATCATATTCAAGAGGGTGAGGAAGTATAATTTTTGGAATGTTAGCTTCCCAAATATGTCCCTGAATGAAAATCGTGAACATTTTTAGAAGCTTTTGCTTGTAACCTGGCTGTAAATATTTCGCAAAGCTTCATAAATATATGGATATTAGACCATACTACTATTATCCACAGGTTTATCTACAAAGAAAGTTCACATAAGTACTCCCATTTAAATAATACCCCTGCTTATTTTGAAACATCAAGTAGGTTGATTCTTTATTTCATGGATAGTAGCATAAATACGAGAATAGTTTGAGTGGAAATCTTTTAATCTTCTTAAGGTAAGTTTTGAAGATATATCTCTTGGGAACGATTCCAAGATCTTCAACCTGTCTAGTGGTTCGTCAAGTTTAAAACCAACCTCCTTGATCCCATACTCTCCAATGCTTACCCTGTAAAAATGCTAGATATTCGTTGATTGCTGTTTTCATGTATTGTAGCATACTACAAATCGTGACTTTAAACGATTTTCTATAGTTCCTATTCAATATATATCTTTATCCACCAACATTCATCCAGCTATCAAGGCAGAACATTATTTGCAACAGCTTTTTTATAACGCTCGGGAGTGTCTATAACCTGTGCCATTTCTGAAATGGGGAGTGTCCTCCCTCCAAAGCTTGATGAATATATTAGGGCTACGATTCTGGAAGGAAGCCTGAACGTTTTCGGACAACAATTCTGTAAAATATGTATAAATATGTCCAATCACTTCTTAGCTAAAAGTAGATATTCGTAAAATTTGTACCTAATAGAAATGGTAAATACCAAATGTAATTTAAAATTATAATATATCGTTATCATTAATATTTAGCATAGTTCATCACCATTCCTGAAATACGGAATGTCCTCACTCTCACCTAAAAGTTCAAAAAAACTAAGAAAAACCCTTGCGCTACGATTTTAAAGCATAAATAATCATAGACAACAGACCTATGAAATACACTATATTGATACTTAGCAGTATCCTTTTAAATTCTGGATCCCTGTTTAACAGCTCGGCCATGGACCCAGGGGAATTCCTTCCTTAACTTTCCCGCCTCTGCAACGGCATGATGAGGGGGCGGGGCAGCATGAAGAGTCGTCCGACGCATTCGTCAACCATGCTCGCTATTCGCATTAGGCCAAATTAGTCAGTAGCGACAAGCGAGATAGATCGATGAAGTCGATCGATCTTACAAGTCAAGATCCGGCTCCCCAAAGTCTTCTTCCAACCCCGAAAAAGACAATGGTTCCACAGACCAAAAAAGCCCTCCGCCCTTTCATCGCTTGTTGTGTCCAGCTATCCTAAGGTAGTGTAGAAACCGAAGGAACATTGAAGATGCCCCTTCCAATTCTATCCTGTCGATCATGGACCTACATTTTTTCGAAGCTATGTGCAATGCCCCGATAAATTCAAGACATTATCGACAGCCTACCGAGGATAAAGGGGCTAGTCAACCTCTTTCGCCAAATGTCTCAATTCATACTAACAAACTGGTTGTATAAGGGAGTTGAACCTTATACAGCCAGTAGGTTTATCAATCCCTCATCTCTCGCTCTGTTCGGCTGAAAACCCTACATCAATAAGAAAATCCTAAATGCACTTACATTTCAGCAAACTCCTGTTGTCCCTGTGCTCCTGCATGCTCTGCGCAAGAGCATACTATGTGTCTGAATCTCTCGATGTGCCCCTGCTTTTTCGCAGCAAGGCAAGGTGAAGAGTTGTATCTTTCTCTTGACGTGCCCCCACATCTCAGAGTGCCCAAAAAAATTCCCTAACATTTCCCTAGCTACTCGCTACTCCCGACCACTTGATTGGAGTTCTATGATGCAAACCTTTTTGTTGAAGCTTATGTCGTACATGACAATTCCGATTCTCTCTACTTTTAAAATTTGCAACCGTCATATTTTTCCTAACTTCTCAACTGAACTGACGCTTTTTCCTAGTGATCCCTAACTATCTAAGTGGGGCACCCTGTCTGAGGAGGGCAGTATGAGGAGTCGTCCGCCACATTTGTCAACCATGCTCGCTCTTCGCATTGGGCAAAATTAGTCAGTAGCGACAAGCGAGATAGATCGATGAAGTCGATCGATCTTACAAGTCAAGATCCGGCTCCCCAAAGTCTTCTTCCAACCCCGAAAAAGACAATGGTTCCACAGACCAAAAAAGCCCTCCGCCCTTTCATCGCTTGTTGTGTCCAGCTATCCTAAGGTAGTGTAGAAACCGAAGGAACATTGAAGACGCCCCTTCCAATTCTATCCTGTCGCTCATGGACCCAAATTTTCTCGGAGCTATGTGCAATGAACCGATAAATTCCAGACATAATCGACAGCCTACCGAGGATAAAGGGGCTAGTCAACCTCTTTCGCCAAATGTCTCAATTCACACTAACAAACTGGTTGTATAAGGGAGTTGAACCTTATACAGCCAGTAGGTTTATCAATCTCTCATCTCTCGCTCTGTTCGGCTGAAAACCCTACACCAATAAGAAAACCCTAAATGCACTTACATTTCAGCAAACTGCCCTAGTCCCTGGAACAAGTAGAAACAGCATGACTATACACTACCTTAATAAAGGTCTCACTCTCACACTTGAGCAGGAAAGTCGGATGGAACAATTCTAGCGAACGTTTCGGCATATGAATAGGTATAAAAGCTGTTTTATGTAAAATAATTTACACTCGTACTATTTTCGTAGTTTGTTTTCATTATGTTCTCTAATATTTGGTTACATAAACGAATATGAATAAGATAGTTCGCCATAACATATTGACACCTTTTATGAAAGCTGGTTCGCACGAACATGGAGAATACCCCTTGCTCGACTAGGCAGTCCGTGGAGGTACCAACGAAGAGCCACTGCCAATATCTGATCAAAATATGGCGAAAAATTGCCGTTAGACAATAAATAATCACCCTATTTTACCATATTTGTATCCTTGCCCTTACGGAGGATTTTTGCAAATGAAAAATTTCCAAACATTTCAGAAACCACTATCTTGCGGCAACCTTATAGTAAGCTATATTTTTATTGTTTTACAGTGTAAATTATAAATACAGGTGGTTCCGTAAGGAAAAAAATACTTTTGGGTTTTTTAAAGCTTAGTTTTTACTATGTACTCTTTTTTTACCACCCTATTCGCGTGACAAAAACACAAATATAATAACATTGAAGTGTTGCGATACGTTACGTTTTCAAAATTTTTATTTGCCATGTACCTTCGAAACGAAGGCGTTTTTCGAAAACGATTTAAGGACAAAGCAACCTTTGAATAGACTGAAGAATTAGTCCTTGATTTTTTAGTGAACATATTGCCAGAGAAAGAAAATATTTCCTCTCAGTGAATTTAAGAGTGATGGGTAATATTGTCAGAATTTTTGAAAATAAAGATCTGGAATTTTGGGCTTGCTGCCAACAATGGACAACGGCACAACTATTATACAAAAAACAAAAAAAAACGTCAAAAAACCCGACGAAATGTCATATTGGAGACTAGGTAGTTTTTAGTGTGTAAATAGTTGATTCCACGTTTGTTTGCTATTCGTCTAATCATATCAGACGAAAATTCCCATGGTTTGCGAAATAATTGTAAAGTCTGGTTTTATTGATGCAAGTTATTGAAAGGGATATTTAAAATATAGACGCATAAAATGGAAATACCAAGTTTTGTGGGGAAACTTTTTATTCGATAACAAACAATGAGGAAACGGGTTTTTTGGGAATCAATCGAAAGTGTTGGCAGGAACGAAAAAACTCTTTTGATAAGATTTCACACACCCACTTGAAATTCTTAAAATCCATAGGCTTTAGATATACGTCTAAATAACCACAACAAAATTGCGTGTACTAAATTTCTGCATTCTTGATGACTTTGCCAAATAAATAGGTCACGTAATCCAGTTTCTTTACTTTTTCTAAAAAGTATTAGTACATCAGTTTTCGAAATCTCGTACGATTAAAACGGCTGCGAGCTCAAGATGTTAGAAACTGAGCTCGAAAAAAACGTAAAAATAGTAGATAAATATCAACCAATTGTAGCGAACTGACCGTCTGAAAAGTTAAGCAAAATGCTCCGTATTAGTCCCTAACACATTAAGTTTCAGTGTTGTATCTTGTATAATTTTCAAGAGTATTCTAATTGTTTATAACAGATTTGATATGCCTGCAACATTCGCTTGACATTTGTCAGCTTCCAGTGTAGGGGTATAAAGATCCAGTAAACCAAGATACGATTGTATAACCGCAGATACGAATCCACAAAGCTCCTTTTTTCTTTTATTTTTTTAAATTTGGAGAAATAAATGCTTTTTCACATTATTTGTTCTTTTATTGCATGATTGTTTATATATATATATATACAGGGTGACTTTGAAGTTGAGTCATTAATTTTCAGATAATGATTGTAGAAGGAAGATAAACCAAAATATGTGTGTAAAAATAAAAAAAAATTAAAAAAAAAATGTTACCTTGTTTTATAAAGTATCCTCCCGACAAGTATTTCAGTGCGGACCTGTGCGCCCAAAAGCATGTCACAAAAACTGTTCGAAATGATTTCCGTTTTGCTCGACGCACAGCTGGGCGCGTCTTAGCCATGTCTCTTTACAAGCACGCAATAAAATCACTGGTTGATTTCTGATCACTGTACTCATTTCCTCAATTCGAGCACGTAATTCTTCGCGTGTATTAACCGGTGTTTTATACACTAGAGTTTTTAGCCAACCCCACAAACAAAAGTCTAAAGGATTTAAGTCCGGAGACCTTGGCGGCCAAGGTACAAAACCGCCACGGCCGATCCAACGATTATTAAATTGTCTATTTAAAAATTCACGCACATTTCTTGCATAATGGGGTAGTGCCCCATCTTGTAAAAACCACATGTTTTGTCTAATATTTAAAGGCACATCTTCCAGTAAACCAGGCAAATTGTGTTGCAAGAAATCAAAATAATTTTCACCAGTTAAGCGATTTGGTAATTCAAAAGGCCCCACTAAAATTCCATTAACAATTCCCGCCCACAGGTTGATTGGTTCAAATCGCTGTTGAAAATTGGTTTCCCTTATTTCATGGGGATTTTCAATAGCCCAAACGTGAGAATTACGTGAATTAATAATTCCGTTTCTAGTAAAGAGGGCTTCATCACTCACTAAAATTTGATTTAAAAAATTGTCATCATTTTGATGTTTATTTAAAAGCCAATTGCAAAAGTCAACCCTTTGTTCATGATCTTCCGGTTGTAAGGCCTGCACTTTTTGTATGTGAAACGGATAGAACTGATTTTCACGTAGAGTTTTCCAAGTTTTATACTGACTAATCGCCAATTGAGTTGAAATTTGTCGGGTGCTTACTGTTGGATCATCACTTACTAATTCTAAAATTTGTTCTTCTAGTTCTATTTGATCGTGTGGTCTTGGAGCACCGGCATGATCTCCTCTGTGAGGTCTTAAGTCACCTGATTCACGAGCTCTTTGCACTACATTAACAAAGGCACGAGGGGTTGGTTGCACTCGATTGGGAAACCGATCCGCATAGATCCGTGATGCCGCGGCAGCATTTTGTAAAGACTCCCCGTAAATAAGAACCATGTCCACAAGTTCAGCATTTTCGTAAACATGTGCCATTTTTGATTTGAGCCTCGCAACAGACACGATTATTCACTTACGCGTTACCGACTACCGACTGATACTGACTGTATACAACTGAAGAAAATAATTGTAAAAAGATCGTTCCAAATTCTTTCGCTTTTTTGTTTCCGATGCGATGAACGGATAAGGCGGATTATATCTGTTGTTGCCAAACACGAGAACATAATATCATTATTGAGACAGGGCGGTACTCAAACTTCCAAAGGGCTATAACTTTGTTACTTTAATTTTACCAGAAAAATGGTAAAGGAAAAAAACATTTCTTTTGATCAGATCTACTCACTGTTAAAATAAATGACTCAACTTCGAAGTCACCCTGTATATATATATTATATTACTTTGTTAAGATTCCAGAAGCACTATGACGGATCATAGCAGATCATTTATGAAAACCTAGATCTTAGATGTTAAAATTATTGACAAACAATAATGAAAGACATTAGAAATTTTGTTTGTCATAATACGCTGTAGTTTTCGATACGGTTAAATTAGGTACCTCTAGGAGCCGCATAGGATGCTTATAAAATTAAGTGAGCTG
Source organism: Acanthoscelides obtectus (assembly GCA_963669975.1). Taxonomy (NCBI): domain Eukaryota; kingdom Metazoa; phylum Arthropoda; class Insecta; order Coleoptera; family Chrysomelidae; genus Acanthoscelides; species Acanthoscelides obtectus. The sequence continues at coordinate 24,120,708 of CAVLJG010000001.1, forward strand.
ACCCACAGTTTTTGTATCTATCAAGTTACTGTTGAACGTAGATGCTCATTTCATCAACAACAATATAAACCTTCGTTATTCGCATAAAAATAACAATTATCTTTCGGAATGATTTGTGATTCATGTCGGCGGTAAAGTGATGGCCGAAAGACAGGTGTTTTGGGATAAACAATTATAAATTCTCAAAAACTACTTGACCAATCGACTCCAATTTTGTTGTGGTCATTCAGAAGTATGAAGCCTACGGATTTGAAGAACTTCAAGTAGCTGCGTGAAATTCTCGTCACATTAGCAACAAGTGCCAAAATCTGCATTTTGCCTCGGTTTTCGGCCATAACTTTTTTACTATAAGGTCGGATCTGCTTAGATATGGTCTCATAAATACCTATAAACTTATTTGATGAGTTTTTTGGTTCCTGACAACACTTTCGATTGAATCCCAAAGAACACGTTTTCTCATTCTTGGTTGTCGAATCAAGTTTTCCCACAAAAATTGGTGTACCTATTCTATGCGTCCATGTTTTAAGTACCCCCTTGTTTGTATAACACAGTTAAATCACTAAAAAATTACTGAAAAACCTAAATAAGGGGCATAACCTTACTTGTAAGATGTGTTTTTCGGCGAAATATAATTACTAATAATAATAATAATAATAATAATAATAATTGTTTTTATTGGTTTAACCAAAAGGCGCAGTTCATACTGCGTGCTCTTCCACTCAACCTTACAAAGAAACAAAAAAAAATTACAATTGAAATAATGAACGAGTTGAATGGTCCAATCAATTAAATAAAAAAATTGACATTTCATTCTTGCTGTTTTTTTAAAATAAAATATTCAATTGTTTTCTTAAATGGGAGTTCCGTCAGCCCCAGAAACTTCTAAGGGATGTCCTTAGCAATTTGGTAGCTGAAACTCCTTCCATAAATGGTGGTTTTATGGATAGGAGGAGTGATGAGGAGTTTGGATCTAATATTAATAACTTCTGTTCGAAATTTATTTTTGTTTATAAAGGTAGGTAGGTCTCTTTTGTGTAACAATTTTATTAAATAAGGTGATCGCAGAAATTTTGAATGTGTTCATATTTTCTTATGCCATGAATAAACCTAACACAAGAACTTTGAACAATCGGAATTAGAGTATAAATTACAGGGCATTGCACTTAAAATACAAGGAAATAAAGCTGAATCCGATCTTGAAAGTGAAATCCCAAAACATCTTTTTTTTAAATTTAAGCATTATTTTGTAAAATATTGATGAAACCAACATTGTAACCCTTACAATTTTGAATTTTGTGTCACAAAATCGGTTAAAAATAAGATATAAAATATACCCTGAAATAAAATCTTTGACTTTTAATAAAAAAAATCATATTTCACAATAGTTATTCAGAATATCCAAGAACTGGCCCTCCGTACTAACCTCTCCACTACCGTATTTCCAATTGTTTTTATTCATATCTCAACAATCATCTTAGCACTGCAATATTTTTAACATGTTTTTTACGGAAAAAATTGAAAAACTCAAGCGTTTTGTCTCCAGCAACCCTTTTTCTTTCATGTCTAAATTTCTTTATACCTCAAAAAATTATTTATCATTATTATTGGTTTAGTTTCATTTGAAACATAAGATTTACAAATAAAAGCGCTTACCTAGTTTGCCTTTCTGTTGAGCCTTCAACTATAACTGGACCTGAAACAAATACAAAAATATTTTGAAATTGCCTCTCAAAGTAAAGCTATCAAAATGAACGAAACATTTTTTGGAGTTTGAAACATGTGAAATATATCACTCCGATTCTTTGAAGCACCATGCATTTCTTGCTGATTGTTATTCTTACAGTTTGCTCTAGAAAAGTATAGTCTATACAACTGGAAACAAAACCCACCTAGTTCTGCTAATTTTTCCATCTCAACTGGACCCTGGACCTGAAACAAATAGAAACATATTTTTGAATCCGACATTTTTTTCGAAATGTAGGACTTGAATCAAAATGTTTGAAAAATATAGGAAAAAATCAAGTTTCTTGTACCGGTTTTTAAATTGTACCAAGTCAATATTTATCGACTTTTAGATTTCTAACGACAGCTGGTTAGCCTGTTTTTTGCCTTGTGGCATCAAAACAAATCTCATCCTTTGTCGGAATGTAAAAATCAGCAAATGACAAAAACTAGATATTCAATGCTCTTTCAAAAATAGTATAGCATTTGTAGGTTCCTTTTACTAAAAACTGAATAATTCCAAGTTTTGTCATTGAAGTAATACATGCGAAATACTACAAATAAAAAATAATATTTTTAAAAGAGCATTAAATAGGATAATTTTTAAGATTATTTGGCGATTCAATCTGGTAGATTTCTTTTCACAGTAATTAGTCAAACTTTAGTAAAGGTTTTCACATTGAAACAAAATGTTAGACTTTTTCTTAGCATGATAGCTTTCAATGAACTCAACCAACTATTAATGGTAGCCCAGGAGAAAAAAATCATAAGTTAGAAAATCTATATACCCATAATAAGTAAAAAAGGAGCAAAAAGAGAGAGTTTTTAAAAGTGGCAATATCTCGAAAACTTTTACTAAGGTCATGTTGATTTTATCTGATTAATCTGAAGCCAATCTACCTCCCGTGTCAGTGTGGCGTGTTATTTCTGGGACATCCTATATTACACAAGTACTACAAACTCCCTAAGCAAGTAAAAACCCACTTAACCACCACACGTTGCCTTATGATATAAAGAAACTTCACGAACGCACAAAAGACGCGTAGCGTAACTTCAGAAAACCAATGTTAACAGCTACTACATCGTTGAATTCGTGGAAAAAGGTTTTATCAGATGGGTGTTTTTTTTTTCGGACCATATAAAAAAATAAAGTTGATGATGGTTTCCAAAAGCGAAATGCCGGGCACAAAATTTAAAAACAGCATCATTTAGTGCCTTAAAAGTTCTATTTGTTTTTTGATATTTCTTGAAATAAAAGAAAAGAATTAAAACGATATGGCCAAAGCTTAGTTTTTCCCAAATACCCCAATAAGCCATGAAGTTTCTCAACAGCACAACATGAACTACAACTATACAATTTTTCATTAAAATTAACCGGGTTGTCCATATGCGTTGTGCCTGATACTTTGGTTTAGGAATGCGCCTACATCTGAGCTGAGTGGATTTGATTGGCGTGGTATTGTGGCGCCATCGTCCATGTTCTTTCTCTATTTAATTAATAAAATTGAGTGAATCTGACCTGCATTTATTTATTTTTCATTGTAGTCTATTCATTTTTTTTGTAAAAATTCGGCACTTAAAAAATGATTGACACTTGTCCCCCACGCGTCCAACAACGTCACACGTATCCACGCGCCTAACGCACACTGTTGATTCAAAAAATAATATATACACACAAGTGATACAAACTCCCTAAGCAAGTAAAAACGTAGTTACCATCACACTTTGCCTCATGATATAAACTTCACAAGCGGCACAAAAGACGCGTGGCGTGGCGCGATTTGGTAGCACTGACCTACCGCCGACGCGCTACCCCGAGAACTGAAGCCGCGCAGTACCTTGCCGCAGGATCACCCCTCCTTTTCCCTCACATCTCCTCCTCTCCCTACCGCTTGGCTAGAGTCGTACTGTTTACGTTGTTTTTTATACATGTACGTAGATTTTTATTGCACAACCGAATCCGTATTTCTGAATATCATATACAGGGCGTTCGGAGCATTATAATAATGAAATAATAAAAATTACTAAAATATGTATGTTTATTTGGACATAGGATGGGCATACATTCTAGGACTATTAGTAGTGGAAAGATAGGAATCTGTCATTGCAAAGACTTTGCGAGTCCCACATTTTGAATTTTTCGTTATACAATACAAATTGTATCACCGACAAAAAACCAGTTTTAATGTACTTTATGGGCTCAATGTAGTATTCAAGATCTGAAAGATTGAAATTTCGAATATCCATTACAGTTTATTAATAATAATGGAAAACGATCGAAAAACTGTTATAGACTTACGTTGTTTTGTCAGGAAATAGGGTTAGTGGCATATAACTTAGGCGAAGAAAACATCATATTTTTCATTGGTTATAACTGAGAATTACACTTGAATAGTGACTTATAAAAATGCCAAATATTTTAATTGTTGCATGTTTGAATATTTTTAAGATACATAGGAGAAGTCCGGAAAACTTAGGAAAATCGAATTTCCCGTTTTACTAAAAACTGACTATAGTTTTGAAACTAAGCAGCAGTTGCGAGAATGTGTAATGGGAGCATTTAGTATGATTACAGAAATGTTACGTGATGTTTTGAATCCTAAAAATCATATATATTGATGTGTAGAAAATATGGCAACCTAGTTATAATAATAGTAATAATAACGTCTTTATTAATTAACCAAGAGAGACATAAACAGCGAAGTTTAGCCAAGGCTACTCTTAACTGTTTGTGTTGGTTACATCAGATATTCAGAACAATAAAGAAAGCAATAACAAACACATATACCTAACTAAGAAAAAAAAACACATTTTGCATCTGTAGTAAGTATAGAACTTCTTTTTGAGCGATTGTGGTTCTGTCTGGTCTGGAGTGAATATGGAAAAATTTGAATGGGAATTCTGTCACTTTTATGTCAGTCAAGGCCAATCAAAACCAGAAATGCTGAAGCAATGCAAAACTGTCACTTTTTGTCCTTGGTCCGCGATAGATACTCGTGAAAAATACTGTAAATGGGAGGCTGTATATTTACAGTTTTTTTTAAATAATATTCTACAGTTATAGTCCTTTCACTGAAACAAAGCAGTTACTTCATTTTTAGTAAAACTGAACATCTACCTTAATGCAAATAGATCTTAAATTGGTACGTATACCTTGAATTTCCCGGGTACATTTATGTTGTTTTCTGTGTTGTAACATTGTCGCAAAGCTAATCAAGTAGTAGGTAGTAGGTAATTAAGCAAGCTAATTTCTTCTAAAGTATATTCAGATAAGAGTCAAGTCATCGTTGGTTGTCAGAGCGGTCCGTGGGACCTTAGCTCTTGAGTCACAGTGTCAGTTTGTAAGTCTGTCAGGTCTGGTAACCCAGAAACCAGACAATTTTAAGGAAAAAAGGGGAAGGAAAGGAGAGAAGGAAGAACGAGAGCAAAGGGGAAGAAGAGAATCTTTTAGGATATGCAGCGTTTAGGCATTGTTAAAATCGCTTCACAGATTTTGATATGGTCTAAAAATATTTGATTTTTTCTAAAGATTGTGTAAAAATGCTCAAATTTTGGTTGTTCTAAGTTCACGAGTTAATTTTGATTACAGTGCGAGCCGCGGCCTTTTGTGCTTGCGAACTTGCTCGACTGTGTAGTCCACTGAATCACGCAACAGAGGGTTGCTGTGCGATTCCGCTAGGCTATAGCGCCGCTGCGCCTGTTGCTTAATGTAGTCCTTTAGGTAAGGGACATCGAGGTCTCTATGTAGAGTTTCGTTAGAGACATACCATGGGGCATCAGCAATAGTGCGCAACGTCCTGCTTTGCAGAACCTGCAGACTTCGCATGTGTGTTTTAGCAATAAAACACCAAGCCGCACATGCGTATGTCATTGCTGGTCTTATGACCACCTTATAGAGTCGAATCTTGTTAATCAAACTTAATTTTGACCGTTTACATAATAATGGGTAAAGCTGCCGAAACGTAATTTGGAATTTAGTTTTTAGCGCTTCCATATGGTTCCGCCAAGTCATCCCTTTGTCCAGAATGACACCGAGATACTTAGCGGAGGATTCCCATGGTATACGAAGTCCATTCATTGAAACTTCAGACGGAACGCCGCGACGTCTTTTTGTACAGTAGATTGCCTGCGTTTTCGAATGGTTTATTTTAATTAGCCACCGATCCGCCCAATCTAATACTTCTTCCACCGCACTTTGTAGCCTGTCATGGACTAGGTCACCAGACCACGACTGAGCCACCAATGCAGTATCGTCAGCATAGAGATAGACTTCACAGTTGCTGGGACTAGGGACGTCATGGATGTACAGTGAGTAAAGGATAGGTCCAAGGACCGAACCCTGAGGGACGCCGGCTGTAATCAGCCGTGTTGTCGACAGCACATTGTCAATTTTGATCCGAAATTTCCTACCTTCAAGGAAGGATTTCAGTAGTTTTAGAAGCCAAAAAGGGAAGCCCTTTTGGATTAGTGCCACACCTTGTCAAATGCTTTTGAGACATCCAAAAGCAAGATGCCAGTACTTTCGTTAAGGGTGAATCCTCTGGTTACACGTTCCACCAGCCTAACCGCCTGTAGCTCCGTACTATGTTCAGACCGAAAACCGAATTGCACGTCAGGAATCACATGGTGATCTGACGAGAAATTCTCAAGGTGACGTAGAATCACCTTTTCAGCGAGCTTAGACGCAGCTGACAGCAGGCTAATGGGACGATAATCCTGGGGAAATATCGAACCCACCTTCTTTGGAATCATTATAACTTCAGCGGTCTTCCACGCGGATGGGAAGTACTGGATCCTGAGCATGGCATTGACTATTGCCACGAGATAAGTTAAGGACTTCCGCGAAAGCAGCTTCAGCGCCTTATTAGTGATTTGATCCTCCCCAGGTGCTTTACGCACTTTAAGGTCTTTAATATGACCTTGAATCTCTGCTGGTGTGCAATGCGGGATCTCAGGAGATACCGCTGATGTGCTAAGCAAATCTTCGGTTGAAGAAGCTTCTGAAGAAGAATCTTCCGATGAAGAAAAATCACCAACGAATGCGCGACTGTCACTGACGCCGTTGGCCCTAAAATATCTCTTGACAGATCTTACGATGTGTTGCTCCTCGTCGAGGTCATTATCAAGATCATAGTTGGGAGAGAACTGTCTTTCCATGGCATCGGCGAAAACCTCAACCTTCTCCTCTGTCCTGAAGACAATGCCTCCAGGACCGTGAATGTGTGGGATTTGTTCACGCTTTCCGTTTTTGAGCGACTTCGCCACCTTCCAGAGAGGAATGCTTGAACAAGATTCGTCGCTCTGCGAATGTCATCAGGATGACAAGACCTTTTCGCTTGCTTAATTGCAGCTCTTTTATCAGAAATTTTCTGACGAATGTCTGCTGGCAGAAAAGGTCTGCCGTGTCGCTGCACGGGAAGTACAGCTGCACGCTGCAGAGTTTGCTGAACAAAACTTGTCCACTCTGCTTGAGCCGCATCTATACCGTTCTCATCATCTATGATCGGTATATTGGGGAACTCTTTGAGGAGCGACTTGTATAGCTCCCAATCAATGCGTTTCCTTGGAGGGATTTCATCCCCCAAGATCTGCTCATTAGCCACTTCCAAAACGACGGGAAGATGATCGCTTGAGATGTCATACATGATTCGAGAAGTGATGCTGTAGCTACAGTTTTTGGATAATGCCAAATCAAGAACATCAGGTGCCTGAAGGTGATTAAATGGGTGGTGCGTCGGCTCCTCAGTACTATGTATGAGGTAGCCATTTCGTATCACATGGTTGTACAGTCGGATCCCACTGGTGGAATTCAACCTGGAATGCCATGCTCGATGTTTGCAGTTGAAGTCCCCTGCCACAATAAGTGGACCCGAGTAGTCTAAAAGGACTTCCAGATCCGCCTCTTGTAGCCTGTTACCACACCTGACATACACCGATGTGATTTTTAACGGCACACCTCCCGTCATATTGACCACCATGGAAGCCGCTTCGATGCTCTGCATGTCAGCGTTTGTGCTTCTGTGGTAGTCAATACCGCGTTTCACTAGCACTGCCAAGCCTCCACCCCGTCCAGTCAATCTATCAGCCCGGATAAGATCGTAATTCGGGAAAGCTAGACGATCTCCCGGATTAAGTAATGTTTCCTGCAGCAAGGCCACATCTATACTTTCGTCCACAAGAGCTTGATGAAATTCCCGTCTTTTGGGAATGTCCCTTAGACCCAAACAATTCCAAAAAAGAATTTTGATAAATGCAGGCTGTCGTCGATTGTACCTAGCCATTTGCAGGAAAGATCGCCTGCAAAGCCTGTGTTGCGCTAATCAGAGGACCTATGATCTGCTGTAAGGACCTTAGCGCGGTTGCCAGATCCACATTTTGCGTGTTCGCAGAAGATCCCACAGAGGGGGCAGGCCGGGTTGCATCCCTAGCTGCATCCGCGTAACTTACATTGCGCCTTTGCGCTATCACTTGCAGATTTTTCTTAGGGGCAAATCTGCAAGTTCGGCTATTCGCTGGATGCCCCCCTCCACAGTTCGCGCACTTTCGTTCCTCTTGTTCTGTTTGAGGGCATAAGTGGGTCATGTGGTCAGAGGCACATTTTAGACATTTAGGTGGTGCAGTGCAGTAAGATTGCGCATGCCCATATTTTTGGCAGCGGTGACACTGCCCGATGAGTCTTGAGTTCTTTTGAACTTCGACTCGGATAGCCAAACCTAGCAGCTCGTGTTCGTTGAACAGCTGCTGAGATTTTTCTATCTTGGGCAGTATGACTACCACCAAAGGCATGGGCACGCCGCCACCGCGTTTCAGGCGAATTATGTGCAGGGGGGAATATCCCCTCTGTTGCAACTCTTCCTTGATCTCAATTTCCGAAAGTGTCGCATGTACTCCTCTGATTACAGCATGAATGTTCCTCTCGGAGGGTAGAGGGAAAGTGTGATGGGGCACCTCTTCCTCCCTTTCAGATAAGAGATAGACCGGACATAAACAAGACCACGTGATCATCGAACGCTGTAACATTCGGCAGGGACGTATTAAGAGTCACGCAGTACATATTTTAGATAGTAGATGCTGCTTTGCGTAACTTTGTAGTAAATTAGCACAATTCGATGTGTATACGATTGGTGATGGATATAGGATCATGTGGGGGTGGGGTAAGAAATATATAATGATGTAAATATACATAAGGGTTTCAAAATTTTCGCTTCGATTTCCAGCTTCGGATGCCGCCTGATGTTTGGTGAAATACAGTCGAATATAATCTCAAAATGGCGTTTAAATTAGCCTAAATTAAAAATAATCGTATATCTCTTAAAATTGCTTTTAGAATATTGATTAGTATATTTTTTGATTTCTAGGTAAATATGTTACCAAATTAAAACGTTCAAAATCTTAAATAATGTGCATGGTTGAACATTGTCAGAAAGTAGATTCTTGAATAGGTTTTGCCAAAATGGGTTCAAAAATGTCAATAATTAATTAAAAAATACAGTAGCTTTATAATTACTTATAACTTACCGAATTTGATGAACGACATCTTTTATTGGAAAGATGAGCTTGATGAGCTTTCATCATCGCTACTGCCTGAAGCACCAACGTCAATAATGAATGGCTCGACTTGTTCCTCTAAAATATTGTCCAGTTCCCACATTCTCTTTTCAACTTTGTCTTTCACGTGCTTAATACAGTTTTCCCATTTTTGCGCTACTTACGGAAGTACGACTCCGAAATAAGTTTTTTAAAAAACTTTTATTTTCAAAACGTACAATATTGATGTGAAACGGACCGAAAAATAGCTAGAACTGAATACAATGCAAATTACGGTATATTTATAAACTCTGTAAAAAGTGCAAGCTATGTGAAATGCAATTCTACAATTATGCATATCTGGTGGCTGTAACTCCTCCCGCCGTAGAAACTGAACCAACGGTGAAGTTTGAAAGTTTTCGTTCTTCTTGGATAATTTCTATCTTCTTTCTCCTTAACGTTTATCTTCTATAACTTATCTTCTATCTTTATCGTTCTTAGCTTCAAACAATAATTTCGGTTTTTCTATTTTCTTTCTTCTTCTCGGCTTGTTTTCTTTTAAAGTAAGATTTAACAGTGAGGTAGCCACAGATGATGGCAATTAGGGAATACAGTAAGATGGTCCAGATGCTTACTGATTGGAGATCAATAATTGGATTATCGGGGATTTCTTGGAGTCTGTGCTTGTTCAAATCCAGGGCGGCTCTAATGTTGTTCGTTTCTTCGAAGTTAATGGATTCTAGTTGAAGAGGTTCCAAATGGGCAGTCTGCGTTTTCTTGAATCCTTCAAAAACTAGCTTTGGTAGTGCAATATACTTAAACTGTGATTTTGGGTTCCGGCGACTTTTTATAACAGTTGAACCCATATAGACTTCGCAGTTTTGGCAATTTTCTAGTAGATATGTTCCTCGAAGTGGAATTTTGTCTTGGTTTTCACCACACCTATATGTGACAATTTTTCTGTTGGGAATAACTAACATCCAGTTTTCTGCATCTAGCTTTTTGACTTTTTCTTGTTGTACTTGTATCGGCATTTGAAAACAGTTAGTAATATTCTTTTCATACAGTAACATTTGAACTTCACATGGATTTCCTTTGCTTAGCTTTACTGGATTCTTCTCGTGGCAAACATATTGTTCAGGCTGAATTTCTTTGCAGTTTTTGTCAAAAAGGCTATAAGCGTGCTCATTTAGGATTAGGTAGTTTGAGTAAGGAAATATGACTTTAAATTGATTGGATGTCGTCGTAGGTAATGGGTATAGGTGATAATAATTATATCTATCGACCTCTACTAAAGGAATTTCCAGAATGAAAATAACTTGGTTGCCTTTACTATAACTTTTGATTTCTAATATTTTCTCAAAAAGCAGAATGTTTTCTAAAGCAGGTTCAAATGGTAGTTTGACATTGTGTAAATGTTCTGAGATAAGCTTTATTTCTACTAGAAGGTCTTGAGGTTTCAATATAGAATTATGGAATGTATTAAGTTTTGCAAAAGATATTGCAACCTCTAACTTTTCTAAAACATCGTGGATATATCGAAATGAAGTTAATATTTGTGAAATTACAATTTGTATAAAAAGTTCGTTTTCTAAGTGTAAATCTTTTGCCTGAAGAGCCATCAGAGATTTCTCAAATTGCAGGATACGTGATTCTAAAATTAATTGGTTTTTTGTAATATTTTTCGATGTTTGCTCAAAAACATCTAGAGCCTGACTGATAATTGTAACTTGTTCCTGGACTAAAGTTTTGATTCTCTCTTGATTTTTCGATAATGATAATAATGCTTGATCATAACGTTTCGCATCTGATTCATCTAAATTTCCTGTTATAATTTTTATGATCGAACCAAGCCCATTGATTAATCCTCTTTTCTGTTTTCTATTATAAACTGGATTTATCTGTAACAATTGATCGTGAATCTTTGATTCTAATGATAATATTAGATTACAATAATTTTTTATTTCTGTAAAATAGGAAGTTGAATTTTCAATTTCCATTTTCAATTGTCCAAAAATTACTTGCAATTCTGAGAATTGTTCAGCTAGATACGAAATATCAAATATTTGTATGAATGACCAATAATCAGCAATGTTCTGAGCGTTTCCTAATTTTAAGGGAAGGAGGCCAGGATTGTCGCTGAGGTCGTGGAATTTGGGACATACTAGTTCTGTTGTCGATCTTCCGCTGCAGGCGAGGATCCTGAAATAGAAGGGACTTTGAGTTCCTTCATATGTATTATTTCTATTTTATTTGTGGACTTATTTTTTATTTTTGCTTTGTTATGTTCTAAGATTTCTACTAACTCAAATGGACCTTTAAATTTGTTGTCTTTTTTATTTCTTCTACGATTAGCTTTATAGACTACTTGCCCTACTTTGAACTGATATTGTGAGCTACCATGAATGTTACGTTTTTCGAGTACTTTGGCTTTATTTTCCTGCAAATCATTTGAAATACGCTGGTATAGATGTTTCATTTTATCTTTATGATTTGAAGCATAGTCAGAGTAAAAAGTAGTTTCGATAAGGTCCGAAGGATCTCTGGAAATAGTGTGCCCAAAAGTCAATTCAAATGGCGTGAATTTTGTAGCAGAATGTAATGAACTGTTATATGCTATTAAAGCGTAATTGATAAGGTTAGTGGTCGTTTCTTTTGGAAATTTTTGTAAAAGTATTCTGAGATGCTCAATTAGTGATGAATGGAATCTTTCTATTGGTGAATTTGATTCGTGATGTAAAGGTGTAGTAAAATGCACATTGATTTTATGACATTTCAAGAGTTCCCTAACAGTCTCATTTTTAAATTCCGTACCATTATCAAGAGTAATACGCTCAGGTAGACCATAATATGAAAAATAATGTAAGAATGCTCTACAAATTTCGACAGAGGTCTTTGCTTGGATTGGAACTGCTTGTCCTAATTTGGAAAAAGCATCAATAATCGTCAGAAAATGTTGACTATTGAATGTAAATACATCAGCATGTAATAATTGGAAGGGTTTTCCTATGCTTTCTGTCAATACCAGTGGAATATATGGGGGATTTCTAGAATATTTGGCTTTTTGGCAAATTACACAATCGTTAATAAAATGTGTGATATCGGACTTCATGCGGGGCCAATAATAATTTCGTTTGAGTTTTTCTAATGTTTCATTGATTCCTCTGTGATTACTCTTGCCTTCATGTTGAAATTTAATCAGCATAAGTTGCTCATCTTTTTCTTTGACAGTATTGATTAATTTTGTACATTTAACTAATTTTAATTCGTTGCTATCGAAATTATCTATGAAGACTCTATTAAACATAGTATAAAGTGAATCCTCATGGAAGTACAGATAAAATGTTCTGTCATTGGATGTGTATTCTCTAAGAAATTCATTTATGGCTGAAGCAGAATTTGGAATTTTCACATAAAGAATTTTATGATTATCAAAGGTTTCTTGTTTGACATCTGTTTGATTGTGTGGATTTTTAGAAACGATAACTTGGGTTACCTTATTATTGATTATTTCATCTAGTATAGGAATACCATCATTGAAATTATTTTCCGCGTTACAAGTGTGGGCTGTCTCGGTTTCGCTGTCTTTAGGAGATTCATTTTGTATGTTATTCGGTGGAGCTACTTGAACATCTTGTAAAATGTGTATATTTCTTGAAGAATCTAATGGTTGTGAAGCCGTAATAGGATTTCCGGGATCTGAATTTAACAATGCTAAGGTGTCTTCTTCCAAATCTGGGAGAGATTGTTTATTGGCAAATAACTGATTTAAATAATCTTGAATATCCTGATCAATGTCACCTGGGTTATTTATGACACTAGCTGATTCTACTGCATTTACATGAATACGTGACAATGCATCGGCATTAGTATTGCATTTTCCTTTTTTATATATGATTTCATATTGATAGTCCATTAATTTGAGTCGCCAACGTACAAGTCTGCTATTAACATCTTTAGCATTCATCAACCAAACTAGAGGGCGATGATCTGTATATATATAAAATTTACGTCCAAATATGTAAGGTCTAAATTGTTTGCAAGCATATACAATTGCCAAAAGTTCTTTTTCGGTAGTAGTATATCGAGTTTCAGTTTCGTTTAGAGTGCGACTAGCATAAGCGACTGGTTTATCATTAGGAATGATACCTTGAGATAAAACACAACCTATAGCTTGATTCGAGGCATCGGTAGTGACAATGAAAGATTTTTCAAAATCGGGGTATGAGAGTATAGGTGCATTTACTAGGAGATCTTTACAATGTTCGAAAGATTTTATAAATTCGGGTGTGTGGACGACTTTAGCTTCTTTCTTAAGACAAAGTGTCATTGGACGGGTAATTCTTGCAAAGTCCTTAATAAATCTGCGATAGTAACCTACGAGACCTAGGAATGATTTGATCTCTTTTTGATTGTTAGGAATAGGAAAATCTTTAACTGCCGAAACTTTATCTGGGTTTGGTTTTACTCCCTCTGGGGTAATGACATGTCCTAAATATTGAACCTCTTTCCTTAAAAATTCCGATTTATCCATTTGGATTTTAAAATTTGATTCTCTGAGCTTTGCAAATACTTGTCTTAAACGTACAATATGTTCTTGAAGAGAACTACTGAAAACTACAATGTCATCTAGATAGACGAGACATATTTCATTCTGGAGACCACGCAGGATGTTATCCATGACGCGTTGGAATGTACTTGGAGAATTTTTCATACCAAAAGGCATTCTTTTAAATTCCCAATGACCATTTTCAGTTGAAAAAGCTGTTTTTGGAATATCGTCTGGTTCCATTTCAATCTGATGGAATCCGCTAGCCAGATCAAGTGTCGTAAAATATTGACTTCGACCGAGTTTGTCTAAAATATCAATTATGTTTGGAAGAGGGTATTTATCGTCGACTGTACGTTCATTAAGTTTTCTATAATCTATTACAATTCGCCACTTCTTTTTGCCTGAAGCATCTTCTTTTTTTGGTACTATCCATATAGGGGATGAAAAGGGTGATGTTGAAGCTTGAATAATGTCTTGCTGTAGCATTTTCGAAATTTGATGTTTAACTTCATTTCTATGAATTTCTGGATAACGATAACTTTTTGTAAAGATGGGGGTATCATCGGTCAACCTAACTTTGTGTTTAATTTTGTTAGTGAAGCTTAATGGGATATTTTCGCAGTGAAAAATGTCTCTAAATTCTAAACAAAGCTTGTGTATAGCATCCGCTTCTTCTTCATTACAGTGATCAAGACGTAAACTTTGCAGATTATTCTTTAATATGCTATTATAATTTTTGTCAAAATTTCCATCAGTTTCATTAACACTGTGAACATGCACATCAAAAATTTCTATAGGTTCAATATCTAAAGGATTATTGATTTCTAAATTTACAGCTTCCTCACTCGAATTAATAATCGTAGTGATAGCAAAATTATCCGAAATATTCACCAAAGCTTGAGGCATCTCTAATTTGTTACCAAAATTTGTATACTCTAGAACACCTGTTCCGCTATTCAACTTCACGGGAATTTTCACAACTTGTTCTGTACGAGGGGCTATGGTGATTTGGTAAGTCTGAAATTTTTTAGGTGGATTCGGACAATTTGATTTATTTTCGAAAATAATGGGGATATGGGCCATAGGAGTAATTAGCATTTTATTTTTTAAATCAATATTGGCTTGTAGCTGTTCTAATAGGTCAGCACCAATTATGCCATCATATTTATCAGAAAAGCCAAAAATGTAGAATTTATGAAAATCGTCAGTATTGAAAATTTGGAATACAGGAATATGTGCTACTTGGTTATGGAACGTCATACCATGAGCTGTTTGAATATTGAAATTTTCGCCAGAAATATATTCTGAATAAAATGTATACGCTAATTTGGGGTCTATGAGACTTCTGGAACTACCGGTATCGATCAAAAAATAAGCATTTAATTCGGGAATATAAATGTAAGGTAGATCTGTATGGATATTATTCAAATATATTATATCGGTTCGATGTTCGGAGGGACATGGGAAAAATTTTGTTGTTCAATTGTTGGGTCGTTAACTTCTTGAGAATATGTGTCATTGTCAAGTATTGGGTTGAAATGCTGATTTGGAACATCACAAGAGAAATCATAATTAGAATAGTCATATTGCTCATATGGTGGATTGCACTGGTTTTCATTGAGCATAGAATCGTTAGTAGGTGGTGTCAATATGGTTTCATTAATAGGTGATTGTTCATTTTCAATTTGGTGAGCAAATAAGTGTTGGGTGGATGGTTTTGCATTCGGTTTCGAATGGATTGAACTCGTATCCATAGGAATCGGATATCTTGTCCTAGTTGTGACATTACTGTTATTACTTGCAGTAATTTGTGGATATGCAGGTCTATTAGTAGAGAAAGGTGGCCTTTGGAAGTTTTGTTGGAAATGTGGACGTTGAACAGATGTGTTAGCCTGGTTGAATCTCGGGAATTGTGTCTGATTTTGAGCATATGAAGTGGAAGGGTAATTAGAAAACTGAGATCTAGGAGGAAAATTATTATTGAAATTAGGCCTATGAGAATAATTTCCAGGGAAAGTATTCATCATTGGTTTCGGGTGATTTTGAGAGCTTTGAACAAATGAAGTTTGAATATATCTCACTTGTGGACCATTTGTGACAGTAGTATTCGGTTGATTAGCGACAAAATGAGGATTGAGTCTAGGTTGAGGTTTGTATAAGGAACTCTGGAGGTTCTGGTTACGCCCAGTACTAAAGTAAATGAAATTTTCTTCTTCTGTGCAAAATGACAACGCTTGTTCTAATGAATCGGGATTTCTCAAACGGATAACCAATTGCATTTGGTATGGCAAGCCACTAATAAATGTTTTCAAAGCAAAATCGTCATAATGTCTGATTTTGATCAACTTTTCCATAGCATTTTCAATGGAAGTATTCAATTTTGAAAACAGCAAACTCCTTGCATCCTGGATTCTCATTCCAAATTGCATAGGTGTTTCATTTCTCAAAGGTCTTATTGATATTAAATCTTGAATGAGACAATCAATACTCCGTTGATCGGAAAAAGTTACAGTAAGAGAATCTTTTATTGCTACCCATGAATTTAATTCTGATCGCGAACCAATTAAATCTGCAGCACGATCCCTCAATTTGCTCAAAATGGTATCTAGCAAACAAATATTGATTGGATCGTTCACATTATTTGTATTTTGGAAAGCTCTTAGAAAATGTTCGCAAGAACATATAAATCTATGTAATTGTTTAGGATTTCCATCGAAAGGTGGAATGTTATCAGCCTGATATCTAAGCAAAGATATATTTACGTCTCTAACGCCTGAAGCTGAGGCAGTAGTCGCTCTTGTTTCGGGCATTCTGTATAGATTCCAATTGGCAATTCTCTCAATTAAAGTTTCAAGATCGTCACTATAAGACATACACTATATTTTCAAGCGT
Organism: Acanthoscelides obtectus; assembly: GCA_963669975.1. Taxonomy (NCBI): domain Eukaryota; kingdom Metazoa; phylum Arthropoda; class Insecta; order Coleoptera; family Chrysomelidae; genus Acanthoscelides; species Acanthoscelides obtectus. The sequence continues at coordinate 24,137,401 of CAVLJG010000001.1, forward strand.
TTTAGCTTTAGTCGTAGATATAAGAAAAATAATGGGAACTAAGGGAAAATACGAAAGGAAATGAGTCTTACGATAGCCACAAGATGATTCTCATCTGTGATGTGGTGATTTGCCTTAAATCTAATCTTATCTTTGATCTCCCGTTGGTGGTTTCCTCGATGGATCCTGCCTTGGGTGTGGTTGTTTTCTTATCTATCCTTATCGCTAGGCTCCAGGTGGTGGTTTCCTCGATGGATCCGCCTTGGATGAGTCCCAACTATTCTGGTCGGCTTCTTCTTCTTCAGGAACTTCTTGGAGTATCCTGGTTTGATGTCCGTGTCAGGTAAAACGTTAAAACGAACCGAGTACTCGCCGTAATCTGCGATAGAAACTTCGCGAAACTCGTCCCGACGTAGATCCTACTGCGACTGCGCCACTTACGGAAGTACGACTCCGAAATAAGTTTTTTAAAAAACTTTTATTTTCAAAACGTACAATATTGATGTGAAACGGACCGAAAAATAGCTAGAACTCAATACAATGCAAATTACGGTATATTTATAAACTCTGTAAAAAGTGCAAGCTATGTGAAATGCAATTCTACAATTATGCATATCTGGTGGCTGTAACTCGCTGTTATTAATTCTAGTGCTTCTTTGAAAAGTCCTTTGAGGTCACAAAATTTAAAAGTTGTATTGTGCTTAGCTATATAATTTTTAACCTCTGCCCATATGAGCTCAATGGGATTGAGCTCGCAATGGTATGGAGGTAAACGGAGCACAGTTTTATTTTGACTTGCTGCCATTTCGTCAATGGCGTATTTCTGATATTCCGCCTTGTGATCCTTGACAATTCTTAATAATTGTACTTTCAGCATTGCTTCTTCAAAGTTGATATTTTTCGAGCGGAGCCAATTTTGAACATCAACTTTCCTTGAAGCCGTTGTTGGGACCTTCTCCATTCTTCGAGAATGATAAGGCGCATTATCCAACACAATTACTGCGTTTTCCTCTAAGTTCGGTAAAATTTTTGAAAACCACTGTTCAAACGATTCGCCATTCATTTCCTCGCGGTAATCTCCAGTTTTCTTAGACTCAAAGCACCACAGACCGTCAACAACAAATCCATCCTCACTGCCAATATGGCAGATAATGAGCCTTTTCCCTTTACCTGGAAATCGAAGTACTAACTGGTGTAGATTTATTTCAATAAGCGAACCTTTTTCAAATGTTTTCATCACATTCTGCGAAAAAACATTGAGACATGAGTATCAGATTGCTATAATTGGGATTATTTAGTCATATTGAAAGAAAGAATATTGAACGTCGTATGATTACTCAGCGCTTCACAATTTAATTTAAAGTTATAAACCTTTAAAAAATGAATGATCAGGAACCTGAAATACGCGCAAATATTAATATTAACAAATTATAACTTTATAAAACTTAAAGTATGAATTAAAATGATTAGTAATATTAGGAACGGTACACAATATAAAACTTAGTAACTTTTTTTAAGTTTATAATATTCGACATATTTTAAGATTATATTAAAAAATTATTGAAATATCGAAAACACATAAAAACATGGCTTAAAAAAGTTCTAACAAATGAAAATGACAATAAAACATCCACGCATTTTATCGAAAGTTATAAAAGTTTTGTTACTTGTAATATGTTTTATCTGCCCCCTGGAATTAATGTTTAGAACCTTGTTCCCAAGGTTTGAAAAACATCCGATTGTTGTCTATTACTCGTATTTACCTGCTGGATTTTTTAATCCGGTGGACAGTCCATCTAGAAAGGCCCTCCTGGATGAAGTTACAGAATCATCAACCCATACTTTACTTGTAGTGTGTCCTGCGTTTACCCACGTTTCGTCAAGGTAATAAATCTTCCTGTTTTGATTCCTCCTCCATAGCACAATTTCTTCTCTATCCAGCAGTAAACTATTACGACCCCGTTTTTTCCATTTGAAATTTAAATGCTTCAGTAACGCATGGAAAGTTGATCGTTTGAAATTTGGCAACGTTGTATCTCCATTTACCTCCTGCAGTACTTTATCTATAGTAGGTATTTCATTCCTAAAGAAGAATTCATGCACTTTCCTCCTAATCGCATGCTTATCAGCTTCATCCAATGATTTAACAATACTTTTGCGATGTTTACTGGTCATTGGCTCAGAAAAGGTGTGATTTTTTTTGTATTGTCTTAACACATTAAACACTGATGCGCGACACACCCCAACTTTGTGAGAAACCTTCACAACAATTTCTTTGATGGTTGATGCCTCGTTCTCCTCGCGCTCGATCTTATGTATATTCAAAATGACCTCTTTCATTTCTGCACTCAGGTGTCTTTTTTTAGAGCGTTTCCTAGGTGGACTACAGGAGTTTACAACTTCATCGGCAGTATCTGTACTACTGGGCATTTTGCGCAAGCAGTTGATAACAATAACAATCAATAACAAGGTATAACAATAACAACGACAAACTCAACAACTTAATAAGATAACAAACGAAAACGTCCAAAGAAATATCAAATTGCAATGATGCACACGACATACGTAACACGTCTGAACCTGAATGTGACTCTGCCTTGATACGACTGCTCTGCCGCTCGGCATAGGCATTTAATTGCGAATTGACCAATGAGGGCTCCTGTTTTACGTCGAGACGGCGGCGTTAGCGTGAAAATCACCCGAACCTTTTGTTTACATCCGGTCTATCTCTTATCTGAATATACTGTAGGTCTACTTCCAACTCTTCTGAGGGAAACAGTATACCTGTGCAGCAAACTAGGCAAGCCTTGCATACTCATCCACTTGTGTGTTAAGGTTGACATCCTGTTTTTTTAAATAAATTTATGGCTATCCGAGCAGATGGCAATCGACTGATCTGCAGTCTCATTCCTTATAATAATAATCTATATTCAAAATTGTACAATGACATTACAAAAATTGTATAGCCACTACAAAATGAAATGTTGCGTCACTGTCACCATAACTATACATAACTATACTCGTTAACTTTTGTGAGGGGATAATTCCCAGCCGGAAAATCCAAACATAGTTCTACAGTATATTCAGATAAGAGATAGACCGGATGTAAACAAAAGGTTCGGGTGATTTTCACGCTAACGCCGCCGTCTCGACGTAAAACAGGAGCCCTCATTGGTCAATTCGCAATTAAATGCCTATGCCGAGCGGCAGAGCAGTCGCATCAAGGCAGAGTCACATTCAGGTTCAGACGTGTTACGTATGTCGTGTGCATCATTGCAATTTGATATTTCTTTGGACGTTTTCGTTTGTTATCTTATTAAGTTGTTGAGTTTGTCGTTGTTATTGTTATACCTTGTTATTGATTGTTATTGTTATCAACTGCTTGCGCAAAATGCCCAGTAGTACAGATACTGCCGATGAAGTTGTAAACTCCTGTAGTCCACCTAGGAAACGCTCTAAAAAAAGACACCCGAGTGCAGAAATGAAAGAGGTCATTTTGAATATATATAAGATCGAGCGCGAGGAGAACGAGGCATCAACCATCAAAGAAATTGTTGTGAAGGTTTCTCACAAAGTTGGGGTGTGTCGCGCATCAGTGTTTAATGTGTTAAGACAATACAAAAAAAATCACACCTTTTCTGAGCCAATGTCCAGTAAACATCGCAAAAGTATTGTTAAATCATTGGATGAAGCTGATAAGCATGCGATTAGGAGGAAAGTGCATGAATTCTTCTTTAGGAATGAAATACCTACTATAGATAAAGTACTGCAGGAGGTAAATGGAGATACAACGTTGCCAAATTTCAAACGATCAACTTTCCATGCGTTACTGAAGCATTTAAATTTCAAATGGAAAAAACGGGGTCGTAATAGTTTACTACTGGATAGAGAAGAAATTGTGCTATGGAGGAGGGATTATTTAACAAAAATTGGGAAATATAGAAATCAAAACAGGAAGATTTATTACCTTGATGAAACGTGGGTAAACGCAGGACACACTAAAAGTAAAGTATGGGTTGATGATTCTGTAACTTCATCCATGAGGGCCTTTCTAGATGGACTGTCCACCGGATTAAAAAATCCAGCAGGTAAATACGAGTAATAGACAACAATCGGATGTTTTTCAAACCTTGGAAACAAGGTTCTAAACATTAATTCCAGGGGGCAGATAAAACATATTACAAGTAACAAAACTTTTATAACTTTCGATAAAATGCGTGGATGTTTTATTGTCATTTACATTTGTTAGAACTTTTTTAAGCCATGTTTTTATGTGTTTTCGATATTTCAATAATTTTTTAATATAATCTTAAAATATGTCGAATATTATAAACTTAAAAAAAGTTACTAAGTTTTATATTGTGTACCGTTCCTAATATTTCTAATCATTTTAATTCATACTTTAAGCTTTATAAAGTTATAATTTGTTAATATTAATATTTGCGTGTATTTCAGGTTCCTGATCATTCATTTTTTAAAGGTTTATAACTTTAAATTAAATTGTGAAGCGCTGAGTAATCATACGACGTTCAATATTCTTTCTTTCAATATGACTAAATAATCCCAATTATAGCAATCTGATACTCATGTCTCAATGTTTTTTCGCTGAATGTGATGAAAACATTTGAAAAAGGTTCGCTTATTGAAATAAATCTACACCAGTTAGTACTTCGATTTCCATGTAAAGGGAAAAGGCTCATTATCTGCCATATTGGCAGTGAGGATGGATTTGTTGTTGACGGTCTGTGGTGCTTTGAGTCTAAGAAAACTGGAGATTACCACGAGGAAATGAATGGCGAATCGTTTGAACAGTGGTTTTCAAAAAATTTACCGAACTTAGAGGAAAACGCAGTAATTGTGTTGGATAATGCGCCTTATCATTCTCGAATAATGGAGAAGGTCCCAACAACGGCTTCAAGGGAAGTTGATGTTCAAAATTGGCTCCGCTCGAAAAATATCAACTTTGAAGAAGCAATGCTGAAAGTACAATTATTAAGAATTGTCAAGGATCACAAGGCGGAATATCAAAAATACGCCATTGACGAAATGGCAGCAAGTAAAAATAAAACTTTGCTCCGTTTACCTCCATACCATTGCGAGCTCAATCCCATTGAGCTCATATGGGCAGAGGTTAAAAATTATATAGCTAAGCACAATACAACTTTTAAATTTTGTGACCTCAAAGGACTTTTCAAAGAAGCACTAGAATTAATAACAGCGCAAAAATGGGAAAACTGTATTAAGCACGTGAAAGACAAAGTTGAAAAGAGAATGTGGGAACTGGACAATATTTTAGAGGAACAAGTCGAGCCATTCATTATTGACGTTGGTGCTTCAGGCAGTAGCGATGATGAAAGCTCATCAAGCTCATCTTTCCAATAAAAGATGTCGTTCATCAAATTCGGTAAGTTATAAGTAATTATAAAGCTACTATATTTTTTAATTGATTATTGACATTTTTGAACCCATTTTGGCAAAACCTATTCAAGAATCTACTTTCTGACAATGTTCAACCATGCACATTTTTTTACGTTTTGAACGTTTTAATTTGGTTACATATTTACCTAGAAATCAAAAAATATACTAATCAATATTCTAAAAGCAATTTTAAGAGATATACGATTATTTTTAATTTAGGCTAATTTAAACGCCATTTTGAGATTATATTCGACTGTATTTCACCAAACATCAGGCGGCATCCGAAGCTGGAAATCGAAGCGAAAATTTTGAAACCCTTATGTATATTTACATCATTATATATTTCTTACCCCACCCCCACATGATCCTATATCCATCACCAATCGTATACACATCGAATTGTGCTAATTTACTACAAAGTTACGCAAAGCAGCATCTACTATCTAAAATATGTACTGCGTGACTCTTAATACGTCCCTGCCGAATGTTACAGCGTTCGATGATCACGTGGTCTTGTTTATGTCCGGTCTATCTCTTATCTGAATATACCGTAGTAGTGTACCTGTGACCTTTTTTTGTGTTACGTGGTTATTTATCTTAAAACAGCTACTATCTTATACTATTACAACTCCCATAGAACTCATCTATTGTATAAGGCTCTGACTGTACTAGAAATTGCTTAATAGTCTTTTTAAATTTATGTAAACTGTTTATGTTTTTAATTTCATTTGGTAGATTGTTAAAAATTTTTGTATGTGTGCCCCAAAAAATAATCCCATACTTTAGAAAACTTTCAAAATTAGCATGGTACAATATTTTCATACTCGTATTATTTAGATATCTTGATATCACCCTAAAACCATGGCAAATGGAATTGAGCGCCTTCAGCAGTTCGAATACATGTGTTGTCCAATCTAAAAATTCATCAATATAGATGCCTAAGAATTTTACACTTTCACTCAACTGCAGTTGATGATCATCTATATCGATATATTGTTTATTAACGACTTTACTCTGCTTAGTTCTAAATAATGTTGCATCAATTTTGGATTTATTCAGCACTAGTTTGTTCTCAGAAAACCATGTATTCACACTTCTAAATAAGAGATTCCCATTAGCAGTTAGGTCCTCTACACTTGTCCCACCCAACACTAAATTTGTGTCATCAGCATAGCAGATAATTTTATGCTTGCTCTGATCACCACTAGTAACAAAACAGAGATCGTTTAGAAAAACTACAAACAAAATGGGCCCAAGTATACTACCCTGTGCTTTGCCGGTTGAAGTCAACTCAATGTTTGACTTGTAAGTTTGACCTCCTTTAACAATTTCAACCCTCGGTTGTCTATTATAGAGGTATGACTTGAACAATTCTAGCGCAGTTCCTCTTACACCATATCTTTGTAGCTTTAATAACAATATGTCTCTGTTGATGCAATCATTATTAGCTCTTTTGCGCAGACTTGTGTGGCTGTTACTTCAGCCTGAAATATTGTTGCAATATTGTCTAGACTTATAGAGATCTCAGTTTTTGGCCTTGCCCCATAAATCCCGGCTTCAGCTTCATCTTCAGTTTTCGAACCTTCCGTGTACCAGTAGCTTTTAGCATGTATAAGGAGGCCCCTTCTCCCATGCCTTCCTTTCTGGTACTATTGTTTGATGGTTCGAAATTGTACGCTGGAACAGTTGTGTGCCCGGGCATTACAGTTTTTGATGGTCTTAATAAATGTGTGTAATGGTGGTAGGTCGAGAAGGACCTCCAACGCTGCAGTGGGAGCGGTATAAATGGCCACCGTGGCGCTCAAGCAAGGTAGCCTTTGTACGCCACTTAATAGCATCACCGCTCCCGACTGTGTAGTCTTTGTCCACCATGTCACTGATTCATAGGTTATCATGCATCTCGTCGCCCTTGTGTATAACCGCATGATCATTTTTGAGTTTAACCCCCAATTTCTGCCGCTCATCTGTCTACACCTTCCTAGAGCTATTGTAGCTTTGTGTGCTGTTCTGTTGATGTGAGAGTTCCACGTTAATCTTTGGTCAAAGATGGCTCCAAGATATTTTGTCTCGCCTGAAATAGGGGATCTCTACACCATGCAGGGTTAGTAGCGTGAGGCCTTCTAGAACCCGCCTTCATGTGAAAGTGGCGACGGTTGTCTTGTGCGGATTTAAAGCTAAGCTTTTCATCCTGCACCACCTGTCGACAATATTAGCAGTATCACTCAGATAAAATGTGTACAGTAGAAATTAAATAATTGTTGAAATAGAATATCATCATACCAGACATACTGGAGGTGTAGTGATTTATGTTTACCACAAAATACAGATCACATTATTCGATTGTACCACTTTAGACTATGCATACTGGTATGCAAATATACAGTTCAAATTATTTGGGAAACGTTATGATCTTTGTACTTTTTACCGTTCACCAAACAGTGATGCGGATACATTTTTAACGTTTTTTGAAGAAAAATGCGAAGAAACAATATAATACTTTTAGGTGATTTTAATTTGAATTATTATGGTAAAAGCATGAAAACAAGAAAATTGGAAGAAACCATAAATAACTATGGGTTCAAGCAAAAAATTGAAGAGAGTACCAGAATAACATCATTATCAGAGACTTTGTTAGATCTTGTTATTGTAAATTTCCAATATGCAGGGATTAAAGCTGTTGTACATACACCTAAAGTTAGTGATCACAGTTGGACAATGCTGCTCTTGGTTGGGCATTTTTCTGATACAAAAATTAAGAAAATCGTAAATACTATTAAGTACGAAAAACTTGAACGAGAACTTGCTGGCTGCTATTGGAATTTTGGTGAGAATATGGAAAAAATATATGACAACATAAAAGGAAATATAAAAATTTGTTTAGATCTTGCAACTGATGAAAAAGTGATTTGCTCGACAAAAAATACACCCTGGTATAACAAGAATATTAAGGCAGCTCAAAATTTGAGAGACAAACAATACAATAAATGTATATTCACAAAATCAAATGATGATTGGGAGGTATATAAAACTCTTAGGAATAAATGTGTATATGTAATTAGAGAAGAAAAAAGGAAATTTTACGATAAACAAATCGATAATAACAAGTGCGACACTGTAAAGATGTGGAAGACTTTAAAAAGACTGATCAATTCGAAGTCGCATGATTCTGTAAATCAAGTTCAATTCGAAAACGGTACCGAAACAAATTCTTTGGTGATTGCAAACAAACTAAATGAATATTTTGTGGAAAGTTTTGTTGATGTTGTGGGTACTGCCAATGCTGCACCTAACTATATGAAAATCAGTTTCCAGGGGGAAATGTTGCATACACTTTTAAAATTTTACAGCGTATCATTGAATTATCTAAGAAAAAAGTAAACAGTTTAAAATCAAATAACAACTGTGCCGAAATCGCTACTAAAAACGTGCCCAGTTCCCAAAATAAAAAATTCTAAAATATGCAGCGATATGAGACCAGTAAATGTGTTACCAGACATTGAAAAATTATTAGAGTCCATAGTGCATGACCAATTAATGCAGTTTATAGAAGAAAACAAAATTTTAGTGGAGGCGCAAGCAGGCTTTCGAAAAAAATATTCCACAGAAACGGCTTTCCAGTTGGTAACTGAGAATTGGAGAAGAGCCATACACTCAGAAGAAGTGGTCATAGCAGTATTTTTGGATTTGAAGAGGGCATTTGAAACGATTGATAGAGATATTTTGTTAGGTAAATTGAAGGCATATGGTATAACAGGAAATGTTTTAGATTGGTTTAGAAATTATTTGTCTAAAAGGATGCAAGTTACAAAAGTTAATGACACTATTTCATCGAAAATGGAAAATACGTTGGGTGTTCCACAGGGCAGTATCCTGGGACCACTTCTTTTTATTTTATACATAAATGATTTACCTGCCATAGTCAAAAAATGCAAAATTCAGATTTTCGCCGATGACACTATGATTTATATAAGTACTAAAAATATTCAGTCTGGTATCAATTATATAAATGAAGACTTGAAACTTGTCTCAAAATGGTTAGCATCTAACAGACTAAAATTAAATGCAAGTAAAACGAAAGCCTTGTTAATCGGAAAAAAACAACGTTCAACTGAATATTGATGGTGAAGATATTGAATTCGTAGAAAATTTTAAATACCTGGGGGTTTTTGTTGACTCTCGATTAATTTTTGCTATTCATTATGAAAAAGTTATAAATAAGATTAGTAGTAAAGTGGGATATTTATCGAGAGTTTCTGGATGTCTGAGTTCATATAGCAGAAAAATTATCTATAATACCATCATTCTTCCAAATTTCTTGTACGGTTCGACTATTCTATATTTAGCAAATAATTCCATTTTTGAAAGACTGCAAATTTTACAAAATAAGTGCATGAGAATAATACTAAATAAAGATAAATATATTCCAATTAGGCAAATGCTTAGCAAATTAAAATAGCTCAATGTAAAAAATTTTATCAAATATCTTGTAATCGTTTATAAAGTAAAAAATAATATATTTCCATCAAGTCTAACTAATTTAACATCATTAAATGTCGACCATCATTTACATAATACCAGAAATAAAGATGACTTCCATTTAATGACCAAAAAGTATAACATATGCTACAAATCTGTATTCCATCAAGGGTTGATTGAATATAATAAATTATACTCAGAGATAAAAGACCAGAAAACTTTGACAAAATTTAAAGTAAATTTGAGAAATCACTTGTTAAATCTACAATTATAGGTTGCCCAACATTTACATCATACACCATATGGCTTGAATTTACTAGTTCTAAGTTGTTTACAATTATTCTGTTTATGTAGCCAAATGTGCTAAATAAATCTTTCTACTACTACTACTTAATAGCTAGATTTCTAATGAGTCAAGGTTTATAAGTTTCCTAAAAGTCATACTGTTTTACCATATATTTCTCAAGAATACATAACAATAACATGCAACAAAATTATTTTTTGATTTTTTTACTCTTATTTGCAAACTTGCTTTTGTTTTTTCTTTTCTTGAAAACTTCTTTGTCTTTACCAAACTGTGTTTTACTTGATTTGCCGAAAGATCTGTTATATCCTTTGACCCATCTGTTCCTCTGTTCTTCCCAAGCCAATTGTTTTGTATCTGAAAAAAGGTCTGATTATTCATTTAACCCAGATGGGTTTATGGAAGTTTTATTTTCACTGATGCCAGGAGTTATTTTTCACATTAACACCACTTAGGTGTGAAAAAATGTCAACGTGAAATGGTGTTTAAAAATTTCGTTGCATTCTAAATCCGAAAAGGTCACAAAGTTTACCTGCATTGTCCATATTTGCAAATGCATTTGAGCCACCAGGCTTCACTTTGGAACTACCCTCATCTTCCAACAATGTAGCAAATTCTTCTGCTGATGCAAACAATGAAGATGTGTCTCCTTTTCGTTTCGACTTTGGTGACTTAGTTACCATTTCATCATCTTCATCACTCTCCTCGTCAAAGTCATCTAATTCCGAAGCTAAAACAATTGTTACAATGTTACAAAATGAAATGTTTTCATAATTGTAGAAACCTTACCATCTTCCATATCATCAAAATCTTCTTCTAATTCTTGGTCTGAAATTTCACTTTCATTATCGTCTTTGTCAGATTCACTTTCATCGTCCATTTGTTTACCTATATGAATGAAAAGTTCAAATTTAACCGAAAATAAAAACTTCCATTCAATACATACCCTTATCTTTTTTGTTATATTTCAAGGTATCTCCTATTTCATCTAGATAGTCAATTTCATCCTCTCTTTCTTTGACACCAGACATTTGATTCAGCATTTCTTCAAATTCCTCACTTTGAACGGATTCCACATCACTTTCATCTTCATCCATGGCCTTTTCCTTATACCTCCTTTTCAAAAATCTACAAAATCAAAGGTGGACTAAATAATTGTAGTTGATGCAATTTCGAAAATCCAGTTATTAAAAATAAGTGGTGCAACAAAAGTAACGGGCAGCTGTGTGTTTTTCCAGGTTAAGGTGTCCCTTTTTTTCGCTTTTTTTTCAATTATCTGTTTGCAGCAGTATTCTAAATTCTTTTCATCTGATTATTTCATGGTATGTACAGAGATAACTAAAAAACAATGCTATCAATCAAAGCTTCAATCGTTACTTGTTAACAAATATAACAGCTCTGAAATTGTAGGTGATATTCCACTTTTATAGACGAATGAAACAGGTGATTACTTTTAATCACTTTTTCTCTTAAAAAAAATCTTTAATTTTCTTGAAACCTCATTTTGCAGCAAATTGGGTTGAAGAAAAAATGCATCAAAATTCACAAACAGTTTTGACAAAAAAGAAACTGATAACATTGTTTATTGAAAAGGTCGTCAGGTTCTGAAGCAGATTTGACCTTGAGCCTCACATTCAAGGCTATTTTAAGGTCAACTTTTGTTTTTTCAAAGGAAAAATCATTTTGAAACCAGCTATCAAAAATTTTACGTCGGAATATGTATTAAAATCAATGATTGAGATCGCCTCTAAAGGTCAAATGTGCGAAGCTGAGGAAAATTCCAAAAGGTTTAGCAGGATTATTGATGAAAAGATCAAGGCCATTCCTCGATTAACTTTCAATAATAATATTATTTGTTACAACGGGATGCACCCGATCACAGGAGCAATACAATTAGAGCTGATATAGCAAAGACGTCAGACATATGTATATGGGGTATAAAACGCAATAAGGTAAACAAAAAAGAAGACGAGCGTTGAAGATGGTTACACAGTTACTATACAAAACACTGATATGGAGTGTAGAATTTAGCAAAACATTATATATGGTTACATAGTCGCCCTATAAAAGACAAATAAGGAAAATAGATAAGTACCAATTACAGAACAGTTTAAAAATCACCCAGCAATTCACACCTCAACGTCCCAACACAGCATAACTACGTCTAAGACATACCAGTACTTCCTGGCCAGTGTGACGTTAGAAATAAAACAAAATTTCAAAGACCCAACCTTGATTTTTTTCAAAAACACCTTACCAGAAAAAATACAGAACCGTTACTTTTTTACCCCGGTATATGCCTTTGCGCGATAGTAAAGTGGACAATCCAAACTTACGTGTACAAAAACAGCTCCTCTACAGGGATATTCTTTGAGTCCTCATTGACATACTCTGAAGAATTTACAGGCAACAATTTTACGCCCTTAGGTCTACATAGCTTCCTTTTGGAGAAAGTTGGATCCTTTCCAAACTTCTCATCAATCTGCTTCGGATTCTTGAAAACGAATCTTTCCAAAAATCGGATCAGCGTGAAATCGTCCAGAGGGTCACCACTATAACTGACTGTTTTTCCGCCTATGATATTCTTCGCAAACAGCGATACAGTCGGATGGAAGTGCTCTCTCAACGCTGTCAATTCTGTAAAGCAACAAAATTCCCCACCGCAGTATAAAGGGTTTCTAGCTGTGGGGTCGAAGGTCTTATGGTATTTTTCTGCCTTGACTTTCGAGGTTTCGCAGTTTCCTTGTTTCAAGGACTTTTCTAGAGTTTCAACATCCGGTTTCACATCATCTTCGTCCTTTACTTCTACAACCCCATTTATCTCTAGACTATTTGTTTCATTTGTAGTTTTGTTGTTGATAGATTTTTCATTAGCATCAGTATCCTATAATATGTAATAATAAGTGGCGTTAGGTAGGTTGACTCTGCACTTTCCACGCGGCGTCGCCGTGCATGAAGGATTATGTTCCGCACAAGCTATCTGTCTGAGGAACAGGTCAATCAAGGAGGTCCGCGCACTTAGTCCATAGATATTCTACCGATAGTCAATCTGGCAACGTCGCCTCTCCCTAATACCTAACCCGCAGGGGTATTACGTAACATGTGACATTATGCTGATTTTGTTGACATGTCGGTTTCCCTACAAGACCTCAACTTGGAACTAGCTATCGTTCACTTGATGCTCACTTGTAGCAAGCAAGAATTGAACTATTTTCACGCTCTCCTACTTAGTCAACAAGTTGCCATTTTATCGTTTTTTTGCTGGCATATATGTTTTTTACGTAATAACCTTGCCGGTCACCAGCCAGATGCGGAAGTAATACCAGGACAGAAGGTTGGGAGCGTTTAAATATACAGGGTGGAGCATACGTAATGAACCGGTTTGTCAAACTAATTGGTTATTCTGTGGTGGGAGTAGAAAGTGCCGAGGGGTGCCATTGTGGATGTTTTCAATTGACACCACGATTTGGACACGTGAGCATCGCGATTTCGCTGTGCGTACGTTTTGTGAAAATGGCCACCCCGCCATCGCGACGCAGAGAGCCATTCGCGTACATTTCAACATTCCGCGTAATGTTACGTCCCCTTGCGGTAAGACAATTAGAAGCTGGGCCCGTACATTAGAAGAAACTGGATCTACTACAAAACCTAAGGCAACTGCAAGACGCAGCTCTGTCACAAAGATAATGTGATGGCTGTGAGGGCAGTTGAATTGTCACCAAGGCGCTCTGCTCGGAGGCATGCTGTTTTTGGATATGTTTGCTTGCTCTTTAAGAAGAATTCTGCATGAAGAACTGTCATGCCATCCCTATAAGATCATGGTTGTTCAAGAACTGATGCCTGATGATTACATCAACCGTGTAAATCGTTGTCAAGAAATGCTTGAATGAATCCCCAAAACACCAACTTTTTCCAGCAGCGACGAGGCCCACTGTCACCTCTCTGGGGCTGTCAATAAGCAGAATTTTCGGTACTTCGAAACTGGGCTGACAGTAACCCAAGGCAACTTCATGAGAGACCTCTTCACTCACCTAAAGTAACTGTGGTGTGCGATGTCACAATTTGGGATCATTGGACCATATTCTTTTGAGAAGAATGGTCGAACAGTAACTGTTATAGCTGATCGCTATGTTTCAATGCTGCAAAGCTTTTTTGAGCCACAATTGCAACATTTGAGTGACAAAATGAGAATGAAATTGAGACAAATGTTTCCTGGTCGACTCGAGTCTTTGAGAGGTGACTTGAGATGGTCAGCGCGCCAGATTTAAGCATGTGCGACTTTTTTCTGTGGGGTCATTAAAAGGAGAAAGTTTTTGAAGATCGCCCTTAAGATGAGCCGAATTGTTGAGCAAATATCCACCATACCCCCAGAAATGTGTAGAAAAGTAGCTCAAAACTTCAGAACTACATCAGAGTATTGCTTCTGATGGCCACCATCTTGCTGAAATTGTGTTCAAAATTAAATGAAAAAAATGGGATTACATACAAATTATAATGAAAAAGTTTTAAGCCTGTAAGTTATTCAGTTTTTCTTTGATACCTCTTCTAAACCGGGTCATCACTTCTGCCCCACCTTGTACTAATATCAAAAAATTGAGATATACCCTCCCCACCACACTACCCGCCACCACCAAATCTTTTGCCCCTACATTTTTTTCTTAAGATTATCAGGATCCTCTGAAAAGACAAAAATCAAAGTTTGATCGATTGTTACACTTTTCGTCCCTCATGTAGTAGTAACCTTGTGTGAAAACGTCATCCAAATCCAAGTAGTACTTTTCAAGTTATAAGCAGTCCAAGGATTAGCATCTAGACCGACAGACATGCCGCCGGAAATGAATGACAGTTTTTCGTGGAGTAAATTTAATGTCATATAACATTCACAAAAAATATCTCATTTTCGAAATTTTTTGGGTTGGAGTACTTTCTCTCCAGTATGGCGTGGAAAGTAAAATTGTGAAACTTCCGTGTAGATTTTGATAAAGTTACAGACCTCAATTATCTCATCAGGTTCTTCTTTGACCTCAATAGTGTCCTCTTTAGCAAAGTATTTTTCATCTGCGTCAAATAATGAAAATGCTGAAGATGCCTCCAGGGTTAATGTGAGTAGTCCAGGTTTTTTGCCAACCAATTGAGATACTAGATATAATATTCCACAAGCAAAATCTGCTTGTACGTATAGGGATACCTGCAAATGACAATCATCGAATGATATTGGAAACTTCATAGAGTCTATAAAAAAAATATTGCTTCACCTGTAACAGCCTTTTGACGAAAGCCTTAATTCGGTTCACTTGATTGTCTTTCAACAGTGCTTTGTACAATAAACTCAAGAACATTGCCTTATGTGTTGTTATTAACAAACTAGGATCGAGTAATTTCTTATACAAGGCATTATAAAATCTGAAACAAATATAATAAATTAACACGGAAATTCGTAAAAGTTATACATTATATTTTTTGATATAATCCGATAATAAAAGGTACCTAGAAACTTCGCAGCTTTCAAAATCACACACTTGGTACAGCAGAATAAGTGCTTGCAAGCTTGTGGTGAACTGTGCTAGGTGTACCAATCTATACATTGTTTCTATATGCTCAGAGATTTTAGAAATGTCTACTTTTGCATATGGATATGCTCTATTAAGTCCCATCAGTAGAGCTGACATCATTCTGCTGTCAATATCTCCCTAGAATGCAACAATACAATATGCAAAGAGTTGAAATAAGCAAGCACAAGCTTGGCCAATCAGTCTAGCAGGTTATAAACCTTAACCCTTTGCAGCTTACTGGTCTTCCGGGATCACAAATTTATAGTCAATTTACTTTGTTCTTGTTGGTGTCCTGATGTTACCACGATAATTACTCGTCGCCAACAAAATAGATCAGCTGCGGCGGGAACAGCAGGTAAAGTAGTACACACTCTATGGAAACATTCAACTTATGATGCGGGACTTTGTGTCAAGCACAAAGAAGGTTGTTTTGCCATATTCTATCATACAAGGTTATTTTGATGAATTCCCCCAAATGTTAATGGGTCGTTTTAACTTATCTGCTCACTCATTCATTTGTATATCGGTGTAATCTGAGTGTAATAGAAAAATAGAAGCCGGCTGAAGAGCGAAGGTCATCACCACATTGCCTAGCAATGGTGACGCAGAAGGTCCATACCAGAAAATGTTCGCACAGGCTGCTACAGTAGGTTAGGTTACTGTCAAATCCAAGAAGGTGGTCTGTTCAAACATTTCATTTGATATTTTGTTTTTATTTTGATTAGAATTATGAATTTCAATTTTGATTCGACTTGGTGTTTTAATTTACTTTAGAATTATCACCGATAGTGATAAAATCAGCACATCCCCAGGTAGTGTTACATTTTGCGTCTGCTGTTGTGGTATACACTAACTACACTATACACACTTCTCTCTCGTACACATTGATCTCAAGCTGTCAGAAAAAATTGTATACACAGTAGCGGAAACAAATAGTTTGGAAACAAATATTAACATTATTATGAACTATTTCATATACCTAAATTAAAAATATGAAGGAACAGGTAATATACATATTAAAGTCTGCCTTTGGCTCCAGTAATAGTACAAGGTTTATCTTATCAGTATCCAAATTTTATGTTTTTAATTTCATTTGGTAGATTGTTAGAAAATTTTAAACACATGTAAATAGGGCTTTGACTGTTCAAGTATCATAAACAGTTTGCATCTCAAGCTTAAATAAATTTTTATTTTTGAAAAAAATATAAGACACTCATACACATAGATGGCATACATAGTCATGATTTTTTCAGTTTTAAACACCCCACTGCAAGTTTCATTGAAATTTAGTCCCTTTAGCAGATGTACTGCTCTTTTTTGAACCACAAAATTTTTTTGAATAATCTCATACTTTAGAACACTTTCAAAATTAGCATGGTACAATATTTTCATACTCGTATTATTTAGATATCTTGATATTACCCTAAAACCATAGCAAATGAAATTGAACCTCTTCAGCAGTTCGAATTCATGTGTTGTCCAAACTAAAAATTCATGAATATAGATGCCTAAAAATTTTACACTTTCACTCAACTGCAGTTGATGATCATCTATATTGATACATTGTGGCTTAACGACTTTACTCTGCTTAGTTCTAAATAATGTTGCATCAGTTTTGGATTTATTCAGCACTAGTTTGTTCTCAGAAAACCATGTTGGTTTCATAGAAAGAAAATATTCTCCAGTGCTACAACAACATATAAATACAGTGTCTTAAGGCAAGGTATAGGATAAATCACTTAATTAGGCAGGCATCATCAAGCCAAATAAATAAACTATAAAATGATGACTGACTTAATGATAAAAAGATAAACCTGGCTGCAAATGGTTAAAAGCAGGATGTATTATGTGATACCTACCGTCTTGACACAGGATTTGAAAAAAGCAAAGTACACCTCAATTAACTTCTTGGCTACCTCCGACGTCTCATGGCTCAAGTGGTATTGAGAGAGAAAACAAAGACTGTAATATTGCGCTCTTTTTGAAATGTTTGCCCTAAATAAGAATTTCTCAATCTCATTGAGGACAACTTTCTGCATATTAGGATGCTTGTACAATAATTGTTGTAGGCAATAGATCACTTTGGATGCAATTTTTTGTGAGGGATCGCCTAATTTGTTCACTATGTGTGAAAGAAGATTCTGAAAATAAAATAAGTTGTTATATGCAGATCATTCAAAGCTTAGCTATTCGAACTAAAAAAATCATAGTAAATAACTTTCTGACACAATTCTTCAATTTAACTATTCGGGGTATATTTTATAGAGGTATTGAAACATGTAAAAGTGTAGAATCACTGTCTAAAAAAAAAGAAATATATTGACTTATTACATCCTAAAATTAGTTTCTACCTTTTCTTGTTCAGGATTTCCAGTCAAGAGTTTGTACATTGATGTTACAGCCTTATCCTTGTTACTTTCGACAGTATCATGACCTACTGAGTTCAGTGCAATTACAAAGCTGGTATAAATCTCCTTCAACTGATCTTCAAAGTACCAATATACCAAAAGCTTTCTCCTTTTACCACTAACTTCCGAAGACATCTCTTTCAATGCTGATAATGGTCTTTGATGGAAAGGTTTTAGTTTCCTTGTTGGTATCAATATATCTGATAAGAATAGTTCAACCAATGTTCCTGTAAATAATTAATTTTCCAATCTTGATTAATGCAATTTCTGCATACACATTTCTTTTGACTCCAACCGATCTAGTCAACTATGTATAGTTATTGGGATGTACTTAGAAAAAAGCTAAGAAGGTGAAGAGGGAAAATCATCTTAGTATTACCTGTAGGATGTGAAGCTTTAAATATGGATGGTAAATTCTAAATGTTCTTTGCATACAAATATAAGGTGGGAAGACATTTTTTATAATTACATTAAGGAAAATCAATGTTATGAAGAATTTTTCAGATATCAGCATAAAATAAACCTTAATTGTTGTTTTAAAAGTAAATCCTCATGGCTTTTAATATACGAATTGATTTTTTTACCTTTTTTCTCACAGATAGGCAGGAGTGGATACAAAGGATCAAGATAATTTGATACCACAAGCAAAAGAGAGATTTCTGATCATTAGCAACTTACCCATAGCAGCTATACACTCCTTCTTTTTTGAAACCTTTACCAGCCCAATGAGATTTCTCAAAGTCTCTAAATTGCACATAGGATTTTCTTGAATCAGTAATGTGTGTGCAGCAATTTTGTCTGATATAGTACCTTTTGATAGCATCGATTTCATCCACTGGGTATTAGCATTCTGTTTTTCTATAAATATAAAACAGTACATCAGTTACCCATGTTTAAAAGTAAACAATTATTGGTTTTGGTTGAGCACTTTTATATCCTGAGGCACATAACACCAAGGGATTAAAATGTGGCTGAGCAACAATAACCTCTCCTCTAGTCAGTAGTGAAGCTAAAACAAATATATGGGTGAATATACCGTTTTTGGGATTCCAATGTTCTGCCAACAAAAAATCTTGAGCAAACCAACCAATTGTGGAAACAAGTCATCAAAATAGTGTAAGATATCATCATTATTTGGAACCATTAGGATTGCACTTAGTGCAAAAATAATGCAGCACTTGGAGGAACACCTGGTTTTCTCTTCTCAAAAATTTACTATAACAGCACAGTCAATGAAATTAAATAAATATTTTTATAGTCATTGGGGGCAACTTTTAAGATGTACTAAGGTAGTGTGTTTTGATAACAAAACCTGCTCCAATTTTATGAATCCAAAATGCTATTAGTTCACAGTGAGAGTCCAAACACCATATACTCAACCAGACATCAATAATCAAAAGTACCACAGAGATAATCAAAGGGCAGGTAGCAATAGAGCTGAAACTATATACTTGAAGGGGTCCTACCAAATGTGCCATTTAGGATCAGAGACTATCAAAATTTACATATTCTATGGTGCATCTAATGTTAAAGCAAAACATACTTGAATTATAATTATTAACTTCTGCAGTGTGGCATTTCCTTGCTTCTTCCTTCAGTTCTATCAAGATTTGTTCAGTGTGTTGACCTGCATTTTTGGGGTCTTTTGGAGCCTAGAAGCATAAAAACACGTTTTGGTTTAAATAGTTTGTTTAGACTTGTGATCTAAGTACCTACATCTTCATACCATTTTTTGGTACTCTCAGGTTCTGCTTCAATTTCCGAGGGAGATATATCCTTATGATTTTTTCTTCCTTTGGCTTTCATTTTATTTGTTAATTAGGTGATATTTTGGCTTTTTGTAGATATCGGGATATCGCCAAAATGTTTTGTTTAGGTTGTCGCACATAACCTCAATCATATCACATGTCGCCTTGCCAATGTGGTGTCCATCTGAAATCCCCCTAGGCCGCTCCAAAACTCCCTAGATTGCTGTCATTGGTGTGACAAATGTCAAGAAGTAGATTTGTCAGATGTCAAGATATGTTCTTCAAATAAAACAACATGGCGTGCGGTAAAGTGTCCTTTTGTATATATTTTATTATTTTACTTTGTGCCTTTAGTATAAATGGACAAAAAACAGTGATAGAATTGAATGAAAATAACTGGCGTGATATCTTAGAAGGTGAATGGTTGATTGAATTGTAAGTATCACGGATTATAATCTCGCACAAACATGAATAATGTCCATTGTATTGTCTCTCAATAATACGATGATGTTAATGCCTTATTTATGCCGATTTTCTACATAAATGAGTCAAATTTAACAAATTTTGTTTTTCAGCTATGCACCTTGGTGTCCAGCGTGTAAAGCACTCGAACCTAAATGGAGAGAATTCGCATACTTAAGCCCAGGTTTGGGAATCAAAGTGGGTGCTGTAGACGTTACGACCTCGCCTGGACTGAGTGGAAGATTCATGGTGACTGCTCTACCCTCTATTTTCCAGTAAGTACGTTATACCTTATATTAGCAAGGTCATCAAAATAACAGCTGCAATTATTTTATTGATATGTTTCTTGGTGTTCTGCTGGACACTACATTTCATGGTAGCAACAACACATCATTTATCACTGCATTCTTAATAGCACACAAAAACACTTTAGACTCTGAGCCATGGACTGACCTTGATAAACTAATGGTCAAGGTCACCAGATACCTCCCTACATTTATATTGAGGATTTATGATGCATGATAATTTTAGAATTAACAATATGACTAATGTGTAGATATAAGTTTGTGTACTCAGCTTCCTTCTACTTCTTTCATATAACCAGTTTCCACAACTAGGTCCATAATATCCTTCTGGGATCTATGTATTACTCATCATATTACAAATATTTCCCAGGGAAATATTTGTATTTTGGGTCATTTTGTGTTGTCTGCTGGTTGTGCTGAAAAGTTTCTTGAATTATTATCAGAATATAAATGTGACCTATCCTCTGACTTCTGTACTTACCTTCCCTTTTTTATGCAACATAACATAAATAAACAATCTACATCAAGATATACTAAATTCTAAATATTATGGTTGCTGCATTGTCTAACCTTACATTGTTACATAAACTTACCCACTGCAGAATTATAGTGATGTAGTAGTAGTGACAGAATTCTAAAGGATTTAAAATTCCCAATATAAAAACTTATGATCATCATATTAATCGGATGAGACAATCCTCCAGATAAGTAGGATTTGATTAAGATTTTAATTTGTCTCTATCAATGTAAATACTTCAAATTTCTGTGGGCATCTTTCACCAAAGCTAATGTCAAGGATTAAAAGTGGATGAGTCAAGGCCCAATCATCTAAGTCATAAGCATCTCATTTTTAAGCTCATCTGACTCCTGAATAAATCTTAATTGTTGTTGTTCTAGGAGCTTTAATTTGCTTGTGCAGCTTAAGCAAATTAGCACTTATTTAAGAGGGCAAGATTGCAATTTATAAAATTTCCAGGGAAAATATGTTGGGACAACCTTTCCACTCATTTTGTGCATTTTGCTTTTGTTTTTCATTTTTTTTTGTCTTAAAATGCTTGATCACTCATTTTATTGTGGTATTTTTTAAAGTGTCATCAATGGTGAATTCAGACAATACAAAGGTTCAAGAGACAAAGAGGCATTTACAGCTTTTATTGAAGAGAAGAAATGGGAGCAAGTAGACTCTGTGCCAGGATGGAAATCACCAAACTCCATACAAATGACAATCGTATCATCTTTCTTCAAACTATCTCAGGGATTGAGGGTATATAAAACATATTTATTTATTTGTAAAGATATATTTTGTATTAGATAAGGCGAAAACCGTAATCATGTGTGATGGATGCAACTTAGCTTGAACCAATGAGGCTGCCAGGAGGTAACCAAACAATTTTGTCTTTTTCATATACTTTTTTAGGACCATGTTTTAATTACAAGTGATATAAAGTCAGGAAATTTCTGAAAATGGCTAGAATTAATGCATAAAAATGTTTGAAATCACTATTTTTATGGTTGCCAATTATAGTTTAAAGCATTTCCTACAAGACCCTGAAGAGTATTTTGGGCTTTGTCTATTTTAAGGCATTACTATTTAGTTATTAATAATGTGTAATGTGACAGGCACACAGCCTTTCTAGCGTACTGAAAATTTCTCTCACCAGCACAAGGCTTTTATGCCTCATCTATATTTGATGATACTAAATCAGAGAAAAAAAAACAGTCAAAAAGGCCCATAGACACAACTAGTCCATAGATATTCTTTGCCTACCCTACTGGTAGTTACTGTTACTGTGTATATGTTTTGTACCCTGCAGTTAGATTTGTTGATTCCCAGTACTTTCAAGTATTCGTTACTAATAGTTACTCTTCTACAGGGTGCGTCATCTATTACTTTTTTTTCTATTTGAAAAATCAACACGCTTTTTACGAGGTGAAATGGATTTTTTTATTGATAAATGAAGGTTGGTATATGCCATTTGTGTACGAAAAATAACATCAGTCATACCGCGGCTTCGTTTACAGGCCAACATCCGAACACCAAAATTTTCGCATAAACGTTTCCTTTCAAAAATCCCCAAAGAAAATATTCAAGTGATGTTAAATCGCACGATCTCGGGATCCAAGTAACATCTGAATTTCGTGAAATTATGCGGTCTTGAAATTTCGTGTGCAATAAAGCGATTGTTTGGCGAGATTTGTGAGCCGTTGCTCCGTCTTGATGAAACCAAAGATCGTCGGCACCAATACGATCCAATTGTGGCCACAAAAAGTCTGTTAACATGCCGCGACTATGTACCCGTTGACGGTAATGACCTTTTCTTCAGCATCTTCAAAAAAGAATGGTCCAATGATGCCACCAGCCCATAATCCGCACCAAACAGTCTCTTTTTTAGGATGGAGAGGTTGTTCATGATATTGGTGTTCAATTTTGCTTATTTACGTACCCATTGAGGTGAAAATGAGCCCCATCAGAAAAGAGCACTTTGGCCGAAAATCCGTCTTCTCTTTCCAGCATCCAGTTAACAAAAATACGCCGCTGTTGATGGCCTGCCGGCTTCAATTCTTGTGTTAGTTGGATTTTGTATGGATGGAGGTGTAAATCAATGTGTAAAATCCGGCGTAAAGTGGTCTCACTAATTCCAAATTGTTGCGAAGGGTGACTAGTCGAGGTGGTTGGATCTTCTCGCACACTTTCACTCACTGCGGCTATGTTATTTCACGAGTACGAGCTGGACGAGCGTGTTGGTATTGTCCACGACATGCAGCTGAATCAGTTTTCTCAAAACGATTAACAATCCAACGAATTCCAGGCTCTGTAGGGCGTCCATGTCGGCCTAGTGCGAAGTTTGCGAAAAGTATTTTTTATATTTCGACCGTTTTCGTAATAAGTTTGGATAACCAAAATGCGTTGTTGTGTTGTAAACGAATCCATGACTATAAATGGCATACCTTTGACAGTTTATTTATGCATACCACATGACTTTTGACTCACATGGTAACACATAAACTTATAGGTAAAAAAAAAGTAATAGAGGCGCACCCAGTACACAGTATGAAATAGTATAGTACATTTATTGCATTTCTTACTTTGATTAGTATGAGTATAACAATTTGGCAATGTGTCATGTAATTAATGACTAATATCGAATTTGAACAACATCAATGGAAAAACTATATTATGCTTTAGTTTGGTAAGTTGTCTTGTAAGGAAATAAACAACCTTAAATTCTAAAATAAATTAAAACACTAAGTCGCATCAAAATTGAAATAAATAATTCAAATCAAAATATTAAATTAAATGTTCGAACAGACCTCCTTCTTGGGCTAACCTATTGTAAGAGCCTGTGTGAACATTTTCTGGTGGAACATATTGGCAATGCTGCAGATTGCACGACCTCCTGCGTCACCTTCGCTAGGCAATGTGGTGATGATGTTTGCTCATCTGTCTCTTTCTAACATGTATTGATACACACTTCTCGCGCGTTTCTCTCGTACACATTACGACGTCAGCCATATTTGAGCCTCACCATATACTAAACCAAAAAAAATTATAAGCCGTCCCCCAACCCGCGAATTCCAGCCCCTACAAAAATGTTTCTGATAATGATCTGCAGCCTCTGAAATGCCGAATTTTTTGACAGCAGTATATTCATACTCTTTCAACCTCGGTAATTATATATATATATATATATATATATAGGTGAAAAATTAAAGCTTCCGCCTTTTGTTGGGTACTTCGACAAAATTTAAGCAAAGAGGACTCTTTATACTTTTTTAATTCTCTCTAGCTTTCAATGGACTTTGCCATCATCATCAGGAGCTGCAATTACAATGATAACAGTAGCAACAAAAGTGTAAAATGAATTTAAATTGACTCAACTTACAGTAGTATGTGAGGATGTTGCTAATTGTTGTTTACGTATAGGATGAGGGAAACGTCCAGTAACATGGTGAGAGCTGGATACATGGTACAATGGTCAAAATTATATAAAATATGACAAGAACAAGTTAAAGACAGATTAAAAATTATTTAAAAACATTAGAGCATTACATCGTGAAGCCACTTGATGATTGCACAAAATGGTGGTCATGGAATAATGAGTGAGATGAACCTTTTGACAGAAGGCCGAAGGTTGTCAATGTCTGTGTTAAAAGATGGAACGAATTGTGGGCGTGTGCCAAAACGTTGCCAAATCACTTCAGATGATGTGATTTTCAGAATGTTATGTATGAAATTGTTAAACCGACCAGAGGCAGTTGAATAAACTATATTTTAATTAATGGGAATTTAAATTAATAATTATTAATAAATCGTGAGAAGAGAATTATTAGATTTTGAGTGGAATGAAATTTACTGGTGGAATCGGCCAAAACACAGATTCTATTTATGGTTGTGAAGAGTCGAAATTTGGGGAGATATGTAAGTTCTCTAATTTTTCGCAGTTTAGCAAATATGAGTAAATGACACTCAGTTGTTTAACATCTGTCTTTTTGTTGATACAGTTGCTATTCATGAAAATGTGGGACATTTCCAGGAATAAACGTTTGGAAAGGTGTTTTTTTTTCTATCAAGAACTTTGATACTTGAGTAATTCATAGAATGCCCTGTTGTGTTAACATGAGATGCTAGAGCGCATCTTTCAGGATGAAGCCTAGCATCACTTTTGTGTGATGTAATCCTTCCTTTAAGAGATCTGGAGGTCTGACCTATGTATATTTGGTTGCAGTTGTTGCAATTGATTGAGTAGACTGTGTTGGTTAAGCCAAGCAGCGGGACTTTGTCTTTCATTTTTGAAAAAATGCAGTTTATAGTGAGGACGGATTTGCAAGCAATTCGAAAGTTCAAAGGACTGCACAATCTGATCAGCTTAGGGGTCAGTTCCTTGATATAGGGCAGGACAGCAAAACCAGGTCTGGAGTCCGGGTTGGTGCTTGTACTGTTTGGATTGATGATATTGTTGGGAATTACATCAGTTCCGTTATTAGGGGTTGTGCGACTATTACCTGCATCATCAGAGTTCGGCAGAATAAGTCAATTTAAATTCATTTTACACTATTGTTGCTACTGTTATCATTGTAATTGCAGCTCCTGATGATGATGGCAAAGTCCATTGAAAGCTAGAGAGAATTAAAAAAGTATAAAGACTCCTCTTTGCTTAAATTTTGTCGAAGTACCCAACAAAAGGCGGAAGCTTTTCACCTAACTGGTCTAGACGACAATGACCACGTCTCAAGTTTATATATATATAATTAGCAGTACGATACGAATGTATACTTGTGCCCACAAAATCCTGACTGCGATGTCGCCTCATTGCTACACTGCTAGTGCTGGCCATCATAATATGGCTGACAATGCCAGATGGTCGATACTTTCGGCAGGACAGGCAAGAAATTTTGACATAATCCTTAATGAACTGTTGAACGTGTTATGTGGGAAGTGCAAAGTCAACCTACTTGACGTCAATTTTGTAGTAGCTAAATTGTATTTCGAGATGCCAATTGGCATCAAATCTTTTTTTTCGTGATGCTAAATTAATATTTTATTTCAGCATATCCATAATAAACTCACTGAAGAATATGGCTTACCAAGCTATGGATCTTACCTCATCTTTGCAATTGCAACAATTATTCTGGGGGGATTACTAGGATTGGTGAGTAGCTTGTTTGTAAATTGCCTGTATGACTATAAAGCATTTTTTTTTATTTATAGGTGTTGGTATGTGCAATTGACCTGATATATCCACCCAAGCATTCAGAGATTAGAAAAATGAGTGCTGATGAGAAAAGGGAAAAGAATAGTGATGATGAATTGGTATGTATTCACAAAAAATGACCTTTCCGGCGGACAAAAAGTGCAACAATGCAAAAACCTTAAAACACATTAAAGAATGTATATCACAAGCCATAGTACATAACTTCCCAAATTGCAGTCACTTTTTTAAAACATATCTTAAATGATAATGAAATCCATTTTCTACCCTTCACATCATCTGATGCGTCACTGTTGCAACTGCTGCTGTATGTCATGTCAATTGATGTACTTGTCTGATAACATAATTCCATCCGTATGTCAAATTGCATTAATATTTCTTACTTAGGATGACGAAGATATAAAAGACGACCTCGTCGATGATGCGAGTCAATCTGGAGGCGACCACAACTCGGGAACAGATTCACAGAATGAGGCAGCTAATGCAGGGAATGCAAAAGTGAAGAAGCGCAAAACTAAAAGACTGGACACAGTCGACTGATTATTTTTTTTATTCAGTCATACTCTGGTGCGTATGTTTTTGTTGCTGGAAATTTAGAGCAGAACTCAATTTTAAATTAGGTTGTCTATATGACGCATGACAGGTCACACCTATATTTCATTATATTTTGAAACTCGAATGACGAATTTGTGGGGTAATTTTGTACAAAAATTCTCTGTTTGCTCTACTTTTCCCTTCAAGCACTGAAGCAATGAAAATGCATCCTACTAATTGAGAATACAAATAAAACTTCAATTAACTCTCTAGGCGCGCAAGTTGGAAGAATATAATTATTATACTTCATAAGCAAGCTTTTAACAGATTTCTTTCACATAGTGTAACAAATGAGAATGTGATTATTGTGAGATAAATTAAAGTGCGTTTATTTCATTCCAAATGGTTGTACTATTCCCAAAACGTTGATGGTTGAGAGAAAGCATGTAAATTTCTATTGAATGTACAGATTTCTTTTGTATTACTTTCTAATAAAAGTTTTTTCGATAATGTTAGAATGTTTTCCCATAAAACTTTGATAGCAGTACTAATTCAACAACCACGAAATAAAGTAAACATCAAGCACACTTCTACTGGTCTATAGGTAAAACTAGATCAATAGTGAAGCAAGTTTTACTGACTGTCAAAAGATACATAGAATGTGGATTTGACGAATGGAGCCTATACCGGGTGTTTGGTACACATCATTGGAAATGCAATGAATCACAGAAGTTTTGTAAGTAAAACAAGGTTTAAAAAAAGGTATCACTTTTTCATATTCGAATTTGAAATTATTTATACACTCCACGTGATTCTACGACTTTGGGAGGCCATAAGTCATTTGTTTGAGAAAATTTGCACAAACTGTTTATCTGATCTGATTATTTTGTGTCATCTCTAGAAACAAAAAAGTTATAGCGATATTTATGCGCAATTCTAGGTAATTCAGCAGAAAAACGATCATATGTCGGTAACCATAGCCCTTAGAGCATTGCGGTTTCGATCAAAAATCATCAAATAGCATCCTCAATCGTCCAAAAAATGTTGATGGTTCATGTACCAAACAACCTGTATACCAGTAGAAGCTGCGGCAATGGTGTTCGAGCCGTAAAAAACGACCCCGATACTTGACGCTTGGAGTACCAGTGGTGCTTTGACAGGGTGGCCATGATGAGGATTTTCCCCCAAATTTGTGGAATTTTTTGGGCGATATAATGTTCTGAGGGAATTCCGTTTCAGATAGAAAGTATACCCGTTCTTTAAACCTATCCCTTTCCATTAATCAGCTGTGATTTTTTGCGGAAGAATGAATATATCAAACTTGCAAGAACACAAATAGTAGTTTCAACGGCAGAAAAACCTTTCATGTTCTCAAGCAGTGCAGGCAACCTTCCCAAAAAGCCCTTTTACAAAGGATAGTCTCGGGGAAGCCAGACGTCTAATTTTTTCTGAGAATCTCATTCATGAAATAAACTGGATAAACATCAAGCACATTTCTACTGGCCTATAGGTAAATTTAAATCAATAGTGAAGCAAATTTTACTGACTGTCAAAAAGTACGTAGGATACGGATTTGACCAGTGGAGCCTATATACCAGTAGAAGCGGCGGTAATGGTGCTCGTGCTGTAAAAACCACCCCGAAACGTGACGCCTGGAGTATCAGTGGTGCTTTGACAGGGTTGCCAGGATGAAGATTTTCCCCCAAATTTATCGGATTTTTACTTGGGGAATTTTTTGGGCGATATAATGTTCAGGGGGAATCCCGTTTCGCGGATAGAAAGTATACCCCCGCTCTTTATTCCGCAACAAGAGCGCAGGTTTGAATCCGAAGAAGGGATGGCAAATGTTGTACACCTATGATTCTATTTAAAAGCAGTGGGAGCGCTGGCTTGATAAAGCAATAGTTTTTTCATAAGAGAAAACTTATATCGTGCCCTACATACTATTGCCACTATATCCAATTGTCTCCAAAACCAGTAAATATAATTTTCTTCCATTTGGCTGCAAATATATTAGTTAGTTTTGTCTATTAACATTAACAATGGATTTTTGTTGCTACGCAAGTAGAAACGTGAATGCTAAGACGTCATAAGATAACTTCTGGAAGTTGAGAATAAGAAACCAGATAAGTTTTTACAAATATTTATTAACAAAAAGACCACCTCGTGTGAGAATAAATAATTACCAGATATGCACACAAGTGGACCCAAATCCAATAAGGTCGACAGTTTGAAAGCTATGTGATGAATAAAATCATTGATAAACCATTAAAAAAGTTTGATCACAAATAAATAATTACTTATTAACTAGTCTAAACAGAATAGAGTAAGTCATTTTCATTTTTAAACTTAGGGACAGGCTTGGCGAACGGAGAAAACCACATCAAGGAAAACCTTCCAAATACAGCCTGGATGCTTTTCCACCTGGACTTTTTCACCCACCTTGCTTCTTCTTTTTTTAGCTGCTCGATTCCTGTTTCATCATTCCAAATTGCTTGCACCTGCAAGACATGAATATCAATTGGAATAGAAATTTAAACAAATTCGCAGTTAGTCCAGTACCAACCAGAAACGTGATAAAATTCAGGGGTATTACGATTCCTAAATGTTTATCTGGTCTGGGGAGCACTGGACCTCCCAACCTGATCAGACCCAGCCTACACTTGGAACCCACCATGGGTCCTCGCGTCAAAACAACAGATTGGGGATCTACGCCCCCCAAATTTACCCATGGTACGACACTTCGTCCGGAGAAGGTGTTCCGCAGGGTTATTACGTAAATAACCTATATGTCAAAAAACAAAAACGATATAATGTAAACTTGTTAACTAGGTAGGCTAGTGCGCAAATAGCTTATTCCGCGGTTGCTACAAGTGAACAACAGCTTGTTCCAAGTTGTTGTCATTAAAAAACCGACATGCTACATATTCTCGCCTGCGACACAGGAATTTTATGTTTGTGATACTTGTCACTGTGCTGTCACTTTTGTTAAGTAAATAATTAAGACGACTGTTGAAAAAATGTGATAAAGAACGAAGAAAACGATAAGTAATATCAAGCAAAATCATACTTTGTCGTTTGCAATTTTGTAGAACGGTGAAGAATCTCGAACGCATCATTCATTGTCGGCTTCTTGAGATTTTGTCGAAAAAAAAATGTCGATTGTAAAATTCAAGAAGGCACTTCGAGCGACATTTTAGCTTTCTCGCATGCGGCACTGATCATCCAAAATTCGAGAACAACTCCCTGATCATACTTGTGCAGAGCTATTGGGATTTTTTTCATATGAAAGCCCAATATTGGACTATCAGTCAGAATCTCCAGTTTCGACCCCGGTAAATTTGGGGATCAAACAAACGTCAAAAATCGATGGTAACCCATTTACATACGCAACAGGTGTTCATTTATATCAAAATATGTGAGGGTTTTGGAAAAATTTTAGTAGGAAGCCTCAAAATATAGAACTTTGTATGCAGCTCTGATTTATCTTATGAGTAAGGTGATAGAGGTGGAAGCTTGATTAGCAACCGGCAGTATGGTTTTCGGTACCAGCGATCAACGGGGACCTCCTAGCTTACGCCACGCAACTGTGGAGTTAAATCAACCAATCACTTGCAGAAACTCTATTCTTATATTATATATATATTCTTACTCCGGATATCACTAAAGCTTTTGATTAACTATGGGATGCTGCCCTCTTATGTAAAGCCTTCCGGAGAAGCTTTGCTACTACGTGTCAGATCGCTGACCAATAGTTAGTAGAAGGTAGACCTGTTACTATGCGTACACTCTATCGCCGCATTCGAGCTTTTGGGACTTTTTTCATACGGCCCACAGTGAGTGCTTCCTCTGACTGCGGACCACTGTCGTTAACGTTTGAAATGGAGCAGAGAACGGCAAAATTGGGAGGCGCAATGGCATAATGTCATCTTCAGCGACGAATTGCGATTCTGTCTAGGTACGCACGATGGTCGTTGAAGGGTAAGATGCCACCGTGGAGAACGTAATTTGCTGTTGAGAGGCATGTACACAGGACTATTGAAGTAATGATTTGGGGGCTATTGCCTATGGTAGCCAATCACCCCTTCTCTTTAATCAACGCAATATGACTGCTGCGCGTTATGTTGCTGATGTCCTACAAAATACTTTAGTGCCGTATCTAGAGGGCCGTCCACACGTCCTTTTTCAGCAAGACAAGGCACGTCCCCATATTGCTCGTTGTGCTACGGACTTCCTTTTGCCGTTAATGGTTCACCGAACCAGTTGCTTGGAATGAGGTGCCACAACCAGACATCGATCATCTCATTTTGTCGATGCCTAAACGTATACAGAAGTGCATTCAGCTGCGGGGTCGCCCAACACATTATTAATGTTTTTTTATTACTCGTCAATAAAATTCCGTGAGAATGTTATCGTTTCATTCTATCACTGCCAAACAATTAAGTAGAAGAAATTATTTTTTCTGGGTGTAACACTTCTAATGGCACTGAGTGTATGTGTTGAATTCTGTTTATTGTACGACGTTTCCGTCACCGTAGTGTCTTACGGCATATTTTATAAAAATCCTTGTAAATTCTTAAATGGGTGAAAAATATTACTCCACTATGTCGATTTTTTTCTTACCTGTGTGCCCAACATAACAGCCGTGAAGATGGCGAAGAGTAAAGCTTCAAACATAAGGAACAAAAGTAAAACTACAGTTGCTGGTGGAGAGTAGGTGGTACATTCTTTCCATTCGTGACGGATACACATCAGGAATTGGTTTACTGCCAGGAAGAGGGAATGTATAGATATGGTGGCAATGTAAAACTGGAAAAAAAGAATTATTAGACAGCATTTTAAGAATGAGGTAAAATAAAGTCTAGCATATGTAGGCAGATGGCAGAGGAGTGAGTCAATAACTATCGTCACAGAAGCATACATTGAAACAATATATTACACTCCTGCTTTTGTTCGTTTATTGGCATATCCTTGAACTTGCCACAATATATACTGTAGCCCCACCAACAGCCACACAGGCTCCTATGAGGAGCTTAAAAAAACTTTGGCAATCCGATTTTTGAACTGCCTAAGGTTATAAGAACTGGGAAACGCCTCCTCATGTCGATTCCACAATCTCGATAAACTAGGGAAAAGGAGCGATCGTATCGGCCAATTCTGGATGTACGAAGTTCGACACGGTTAGGATGGGAGCCTGAAGTCTGGCGGGTCTGTCTAGCAGGCACATCGCGCGGCGGCATTATGGAGGAGGGCTAGATCGCCGACGGCCCAGCGGTGCGAAAGGGTCCCGAGACTGTCCGTCAGAAAAGTGTCATCGTTCAGTCGGACAGCCTTCCTCTGAACAGCATCGAACATGTAGTTGGGGTAGCAGCACCCCAAACATTTGGGCTGTACTCGAGGCCCGGACTTATCTGGGCCTTGCACAGACTGAGGAACAAATAGCCTAGCTTTTCCCCAGTAGCTGCCGCTACTGACGTGTTCGTGCCGGATCAAGTCCACGGTGATTCGGACTCCGACCAGCCGAAATGAACAACAAGGTTATTGCATCCCCAAGCAGTGATAACCTCCAGATCTCTCGACAAAGGAAAAGTTGGTGCTAGTCTTCTTTTCTAGAAGGTCGTTGAGATGTAAGACGAACAATGTCGGAGCCAAGGCCGATCCATTGCTGGAGGCGTTCTTGAAAGTCCGCGTAGACTCTCTCCAACATCGCTCTCTCAACTTGGGCGAGTTCCGCGCGAATTGCCTCCTACAAATCGTTCAGAGTTCGAGGCTTGTATTCGTATACACGAGCCTTGAAGTGTCCCCATAGAAACAAATCGCAGATGGATAAATCTGGAGGCCGAAGAAGCCAATGAACATCACCAAACCTGGAAATAAGGCGACCACGGACGAGAGGGCGAATAACGTTCATCGTTGCTCTGGCTGCTTAACCATGGCATTAAAATAAAAGTGAGCTTCATCACTCATGAACAAAATGGGGTTCTCATTTTGCTCGATAAGTGCTTACATCAAACGAGCGAAGTTCATTCGTTGTGCGTAATCTCCATGCTGTAACTTTTGCACAATGGCCAATTTGTAGGGGTGACAGTGGAGTTCCATATGCAAAATGCCGTGACAGACTCATTAAGTCGGACAAAGATGTCGTACGCGAAACAGCGGTACTCAACCGTCCATTGCTCTATAATGACTACTGGTAAAAATGTTAGGAACGCCCGAGTCGAACGGCACTATCCCCACCACTCTCGTCCGAATAGGCGGAGAATACTAGCTATTTCAAAAACATCCGTTCTTGGTGCTGGACCCTGTATTAAATTACAGTTGATCTGAGCAAACGAATGTCTGAAAGATGTTGATGGCACTATAGTTTATATGCCCTATACAACCTGCAATATTCCAGTGTACATTATCCCTTGATAGTGACAGAACAATTTGATCATGACTCTTAAGTAACGTTGAATGAAAATGTACAGTTTTTTGAGGTAACAAAAAAAGGGTGAATATCAGTGTGTGGCAAGTACTCATTTGTTCTACTTGGCTAAAATCAAAACAATGGTGACTTATCCATGTAATTTCACTAATGAGGCAGTGTTAATTGAGAAACATTGCACATCAACCATAACATTAAAGATAAATTATTTAGGACAAACAAGTTATTCTTAATAAAATAATATCTTTATGGGTCTGTTCTGATATTTATTTAGACCGCTTTTTGATGCATAAATTCCAGACATGCTATTAACTTTTGATGGGGTTCAAAAAATTATACTCACAGTAAATAGTACAAAATACTTCTGATTATGCTCTCCAACACAGTTGTTGACCCAAGGACAATGGTGGTCCATTTTCCTTATGCATCTGTATGAGACAAAACATATTAACTGTGTTTTCTAAAGAAGCTAAAGGGATGTTGGGTTATTTGAACTGTTTTATGCCCAAATTATTTGTTAATACAAAATCAGACAATCATTTTCCAATGTCTATTAACAGTAATAAGCCGAATTTACCCTAGACATAAGATTCCCAACCCCCAGTCTCCCCCATATCAACCTTCAATATGCTATCGCTTGGTAACACATTCTTGTGATTATTGATTTCAAACTTATATTTGCTTAATAAAATACCAGACAAACTTCTTGCTAAATGCCCATTCTATATTTATCATGTTTTGACTCCTAAGCCATCCTTTGGATGGTGGATATTTATTTGTATGCATCTTGCATATTCAAAATATACCAGATTTTGCTTATCAGAATTCACCAGGGTATTTCTGTTGTTGAGGTCGCTGATTTCGATTTCAAAATCCGATAATTTGTATCATCATACTGTGAAGGCCATTGCAAGGTCAATGGTGTGAAGTTACAAAAATGAAGAAAAAAATGAAACAGATTTTTTTCTGGAGTGTTTGCATCAATAAATAAATAAATAAATAGTGTTTATTGCCCAACAGTTGATGTAACCATTTAATAATAACAGGTTTACACTCAATTACAGGAACAATCTACTCGTATAGTAACATCAAAATGCTAGATTCTCTTGTGTCAAAAAGCAGGACAATTCTAAAGGATAAATCGAATTAGCAAAAGTAAAAAACACGCAAAAAGCACACCTGAATCAATCTATCTAAAAAAATGCAAAACACAGTTTACTCAAGAAACAGATAAAAAATATGCCTGATTCCTACCTATTCTCTGAATAATATTTAAGCCATGCACAATAATTAGATACAGTATACAAAAATTTGCAAGTTTTTCGCATTACATATATGGATGCTTCCAGAATAAATTTGCATGACCTGTCACAATAAAATCATTTCATTCAATTGAGCTAAAAGTTGATGTAATACAAATTATTAGATTTTGAAATCAGAATTAGCAACCCTGAAAACGCCAAGACACCTGGGTCAGCTCTCGTAAATTAGGCATTATAGTACTTGTATGCAGGTGAATATACTCTCCATCCTTAAGCAGGAGCTAGAAAATTAAAATGTGATAAATAGGAATCAAATGGTGCTTAATAAGATTGGTATGGTGTTTTATATGTTTGAAAGCAAAAAATCTTGCTAAGAAGGTTGAAAGGAAAGATACGAGTATTGAGAATGGTCCATTTAGGGTAAAAACAACTTATTGCTGCTGGTGAACATTGAAAAAATAATTATTTGGTTTTTACCAAAAAAATAATTTGGCTACACTGAAAAAGTGATGAATGGTTACAACATTTTTCTATTCAATATTCCAATACAAGAATAAATTGAGTTATCCACCTGTTTTGCATAGGTTAATTATTCCTATAGCAGTATTTATAAGATAGGCAAAATGGTTCAACACTGTATATCATAGTCACATCCATCTCTACTATATCCGATTATATTTTTCTAGTATTTGTATTTTTCTTTTAGTTTTTCTTCTTTTCTGAGATATACTTTGTTCTTGCAACAAAGTCTTCATAATAAAGTGATATTATAATCTCTTTATGACTTTAGTGCAAATAAAATATATACAATATTTTATAAGACTTACCTCTGACATACAGAACAGTGATGGGCCCTATCAGGTTTGATACTGCAGCATTTGGGGCATTTAAATATCACTTGACCTTCCTGGAACCCCATCTGCATAATCATCTCTTTGGTTGCATTACCTTTGGGAACAGCACCCTATACCATTGAAATAATATAAACTGTATAAATAAATATCACCAGCAAATGGGCATATGAATAAGTTTTAACAGTAATGAAAAAACGTACTACAGAAAAATCTGTTTGATCGAACTATATGTAATATTGTAGATTGTAGGATCTTTTACTTGGTGAAACTGTTCCATCATGAGATCAAATAATACAATATATTTTGCAATAATACACTGCAAAAGTGATATGTCTTACTTTTGATGATGCTTTTCAAATATTTCAAATGCAAGTGAAACATTTAAGAATTTTCCAGTGTTCCTCTATAAAACTTGTACAACAAATTATAGTATTCAATCCCAGGTATTCAAAATATTGTATTGAAGATAAGTTTTAGCAATAATTCATAATAGTCTTAGTCTGTTTTTAAGAACCATATTCACAAAGCTTTGAGACTAGTGCAGCATGCAAGAGTCTTTAGAAAAGTACCTATACCACTGTTGTATTCTAAACATAATTCTGAATTTGTTGTGAGGTAGACTTTACTATATCACACACTATATCTTTATTGAGGTCAAAGGTATTATAAACCAGGCTTACACTACAAATCAGCATGTAGGACCAAACATTTTTTAAAATAATGGAAACACTAGTGGTATAATCGAACAAATGCCTTCAAACTTTATGTGTCTAGGTCCAATACACCTATGTGAGTATCTTTAAAAGCATAAGATTACTTACAGGGTCAGTAAACATAGTCTTCAGATGTGAAGTAACAGCTAAACACGCACAGGCTTGAAATATAACCATATTAATAATGCTGTATATGGGATATGGGCTTGGAATTAGTATCACAAACATAACAACAAACTCTGCATAAAATATAAGTAGCCATGTCAGTATGGCACAAATGATACCGCAAATATCCCTCACACACCACAACATCCCCCCACAACACCTATTGTGATAGTCCGATTCTCTTCTGAATGAACCGTACTCGTATTCCAACATTGTGGTGCAAAATTAATCGTCCCTCCGTTTTGCCCATAAGGATTGTCGGTTATGCTGTCACGCGAAGCGAGGGACACATTTTTCGTTTACTTGTTTCTTCATCATAGGAATTTATGAACAATTATCTATATTCATTTTCAAAAAGGTTCTTAGATTATGGATCAGGGTAGCTCTCTTGCTTTGATTTTGTTGTTTGGCAAATTTGACATCGACGATCGACAAATCGCTAAAATGACAGTTGTATGTGGATGACATAGAACATTTAATTTCCGCTGAAACGACCAGTTGATGGGTCACCGAAGAGCCGTGTTGCCGGACCGAAAGAGATAAAATAGATAGTGCCATTGACATTCGGTAGAATCAAGGACAAAATCTGTAGGAGAAAAAAACCAGGACGGTCGCCAGGTCAGCGGTGGTTCAAGCGCCTTTGAGTCACACAGCGCGGTTTATGCAGAAGCATATCTTTGTTTTGTACGAGCACCTTTCCGTGAAAAAATATTGACTTCTTTAAAACAACTTATACAATGAGCATAAGGGTCGCTTTTGAAACTCCTTTGCCAGGATCCTGGATACTTCATTCTTCATTCGTGGTTATAAGATATAATATAATATACAATTAAGAACATGCCATCTTTGGTTTCCTTATCCGGTGATGATGATGTTGATTTCCCGTACCTGTTGTATGCACACAAAACAAATGTAGGAAAAGTGGAGAAATGGACGCGCGTACATCCTTATAGGCAGTTCAAATCTACGTTCCACGTGTGCCCGACTGTCCATAAGTGTACGCAAGTGTACGATTGGTATGGGGCAAACTACATATAATTCATTTTTTAACTTAATTTTTTTTTCAGCTTTTTCGCGGCAAGTAAATAAATAAAATATCTGAATTATTTTAACCCTGGAACTGCACACTGGGGTCTGAGAAACCCAGGTATCCCCTCTCTTGTAAGTGCTTCGAAGAAACGTAAATAGTTCGGCTGGATAGTTCGGTGTAAATTC
Organism: Acanthoscelides obtectus; assembly: GCA_963669975.1. NCBI lineage: Eukaryota > Metazoa > Arthropoda > Insecta > Coleoptera > Chrysomelidae > Acanthoscelides > Acanthoscelides obtectus. The sequence continues at coordinate 24,174,934 of CAVLJG010000001.1, forward strand.
AGTCTGTAGTGAGGAGAGACAGTGCGTAGACGTTGGCTGTTATTTGTGCTATCTATCCCGTCCGAATATTGACTAACATCGGTGAATGGGTACGGCAGACCCCAGTGTGTGGTTTACGTTGATAATATTTATTTTGTATTTTATAGCTATGGCAAATTCTGACTGGGAAAATCGTCGTCCCTTAACGCAACGTGAGTTACAAAATGAGGTCGACAATGTGTGGCAAAATGAAGATGAGGCAGATAATGACGAAGACTTGTTTGGTGAATTATCTGACAGGGACGAAGATTATGTCGATGAACAACAGTCTGATACTGACAATGAACAGAGTGATGATGGTGATGAAGTTGTGTTACAGAATCCTGGTATATCGAGCAGGAACACTGCTAGTATAATGGGCAAAAACGGTCATCGCTGGAGTACCAAAATACCAGAACGCAGAGGCCGCACAACGAGAGACAATATTGTTTTACATATGCCCGGTCCTAAACAACAGGCGAGATTAGTTCGCTCTCCAATAGAAGCATGGGAGCTATTATTTAACCAAGAAATGTTAGGTATAATTGTATTACACACAAATCAAGAAATTGTGCGTAAGTGTTTTGAAAACTTGCCACAAAGTTATAAAAAGCCAACTAACCTTGTAGAGATTAAAGCTTTTATTGGGCTTCTCTATTTAGCAGGGGCCCTTCGACTATCAAATACGAATTTAGATGAATTATAGTCAATAAAGTACGGAAATGGATTATTTCGAGCTACAATGTCTCAACAGAGATTTCAGTTTCCAGCTCTCTGTTTACGATTCGATGATAAGAATGGTAGGGCTGCAAGAAAATTAGTAGATAAATTTACACATATCCGACAGCTTTGGGAAATTTTTATTGAAAACTGTAAGTCGTATTACACTCCCTATGAAAATTGCACAGTGGATGAGCAACTTGTCAGTTTTCGGGGAAAATGTCCATTCAGAATATACATGTCTAGTAAACCCGATAAATATGGTATGAAAATAATGATGATGAACGACTCTAAAACTTTTTATATGGTTAATGCAATTCCATATGTGGGAAAAGTTAATGTAGAGAATAATGAGCCAGTACCTACTTATTATGTTCGGAAACTCTCAGAACCAATTCATGGAACCCACCGTAATATAACCATAGACAACTGGTTCACCTCTATACCTCTATGTGAGGAAATGTTCCATCAGTATAAATTAACAGTCCTAGGAACACTGCGAAAAAACAAAAGAGAGATACCCACAAGCTTCTTAGGAAGAAAAGCAGTTGCCACGTCCCTTTTTGCTTTTGATCACAACAAAACGCTTGTTTCGTATACGCCTAAGCGAAATAAAGTTGTGCTTTTACTATCCACTTTGCATCCTGATTCATCCATTAATGTTGATACTGGAAAGCCAAACCTGATACATTCATATAATGAAACGAAGGGAGGAACGGATAGTTTTGACCAGTTATGTCATTCTTACAAGACATCACGCAAAACTAGAAGGTGGCCCGTGAGAATATTTTTCAATATGTTGGATGCCAGTCGAATTAATGCTATGATTATATATTCTCTCTTGTGAATCGAGATTGGAAAGAAAATACTAAAAATAATCGTAAAACGTTTCTCAAAGGACTAAGTAATTCATTAATTGAGCCACATTTACGAGAGCGGGCACAAGTGACCACGCTGCGATCATATCTTCGGCTTAGCATTAGTGAAATTCTAGGAATGGATGCGCCACAAAGACAGCATCCAGCAACAGATTTGCCAAGAAAGGTTAGATGTGCAATATGTCCACGTGGTAAAGACAGAAAAACTAACTTTGGATGTTCTAAATGCTACAAACCATATTGTTTAGAGCACAGGGCTAAACTTTGCTGCCAATGTGAAGACACAAACTGAGTTTCATGGCTAAGAAATTTATGGAGGTGTATTTTCATTTTTCAACTTTTTTTGTGTTCTATAATGACTTTTTAGACATTAAAAATGTATTTAGCTTTTTAAAAGTTTTTTGTTGCATTTTTATTGATTACCTTCAGTTAATGTGCAATTGTATACTGATTTGTAATATTCTTTGTTCTAATACAATTAACGTTGAACCCAATGAACAAAATATTATTAAAATATTTTCTTCTACGAATTATCTGATGTATTTTGACATAAAAAGTAAAAATATAATAATGAGGGTACATAACATCCAACAAAAGTACTTGGGTTTCTCAGACCCCAGTGTGCAGTTTATAGGATAAAAAATAAGTGTGCAGTTCCAGGGTTAATAAATCATGAACGTTTTGGGTATTTCAGTAACTTCCCATTTCGGTAGAAAAACCGAAAAATCTGTAGGCTCGGCAACACTGCTGAAGATATAGTCACAGCCCCTGTGATACGCCGCGTTCAAATACTTCGCTCAGAGTACTGCATGGTACATCAGACACGCTCGTAGCGTTCAGATTATTAGTCACGCTATTCAGATTTTTTGGATACCCGTTACCAGAAGTCGAAGCAAGCACATCAGTAGAAAGTGCGATGGAATTTGCCCCGTCTGCGCACTAGCATTATTTTTGGCAATATCCGTTGTTGATCTGTTATGATGTCTTTGTTTACAAACTAGAAAATCAAAAATCTTGTATTCCCTTCGCTAGTACCGAATACCGAGAGGTGAAGATACCTTACATTTTATTTTCCAGTAATAAATACAGATAACTAGAAGATTTTTATTGGATTTGTGCTACATATTTGTGTTTGGTGGATTTATGTTGGTACATATATACCAAAGGCTGTTTACATACATGTTTTTCATAGATTATGTATTAAAAAATAATTTTTGATGTATGTCTATTCTATAATCCATATACAATTCCATCTTTTGGATTATAAATTGGAGTGATGTGCTTAGAAAACACACAGCCTTGTGATGGGCCAGGAAAGTAAAAAGTTCTCAGTCCGATATCTCATTGAAGTCATTCATGAACATGTATTCGTGGGGTTCCTTTTTCCGAGCTTCTTCTGAGATATTCAGAATAACATAAACTTCATCATCTAAAGACGATGACTGGACTTTCTCAAGTATTTGGGATACAGACTGCATGAAAACCGCGTCATTTATTTTCAGCTATAACGAGGAGAATATAATAATAAAGAAAACTTGTGTCATTTCTTCAGTCGTTCCTACAATTGCTACAATAATTGTAGGACGCCTTTATAGCCGCCTTGATTTTTATAGTTTTTTACTGCTCCGTGTCAGCGATCTATTTTGAGGTAATGTTACAAATATCTATTTGCATCAAATTGTTCATGCTTTTGATTTATATCACCTGTTATATCAGTCTGAAAGTTCCTACAATTCAAAAAGGAAACATAATCTTACAACAGGAGTGCGAGGCAGTAGAAATCTAGAAATAAGGGAGAATAAATGATGAATGAGTGAACATCTGAACGCACTCCTAAGATTTATTGTTTTGTAACCGCTGGGACAATTGAAACGTCTTGTATTTCTGTGTTAGTGTTCTGTGTCTTGTCTAGAGTATTTATTTTGTGGTTTGTCCGTTTGAAATTTTTTAACGGCTCTGTGCATGACGCTGGAAATGCGAATGTGACGTGTTTTTGTATATTCCTTTTTTTGAAAAAGAAAAGTCACAAATTGATTATACAGATTTATTGACAAGGATACAATGACTTCATGGTGATTCCAAAAGGCAAAGTGGCTGTGTCTGTTAAGATGGGGAAAAGCACAAAAACGGTGCGCGATGTCCCAAAGCAAAAGACACCAAGGAGGTTGGCTTTAACGAAAAGCCGTATTAACGCAATAACCGAAGTGATTGCTAAACCAAGTTCTGAATGTATATCTTCGGCACATGCGAATATTCGTGTAGTTGTAAGAATTCGACCTCAAAACAGCAGAGAACATGGTGACAACAGCAGGTAGGAACTTTGGGTGTAGCAAGCAAAACATTTCTGATAATTCGTAACTGATCGCTAAAGTTCCATTTGTAACGAATTATTGAATTACAAATTGTTTAAAGCTTACTGTTTTGACTGGGATTTCATTTTCATTATTCCTCATTTTTTCCTCTCTTCCTACTCTTTTTCACCACAAAACAACTTTTTCTATCAGAGTATTACTGACATAAAAAACAGACATTAGAATGGTTAGGGACCTTCCTCTCAAACAGAAAGCAGTATGTAGCTATATGCCATTTAAGCTCTGGTGGTACTAGGGTTGATGTTAATTCTGGGATTGAAGAATGTTTGTCCTAGATTGGACTGCTCTAGTCCCTAAATTATTCTTCTTTTGGAAACGAGTTATAATGTACCTGATGCATTGATAACTTTGGTGTGTATTTTTATTCCTGTATGGACTGGAAGCAACACTGCGACTATGAAATAATGAAGCTTAATTTATTATATTGTCTATTATTAAATTTAGGAGATATTATGCCATTAAATTAATTAATTAGTTTGTATCATGGATAGGTTGACTATCTCATGTGACGAAGATTAATAACGTGGCGTCAAATTCAATTGATAGTGAAATTGGGGTACCTCAGGGTAGTGTGTTGGGCCCGCTTTTGTTCCTACTTTATATAAATGACTTGAACAGGGTTTTAGTAAATACATTTCTGAGCTTATTTGCAGACGATACATTGCTTTATGTGTACGGTAAGGATTTTAGACAACTTGTAGATAGTATGAACTCAATACTGGAAATTCTGTATAACTGGTTATGTGTGAATAGGCTTAAGCTGAATGTAGAAAAAACAAAATCCATGGTTTTTGGAACAAAGCAGAACTGTAATACATTTTTAGAAAAGAAATTTTGTATTGAGATAGATAATATTCAAATTGAAAATGCATCTAGTATGAAGTACTTGGGCGTAGTTTTAGATCCTCAGCTAAATTTTTCATTGCATGTTGATTATGTTAGTGAAAAAATTGGGAAAAAAATAGGATTTTTTAGGCAAATATCTGAAAGTCTTAGTCACTGGAGTCGTCTTCTTGTATATAATACAATCATATATCCACATTTTAATTATTGTTTTTCATTGTTGCTATCATGCAAAAAAACTGATATTCAAAGGCTCCAGTTACTACAAAATAAGCTATGCGCACTATATTATTTTGTACACGTTATACGCGTATTAATTTAATGTTAAAAACCCTCGGATGGCTTTCAATACAGCAAAAGGTTGAAATGTCAAATGTCTTATTTATTTTTAAAACAAAAAATCATTTATTGCCTGAATACTTGCAGGAATATCTAATACCGAGGTCCGAGAGGCATGCATATAATATCAGGTCACGTAACACTTTTGACATAGAATTCGCTAGAACATCCCATATGCAAAAATGTCTTTTTAGTGATGGTTTGAGACTTTTTAATGCATTACCTACAGAAATTAGGGAAGCGACGTCTGTAAATATATTTATTCGTAAGGTTAAGCAATTGTATTTAGATAAAATGGCATAATATATGTACTTTCTGTGTTAAAATAACTGTATGTCATTATCTCGCATTTGCTATTGTTGCATTTACTGTGGTTGCAGTTACTATGGTTTTAAGGGAATCTAGAATTACTGTTTTTTTGTTTATTACTGGAGTAAGACACTATTATAAACTATAGGAAGTAGCTTTAGGGCTAAGAATAATAAACATTTCATTTCATTTCATTTCATTTCATCTCATAAGATATGGCATATCATTTTGGGGGATCTCTACTAATTCAAAAGAATTATCTGATGTATAGCAGGTGTTAGTGCTAGATCATCTTGTAGAGATCTGTTTAAGAGATTCAGACTACTAACACTTACTGGTTTATAATAATAAATAAATAATAATAAATAAATCTTTATTTCAAAATAATGGTGCATAATTACAATGTATTACACACTGTTAGGTGAAATATACATCACAGTGTCATCAAGACAGAAAAAACAAAGAGGCAAAACATATAACATAATAGAGATATTACATTTCAAAATATTCTTGAAGATCATTTGGTTCTAAGTGCATTAACAATTGATAAATACTCTTTTTATATTCTTTTATTATCTTCCAACCTTTTAATTTCTTGTGGTAACTTGTTATATATTCTGGTGCAGCAGTAATGGACATTTTTTTTGGTAACCATGAGATGATGGACTGGATACAGAAGATTTATATTTCTATTTCTTGTGTTATAGTCACTTCATGGGTTATATATACTGAACACTTGTTTATACATATAAATGTAAAAAAATCAAAACACACAGCCAAATGCAATCAATTAACACAAGGATCAGCGAAGACTTTTATGTACTACCTTATAGAACTCAAATTATGTGTAAGTCCCCAAATATTAATGGACTAAAAATGTACAACCTACTGCCTTTGGAAATAAAGAATTGCCAGTTTAAAGACATTTAACAATCTCTTAAAATAGCTTTTACAGTGAAAAAGAATATTGTGATATATGCCATTAAATCTTATTTGTACTATATGACTGTTCTTTTTTGTTAGTTATAAGTTTTTTAGACTTGAAAATGTATGACAATTCGCATACAATATTTTTTGTCAAGAGGAAATGAATAAAAAAGATATGGAAAATTGGAAACAAGAAGTTAGGGTAACACATAGATAGTCTGCATTTTCTCATACTTTGTATACCTCTTCAGGCTGTGTGGAAATCATCACAAATTGTTTTTTCCATCCTATCACTTTGATTTATTCAACAGAACTGTTCGTTTTTCTACCTTTTATTAATGGGAAAAATTGAAAGTAACAAATCAAGGTCACAAATAGATAGCTTCAATAAACCCAAACTTCTCGGAACATGCCCCGGCTACGTGGAAATAATTGCGAATCGTTTTTCCATCCTGTCATATATATATTTTGAATGAAACATCTCTCACATGTATTATTTTAGAATTCTTGGTACTGTAGAAAAAAACTATACAGATTTAGTATACCCAAAACATTGAGAGTAAAATGGATAATAATAAAATAATGATTAACCGTGCAACTCTGCTTGTTATAGTTTAAAAAAAAATGTTAGATAACACTTTTATTGGTGTAGAGTACAGATTCCTCATTTGCTACTATTACTTTTATTTTAATTGATATTGTTCTATTCTGTATTTCAGAGTTGTTGTAGAGGCTGTTGACCATCAAATGTTAGTATTTGATCAAGAAGAAAAAGTTGAAGAATTCTTTTTCCGTGGAGTTCAGCAGAAGGGTCGCGACTTCCTTAAAAAGTCTCATAAGAACATGCATTTTATGTTTGATAAGGTATTTCCTCCCCAAGCAACAACAGCAGAAGTATTCCAGGAAACTACTCTGTCACTGATTGATTCACTCATGGACGGACGCAATTGTTCTGTCTTTGCTTATGGAGCAACTGGTGCAGGTATGGTATGATTCAGCATTCTTTAGAGGTAGAAATTTTAGAAAAATTAGCTACCGACATATACTTTGGTATAGTGACATTTTAAGCATATAATAATATGTTATTAAGCAGCATTACCTTGACAGGATACAGATGCTGCTGCTGATGCGAAGCTAGAGGCTAATAAAGTATAAAAAGTCATCATCGCTTCAATCTTGTTGAAGGACCCAACTAAAGGCTGAAGCTTTTTTTTCACCTAACTATATATACATATATATACACCTGCATTCCAGACAAAAACTTCTGTTGGGTAGAAATTTCAGGGCAATTTTTTTCTCAAAACTTTTGTCTAATGTGTTATTAGTAACTGTTCTCTGCCATTTCAGGTAAAACATACACAATGACTGGAACTCAAGAGACTCCAGGCATCACATTCCTGACGATGAAAGAGCTCTTCAAGAGGTGTGAAGAATTGAAAACCACCCGTGACTTTAAATTAAACATCACCTACCTAGAAGTGTACAATGAACTTGTAAAGGATCTGTTGAAACCTGGGGCGCCATTGAACCTGAGAGAGGATTCGAGATTCGGTGTTATGGTAGCTGGCATTGAGGTGTGCAAGATTGAGTGTGCAGACGATTTGTTCAGGCTTCTGGAAGAGGGTAATAAGAACAGGACGCAACACCCGACTGATGCAAATGCTGAGAGCTCTAGGTCACATGCTGTTTTTCAGGTGTACATTCAGATGACGATAAAGACATCACAAGAGGTAATTAGAATGGTTACAAAGAACACATAGAATACTCAAATTATACCTAGGGGTATTTGAAATGCGCCACTTACAAGTAGAACGAGTATGCTATAATGAGCTTACTTCCCTTCCAATTGTTCTCGAAGCCTTCTTAAAGAATTTTGATTATCATGTACTCTAAACTTCAATGCCCCTAACTAAGCTATATTTGATAAATTTATCGCACATTTGTTATTCACCAGGAATGCATACAATACATTTAACTTCCATTGGTTGCGTTTTAATACTAAAGTCGAGCGGGAGAGTGAATTCATTGGTTCTATTTTAGTGCACCACATTAACCACCAGTCAGAATGAGGAAGTTTCCTATGTCTTGAAACGCACTTAAAATGATATTCTGAGTAAAGTGAAGTACAGCACTTAACAATTTTTTTCAATATCCTAAAAAATGACAGAATTGCAATGGGGGTCTCAATAAGAGCGCCAGATTTGATTTTCAAGAAAAACACAATTTCTTTTCGAATTAAGCGAGTATTTATATTTCAACATGAAGAGGAATAGTTGCGATTAAACATGAAACAGGACATCCGGTAAATGGCCACCACGAAACCTCTGTCAGAGGGTCAGTCTTTTCTTTAAATTCTGGAAAACGTTTTCGCACAATTGTAGCTTTATTTCGTCGATAACGCGCCGTATCTCTTCTTTAAGGCGTTCAACTGTTTGTGGCTTGTTCCCATTAAAATTTTCTTTCACATAGCCCCACAGGAAGAAGTCCATTGGCGTTAGATCGCACGATCTTGGTGGCAAATTTTGATCGCCAAACCGAGAGATGACACGGTCTGGAAACTTGGTCGCACCGTCTTGTTGAAAGAAGATATCCTCCTTATCAATTCGATCCAACTAAGGCCACAAAAACTCTGATAATATTTCGCGATACCGCACACCATTACCGTAGTTCCAGATGCATTTTCGAAGAAATACGGTCCAATCACTCCACAATGCCCACCAAACGGTAACCCGCGGCGGATGCATTGGTTGTTCGATTATTTCAGAAGCCCAAATTCGGCGTGTCTGGTTATTAACGTACCCGTTCAGTTGAAAATGTGCCACATCAGAGAAAATGATTTTCTTCGAGAAATCCGCATCAATTTGGTGGTGCTCCAGCGCCCAATCAATGAAATCACGCGCTGCGCATGGTCCGTTGACTTGAATTCTTGCAACAGTTGAATCTTGTACGCATGCAAGCACAGATCTTTCGTCAAAATTCGTTGCAAAGTGCCTGGATTCTTGGCCATACTTTTTCGCACCGCGACTATATTTTCGAGGGACCGACCAGGACTGCGACGAACAAAGGTCTTCACATTCAGCAACGTGAATTTTGTCGCACATTTTGTAATTAAACGGTGAACTGTCGACTCATTTGGCGCATTATTGCGACCGAAAATTGTACGTGATTTGCGAACTGTTTCCGCGTAATTTTCTCCATTTTTGTACTGAGTTTTCACAATAATTAAACGTTGCTCGTATGAATACTGCTCCATGACTTCTAATCGCGTGGTCTGGAGATGACAGCCGTCATCAAGTAAACACCATACCATTTGTACAACAAAATGGCGGCAAATTCAAATCCGGCGCTCTTGTTGAGTCACCCTTACTACTCAGTTTCTTATTTGGAGAATTATCTTGTTAGAGCGAGAGTCTGATTGATGACGTCACATGACACCACTGGCACTGCTTTGTATTTACGATGTACAGTAAAAAATGGGTTAGACCACTGACTTACAAATACTGTACTGGGTGTACAAATACAGGTATATCAGCTCCAGGAAAATATGTTTACTTGTGCCAAGCATGGACGATAAATTTGCATATTATCACTGTTCTGCTGTAAATATCATTTTTCTGTTAGTAGCTATTTAGTTAATATGGTAAAGATGATAAAATAAATATTAGTAATTGATGTAAACGAGAACGGGGGATAGATTTGATTGTTGCTTTTATTTCGAAATAATGTCAATCTTGTTGTAGTTGGAGGGATAATACTCTTTTGAGCCTTATCTGTATCGATGTGGAGATGCATAGGCGTGGTTCACGATCCGAACAACCTGGCCATAAGTGCAGACAATTTGTAGAATCAGCTAATGTCACGTTTTAAAATAATCGGTTGTGTTGAGATGTGGCAAAGTGGATTGCCGGGTCAAACGTATGTTTAGTTGTTATGATATGGCATTGTATTACTTGCCAATCGTCACATTCTACTACACTTGCCGTTTAAATAAAAATGTTATGAAGAACTTGGATCAGAACGTTAATTCTACGCCATCCTGAACCGGTCACACATCACAGTAATAATTCTTAATTTCACGCTAATCGGAACATGGAATTCTAATTATATCAATACAGTAGCGGACAAAAGCTTCGAAACATTCTTAGTATTTTCTAAAAGTGCGCTTATTTTTTATTCTTTATTAAAGGACTATTTTTTTCTCATATAGTTTGCTTACAGTCTTGAGGATACAAATGACAATTTTTGTTTGCTGTGGTACCACAGACTAGCATTAAAATACCTTCATATTATTTTATGACCAAAAATAAGACGACAAAAGGATGGAAACATATTTTTTATTTCAGAATTTAATACAATAAATCTATAAAAAGATTTAAAAAATACTGTTTGGCTAATATTTGGCAACACTGCCTAAAGAAAACACCAATGTTTTACAGACGTCTGTTGGTATATTTTGCCAAATATTTGTTACATAATTAAATGAATCGTTCGTATTTTTGAAAGTTTTTTCTTGTCAGTTGTCTTTTAACATGCTCCCAGAGATGTTCTATAGGGTTTAGGTCCGGGGATTGCGAAGGCCGTGTAAGAACATTAACATTTTTTAGTCTTAACTAGTCCTTTAGGAATTTTGAGGTATGCTTAATGTCATTATCTTGCTGGAATGTCCATCTTAAATGTATTTCTTCTCCAGCAAAAGGGAGCACGAGTTAACTAAGAATATTTTTGTAAAGATTTTTGATCCATTTTCCCCACAATTTTAATAATTGGACCCGTCCAGAACTAGGAAAACAGCCCCAAACCATGATGTTGCCTCCACCCTGCTTAACTGTTCGCAACTGATACTTTTGAAGTGAGAGGCTTTTGCACGGGACGCCTACCAAAAAGCCCAAAATCCACCAAGCGTCTCTGCACTGTTCTGACAGAAAAATCCTCGGCACCCTCTTCTACGATTCGTTTTGGCTAGCATTCAAGGATCTTCATGGGACAAACGTTTAATGCAGTGATCCAAAACATAATCGGTTTTTGTTCATTTTTAATCTTTGAGGAATGTCAACATTTCGGACATGACTTCTAAATGATTCTATTACTTCGTCTCTTAAATCTTTCGAATATTCTTCTACTTTTGCCATTCTCTCTGATGTTAATATTTATTGCACCCCATATCAGAGTATCGCAGAACGAATAAATACGGCAAAACTGAAATGTTTCCATAATTTTGTCGTTACAAAAACTGTGATATTTAAAAAAACGTGTGTTTTTAGTTCCAGGGTATTTGAATATTGATAAGATAAAGCTTGTATTAGTACGGGAGTCCAAGGTAGGCTTTAATATTTATATTATCTGTTCCTTCACAATTTTAATTTGGGTATATGAAATAGTCCATAATAATGTTAATATTTGTTTCCAAACTTTTGTCCGCTGCTGTACATAATTTAGCTTTAGTATGGCAGCTCACACGTCTGTCGCATATAAACATTTAGTCTACAGAAATCCTAACGCTCTTAATTTTGACTTCAATACTTGATTAAACATTTCAAATCCCCCAGTCACTTCAAAAAAATTTCAATATTGTAAATAAACAGGTGACGATAACCCAAATAGATTTTAGCATAACTCGTATATAAAGAATTTTGTTCCATCAGATCCGAACAGCGAAATTGAGCATGATCGATCTAGCGGGTAGCGAGCGAGGTTCAGCAACAAACTATGTCGGAGCTCGGTTCACAGAGGGCGCAAACATCAACAAATCCCTGTTGGCTCTGGGGAATTGTATCAACAGCCTGGCAGATGGACTGCGACATGTGCCCTACAGAGATTCCAAATTGACCAGGCTGCTCAAAGACAGTTTAGGTGGCAACTGCCAGACAGTCATGATAGCCAATGTGTCTCCGTCGTCTCTCAGCTATGAAGATACGTATAATACATTGAAGTATGCTAGCAGGGCAAAGGTAAGTTTGTAAAATGGTTAGTCAAAGGTATTTTCATCATGAAGTGTTAGTTGTGCATTTTTTTGTTTGTTTGATGCCAAGATATACTTCATGGCACCACTAGAGAGGTCACCCGCTTAGAGCGTAAAATCGAAATTAATGCATACTTGTACACTGATTTTCTTCATGGTCACTTTCCTCTCTTATATACTCTCCACACCCTTCCTTCTTGCCTTACGATTGCTACTGAAGAATAGAAGAGAAGGTTATATGCCAACACCTCATATGGAAGAGGTCCGCGAGTGCACGTTGTGACTTGTGATCCGTTTCAAGTGGTCTGAAATGGTCGCAATACCCACATCAAGCTCTTCCGCAAGCTCACGAACAGGGCCTTTAATTCGTCGTCGTCGATATCATGTGGCCGACCACTGCGCTCTTCATCTCCAAGGCTCTGGTCACCGCTGCGGATTTTTTTTAACCGTCATTGTGCCGTACGTTCGTTAGTGGTTCGTTACCCAAATGCATCATCGATATCGCTAGCTGTCTCAGCAGATTTTTGACCTTATTTTAACTGGAATAAGGGAATCGTGGGAATTTGCATCTTGTCTATCCTATATTTGCAGTCCCGGAAAAAAAATCAAATTATGGTAAAACAAAATGAATACAACGGCTAGATAGAGCAAAAAAACGCAAAAAATGATATGTAAAGTCAAGGTATTATGAATAAATTTTAGTGTAAAATACATCATTTAAAATATAAATAACAAAAACCGCAAAAACTTTCCGAACAACCTAATTGTTATTTTTTGGTACAAGCCAAGCATCACTAGATCCTACTGGGGCTAGCATCACACTGTAGAACTAAAGTACTTGTGGCGAAGAATCAAACGAGGCCCTATTTGATAGGTTTGCATCGATTTATTACAGAGTTTCCATGACCATCTCCTGTGTCGATCACCACATAAGCTCCATGTCATAATAATATTGCACTGTCATTAAACGACCGCTATATTGGATTTAGAATGACGTCACTTTGTCGTGTTTTTCTCATCAAGCACTTCCATTTTTTGCCAAAATATGACTATGGAAATTACAAATGGCCAGTTTGCCCTTATCTCACTGCGTGACCACGATGCCATAGTCCGCACTTTACAGTGTCAATACGAATGAACAACTAAATCAACAGACATGCTGCTGGCGACTACTAATGCACTCATGGATATGTCTCAACATGCAGCCTCCCGCGTCGTTTGTTAAGTCATATTGCAAATCTTTTATAGTATCCTTTGAATAAGTGGTTAGCGGCACCATGTACATCTGTCCGTTTTCGCGCAGGCATGACTTCTATTCAATCAGTCAAAGTTACTTTAATAGACAAGAATGTAAAATTACAGAAAATGGATTGAAGAAAAATATGTAACCGAATCATTATACAAAATTGACATTGTAACATCACTAAATAAATCTTCAACAACAACAACAACAATAAGTTTATACAAGAATATATTTCAGAAAATCAAAACCACTGTTAAGAGGAACGTCGTGAATGTAGAATTACATGTATCCCAATATGTAAAAATAGTAGAGCAGCTAAAACAAGAGAATGAACAACTGAAGAAACAGAGACAGGAAGACAACGAACAAAAGCAGGATTTACAGAAAAAATATGAAGAACTAAAGCAACAGTTGGCTTTGGCTCAAGAGGTTGAACAACGTGTAACGACAAACGTAACAGAGCCTGTAAACATACAACCAACAACGACTTCCGAGATTTTGGATATAACACAAGTGAAGTCTACAGTAGATAATACATATGTTAAAAACACAGATGTAATGGAGAAGGTAAATGAGCTGGTGGAAGAGAAAAAGAAGATTTTGTCAAGACACTTCCACTTGTTGAAACAAGAAGTTGGACTAGTCGCTAGAAGGTAGGATGATATTTGTCTTGTCCCTGCATATGGTCAAATAATCCAATGATTCTTATACCACTTGCGATGACTTTTAGGTTCAAGCGCAATTTTCAACTTTTTGCAGCCCAATTCTTGAAAACGATGGAGTAGTAGAATAACCAATAGAAAGCCGGTGTAGTTCTATTTTACCTGTGTCGACTTTTACTCATAACTTTCGACATTTATTAAATAAGACCGTGAATGTATCCATTTTCGGCATAATATTAACGGTCTTTTTGGTTTTTCATACCATTAAATGTTTGCTGGTCTGTTAGTTATCGAGGAAATAATCCGAAGATAGATCTGAATATTGCCCAAAGAGTACAATCATTCTTAATAACATAGACTCAGTGACTTTAGAAGTGTTAAACCCAGAAAAAAATATTTCTTCAACTTGTTTTTTTTTGGCAACATAATGACTATATTTAAAGCATGGTCTGGCAATAATGTCAACGCTTTATCTTTGTTAAAATGTTTTTGTGAAGAAAGCAGTTTCTGAGAGCTGATTAGTACAGATATTTTTAGTTATTGCCCTTTCATTTACTAGTGTTTTATGATTTATGTTTATTAAATAATTGATATAGACTAAGAATAGGATCGGACCTAATACTGATCCTTGAGGTACCCCTACCTTTATACTCATTTGAAATTCAATGTCTTGATAATTTTACAATTTGGTATCGATTATTTAAATAATATGTTTCAAACCAATCGAGTTTCAGTACAACCATATTTGTTAAAATTTTTAATAGTATATTATGATATACACAGTTAAAAGCTATGGAAAAGCCGCAAAAAAGAGCAATGGAAATTCGTTTATCGTCTAATTTGGGTATAATAATTTGTAACGAATTTTATTTCAAGGAAACGTTAATGTACAGTTCATCAAAAAGTAATAGAACTGCAACCACTTTTTACTAATTATTCTACTCTCGTATTTCTACAAATGGTTATATTTATTTTTAGTTAGGATTTTGAAGTATTTTAAAGTACAATTTGTTGCAGGATATTGAAAGAAGAATTAGACAACAGACTGAGCGACATAATGACTGATACAAATGATAAGGAAGAACTACGTTCTAAATTAAATAAAACTATAGATAGGTTTAAGAGGCAAGAAGATGCATATAAAGATGGCATTGACCAATTAGCAGTTATCATGAGTGACATTGACAGTCAATTCGATAGTCTGACGGAAAAGTACCCTGATTTTAGAAAGGTGATTGAAAATAGGAAGAAAGACTTGGAATTTACAGAACTTGAACATAAGGTGAGTATGCTGTGCGCCTAACTTAATTTGACCAAGTAATGTAATTGCAAATTTTCGAAAATGTTTTGGACGTGTGCATAACGAAAAACCATGTCACACATCCTTGACCTCTCTATAACTTGGTAAGCAAGCTCAGATTTCGACTGAATTTTGACACAAGGACAAAAGAGCTTTGTGGGGTTTGGAAGTCGATCCAGTGGCGGCTGAACTACGCGTAAAAGACGAAAAAATATGAATCAAACTTCTTTTTTTGACGTTTGAGAGAAACATGGTGTATTATGTAAAAAACATATGCCTACTACAAGTGATCGTGAAGTGAATGTCGACTAGTTCAAAGGTGACAATTTTATAGGAAAACCTACATAATGTAATGGAAAATCGATTTGTCACTTTTAAGTTACGCAATACGGGTGCCGATCATTTTCAGAACTTTTTTGGGAGGTTTGAAAGTGTTGGGGGATGTAAACGTAGCTTCTTTGGTATCAGTACCATTAAGAAGCTTCTGATCCCGATAATATTACGCTTTTATTAGATAAAATAGTCATACGTATTATTGCTCTTCACCTGTAAACCATGTTTTACTAGCGAAAAATTTTCAAAAGAATTTACGTTTTTTTTTCATGTTATCTGATATGTAGGTCACGAAAATGCATGTCACTTATTTCCGTCGGTCTGTCTGTCCGTTAATCCTTGGTCCGTCTATAACTTGGAAAATACACCGCTCGGCTTTGGATGAAATTTTCGCACAAGGTTACTACTATGCCATGGACAAAATACCTTTGCAGTTGTTTATGGCAGTGGAGAAAAATACCGAAAACGGTATACATGGTCGTAGCTAACTTTTTTTTCAGACGACCTAACTTGTGCCGTACACAATTCTTTGCGAACTGATGGCAACATTGCGTGGGAAATATAGTCAACTTACTCGACGCATTTTTTTAACCTAATATTATCTAATTCATAACAGAATTGTGTGGAAAGTACAGAGTCATCCTCCATGACGCCATTTCTATGTGCGGCGTCTAATCTTTTAAGAAAAGGAGAAAATTTCAAGAGAAGTAGTTTTGGGTCCAGAACAAAACCCCCATCCTTCTTAGGGGGTACATTCTAATTATAGATGGCCGATATCATTATTTTTGAATATCTGTGAGATATATACCGTTAATTTTTGATATCAATGATTTAAAAGCGTGACGTGATCACGACTTTCGAATAACGAAGGGTGAGTCCCGCTGATCCGATTTAGGGGCGGATCGCGCCGTAAACGGTGCAGGTGCAGTGATATGTAAAGCCATAATTACTTCTAGTATCATTCAATATTTGTTAAAGGTTTTGTGTTATATTTTCGCATCGTCTGTAGTGTCGCACAGAAAATGGTAAGTTTTTTATACATATAATTGATCTGACACATGCTTATTGAGAGTAATTTATAATTTGGACAGCCAACTCAATCGTCGCGGGTTCATTGTAATCTATAAAAGGAGGGGTTATGGTTATACCTATTTACTCGATAAAATCGCGTTGCTCGAACTACCAAAACCTATAAGGCACTACAAATCGGTGTACATATTCAGGTTGGAGGAAGATATTTTGAACAATAATTGTTGTGATGATTCTAAAGTTTAAAGCGTCTTAGGGCCGTAGAGCTGTAGTGACACTTTTCCGGATATTGGTCCCTATACTCAAATGTTTTCTACTAACCCCTACAAGTTTGATCCCGTAGTTCTGAAACACCCTGTACAGGGAAAACCAAATTTGTCTGACCGCTTGAATTCAATGTGTACGACAGCGAAGCGCGAGAAGTGTGTATCAACACATGTTTGAAAGAGATAGAAGCCGGCTGAAGGTTATTGTCAATGGTGACGCAGAAGGTCGTGCAATCTGCGTTGCCAATATGTGACAACAGAAAATGTTTGCACATGCTTCTACAATAGGTTAGGTTACTGTCTAACCTAAGAAGGAGGTCTGCTCGATCATTTAATTTAATTTTTATTCATTTTGATTAAAATTGCTTAGTTCAATTTTGATGCGACTCAAAATAAAAGCATTTTTTGTTGTAAAGAATAAACTAATGTATATTTTCAATATGTATCTTAATTGAAGGAACTGGTATAACATATTGGCAACGCGGCAGATTGCCGCGTCAGAGTTGCTAGGCAACGCGGTGATGAGCTTCAGTATCCAGCCAGCTTCTATCTCTTTCTAACATATGTGTCTATACATGCTTCTATCTCATACACAATGAGTTTAAGCCGTCACACAAATTTGGTTCTCAGTGTATGCACCTCTAGCTCTTGACTCCCAGATATGCTTCCAGATCATGTAGCTTTGGAGAACTAAATAAGCCAGAGCGTTACTTTTGCAAAAGTATCTATCTGTGATAATTATTTCGTGTGTTTTTAATATATTTCAGTTAGAACTGCAGAAAGAGACAGCTCAAGTGGCAATGCGGGACCATGGAGACCATTTGACGTTGCTAGAAAGGATGGCGTCTACCCTCAAATCGTACTACTTGCAACTCAAGGGCCACGGCTTGCTCTCTACAAATGCCATCAAGGAATATGATGACATTTTAACAGCCTTCAAGGGCAAAAAGTATTTGACATGGGAAAGTAACTTGGATTCAGGAGTCAGTTCTTTGACAAGTATTGATATGCCAGTTGATCAAGTTAAAAATACTGGTGAGTGATCTTGCATTGAGTAGTTTTAATTAATAAGCTAAACAAATAAAAAAGGCGTCAAGTAGGTTGATGGCGCACTTCCTACGCAATGCTGTCATCAATTCGTAAGAGATTATATTCGGCACACGTTAGTCTCTCGTAGAAAAATATTTGCTTCGAACCTGTATAACAAAGGATTTACGTGGATCATCCAGTAACGTGGCAATCCACCACGGGGTTAAATTATGCACGAAAATTAGGGCTCAGTCATCCTTAGCCATTCAAAGTAAAAAGACGCGCGCTCGATGAGTTGTCCGGCGTACTTCAACAATATATAAATTTATAATTCAACTTTTAAGGGCAAATGCAGCAATTACCTGGCCTGGAAATGTATAAGTTGCTAGCACAAAATTGACATATACTCTCCCCCACCACTACAACCTCCATCAAAACCCCTGCAATTTTTTTTCTGAAAATGATCAGGAGGCTCTGAAACGTCAAAAAACTAAGTATGAGCGTGTTTTATTTTCCCTCAGGTTTGTGTGACCAATCAAATCACGTGTTTAAAATTCGTTTTTATTGTATATGCTTCGGCCATCAGTGACCTCTTCAGTACATTGATACTTTTTGACGTTATTTACAATAATAAATATAAACAATAAATATTTTTAAAAAAAGTGTCAATGTACTGACTGAAACCTTTAAAATATAGAATTTTAAACTCGTTTGGTGTGATTGGCCAGACCAACATGGGGGATTAACGACATGAAAACCACAGGATACGTTTCAGATGTTACATTCATTTTTTGTCAATCTTATCCGCGAGACTGCCCCCCGAGAATCCATAATTATTTAGTGTTGACTTAGCGTCTTGATGCAATAAACAACACTGCCAAAATTCAGCAAAAACGGCTCAAAGATCTTGAGGTGCTGATAAAAAAACATTTTTATAGACTCTGTACCTTGGAAACCAGATGTTTTGGGACACATGTCTACAAGAACTTTTCTACTTGAATTTAGTTCAGGAATGCTCCCTTGTAATTACGGCCTATCATTAACACTTTATACAGGGTTATCCAAATTAAGTGTCCACCATTAGTAACTTTGTTATTAGTGAAAATACAAAGTTGTTTGAATTAGCAAACTAGTAGCATTTTTAACGCTGGTAAAAATGAGAAATAAAAAAAAACAATTGAGAGTCGTTATTTTGATTTTTTTCAGTAAAATAACATTTTTTTAAATGGAAACCCCTGTATATTATATTTTTTTCTGTTAAAGCATCAAATTTTAAACAAAAAAGTTCATAATGACTTTTCCGCTAAAGTCAAAAATAAAGTCAAAATAACGATAAATATTTTTAATTATTTGCAGTATTATAATATTAAGACGGCTATGAAAACAACATGGCGTTCGCGATTTGACAGCATTAAGATAAGCGACAAATTGTTAAACTGGACATACTCGCAACTAGAAGGCTTTGGAAAACAATGATAAAATCAAATAATGTCAAACATTAGTGTAAATACTTGTTTATAAGCTTTATTGTGTCATTAATTTAAAGAAAAATGTTCTCCCATGAAGAAAAGTGTGATATGTTAGAATGCTATTTAGTGTGCAGAAAATCCTCCTTGAGAGCAAGAGAATACTACAGTGAATTATATCCCGCTCGCATTCAACCGTATGAACGATATTTTCTGAGACTTTATCGAAAATTTAGGGGCACCGAAAATGTTTTTGCTAAAACATGGGCAAAAAAAGAATTCATAATAAGCGAGGCCACGGAAATTGCAGTTATTGGATATTTTGAAGCTTATCGTGAGAATTCAATAGCAGATATTCTCAAGGACTCTAATTTCAGTTATGGTACTGTTCAAAGGATTTTAAAAAAATACAAATTTATTCCGTATAAGTACCGACCAGTTCAAACGCTTTTGGCAGGGGATCCAGAGAGAAGACTTGTTTTTTGCCATTGGTATCTTAGCTTCTGTCGCCAAAATGTAAATAACTTTCGTTACCTTTTATGGACAGATGAATCAAATTTTTCAAATTCTGGAATGTTTAATAGAAAAAACCACCATTATTGGTCAAGAGAAAATCTTTTGTTAGTACATCCAAGAGGCCCACAAGTCCGTTTCAGTTTCAACGTTTGGTGCGGTATAATTGGTTCAAAAATTGTTGGCCCGTTCTTTTATGAGGGAACCCTAACTGGTGAAAGATATGTGGAATTTATGTCAGAAATTCTGACTAATTTCTTAGACGAATTGGATCTTATAAGTAGACATCATCTGCATTTTCAGCAAGATGGCGCACCTGCCCACAACTCCAGAGGTACTTATCATTTTCTAAGTACTACTTTTAATGATCAGTGGATAGGAACAAATGGCCCAATACAGTGGCCTCCCAGATCACCAGATCTAAACCCACTTGATTACTTCTTGTGGGGTTACGTAAAGAACCAAATTTACAAGCGAAGGTACGATAACCTTGACGCGTTAAAGACTGCAGTTAGGGAAAAGATAACCCAGATAGATGGTAGGACCATACTTAAGACAGTTCGAGCAGTTGAAAAACGTGCCCAAAAATGTATTGAAGAACAAGGTGGTGTTTTCGAGCATCTTCTTTAAAAAAAATTGTTATTGTATTTTGTAAGATTATAAGTTGATGTTGAAAATAAAGTTTGTCGATACAATTTAATTGTTTCAGATTGGAGGCCATAACTTCAACAATTTGTAACCTAGGAGAAAAGTTATTGTAAGCTTTTTTGTTTAAAATTTGATGCTTTAACAGAAAAAAATATAATATACAGGGGTTTCCATTTAAAAAAATGTTATTTTACTGAAAAAAATCAAAATAACGACTCTCAATTGTTTTTTTTTTATTTCTCATTTTTACCAGCGTTAAAAATGCTACTAGTTTGCTAATTCAAACAACTTTGTATTTTCACTAATAACAAAGTTACTAATGGTGGACACTTAATTTGGTTAACCCTGTATAGCCCAAGGAAAAAGAAAAAAACGGGGGTTCTGGAAAGCTAAAAGCAGATTTTTTACCTCCAACGACACAAGCGCCGCCTAGCGAGAGCAAAATTAGTCATCGTTGTCATTAGGAAAGTAGTAGTTTTGATCTGAAAACCTAAGACTAATATTAAAAATTTTCACATTTTAGATGACTTTATTAATTTTTTGTAATGTTCCTCCTACAGATGCACTATACGAGCGCTCCAAGCTGCCACTGCAAAAGCCCAATTGGGTTTTTTATACAGGGTGTTTTCATTATATGGGGCAAAAATTGAAGGGGTAATTCTTTGAATTATTCGTATTATCTACTGACGATTGTCGAAATACATAATTGATATCAACTTAATTAACTAACTTTAATGAAAGCAATAATCACAAGTGCTTTTATCAAAGACGGTTCAGTCAATCGATATTAAATAATACATATTTAACCAAAGCATTATTTGATCCAAAAATATGTGCCATTATTATACAGGATGTAAAAAATAAGGTATTAATCACAATTAATAATAATGTGTCGCAGTGAGAAAAATTTTAGCAGACTCTTTCACTTATCTGCAAAGCAGAAAGGAAAAAATGGCGTCAAGTAGGTTGACTGCACTTCCTACGTAACACCGTCATCGAGGATTAAATATCGCGCAATTTGAATTCTCTGTGAAAAAAGTCAGTTACGAGTATGTACAACAGATAAATTAAATGAATCAAGTTAGTCAAATAGGCCCGTACAATTAGTCCATGCATATTTTTTCCTTGCCCTGCCGGTAGTTAGTCTGTCTCTTTCCACATCTGCGCGGCACTGCTGCAGTGAGTTATCGTTCATTCCGTGTATATGTAGGAAGTAAAATACAATGTTACAAAAAAAGAGCTAGTCTGTATTTGGCGATCTAAATGAGTTGATTGTTTTCCGTGGATTTCAGTTACCATGCTGTCAAAATTTTGTTTAATTGAATAGTGTTGCTCAAGAGTTTTCAATGAAAAACTGATTTTCAGGGTCGTTCTTTATGGGACTGCAGGGTTATGTTTTATTCAAAAAGTTTAAAACAAGTGTTTTAAACAGTGTTTAAAACAATGAAGGTGTTTTAAACCAATTTGTTTTAAACTGTTTAAAACATGTTTTAAACACTTTTATTTTATTTAAGTATGATTAAAATTGATTTTATTTTGCAAAACGAAACTAAAAGGGTTAGGTTAAAACACATAGGTACTAAAAAATATACTTTATTTTTTATTGATTAGTCAAACTTGAAACTAGGGAAATACTAGTGGAAAAAAATCTGTTTTTTAACGAACAAGTGAACTTAATAAACTGCATTGAACTCTAATACTAGTACACTACAAGCAGCAGAATAATCATATAATATGACTATGTATTTACTGTATATAGTAACATTAAATAAGTTACTTAACAAATTTCTATAAAGGTATACAACTCATCTTATTTAACAAAAAATCCATATTTTTAAAATATAAAATCATGGAAAATGTATATAGAATAAATTCACTACCTTTTACGGAACTACAAGTGAAAAAATGTACCTTTTTCACAATTCTCCAAGCTACTAAACTTTGAGGAATTAGGTCCGGTAGAAACATCATTATTGTCTGTATCAGAACTATCTGATATATGAATATTTTGTTTTTCTAACAAACTTCCTTTTTTAAGTTGTTTACAATTTTTAATATGCTTGCGCATTCTAGCCACCAGTGGCACTATATCCATATTGCAGGTTAAACATTTTGCTCTTTTATTAATTTTCGAGCCAGCTTTAGCATCAGTCTCCTTAAAATATTTCCACACGGGATCCTTTCTCCTCCCTGTCATTGCCTTTCTTTTTTTGCCGATCTTTAATGCACAAAACACACCACCACGCTACGACTTCACACATTTGACTGCTGGAGATCGCAACGCGAAAAATTACCCAAGGCAGAGCCTACTTGCACACACACCGATTTTGGACGGCCGGTAAAATATCGACCGATTTTTTATCGGTAGGCTCTGCTTACACACGCGCCAGTTTTTTACCGGTGCAGTGCTGATTTCCAATATTATTTTTAATAAATCCCCAACGAGTTGTTGCAATGTGGTTACTGTATCAACGTATAAAGCGTCGTAGAATTAAGCGAAAGTTCTGGATTCATTTTCCCCTTTGGACTCCATTTCTTTAAACTCCTCATTCAGTTCGCAGCAAACTTGGCTCCATGCTTCTCTAGTAGCGTTTCTGCCTTTAAATATGTCCAAAGTTTTATCCCATAAAACTGGTCTTGCTTCCATTAGCGCAATAAGTATGTCATTATCCATGTTCATCTCTTTATCCATTGTAAACGTATGTGCAGTCGTAATCACGGCCATTAACTAATAGGTGTGCAAGCTCCTAATCCAAACACCTATGCCTCTATATTCCCGGTACCGGCGCACCACAGTGACAATGTCCGGCTGCTAACCGGCTTTTTTCCGGTGCCGGTCGGTGGTCGACCAGTGTGCAAGCTTCAATGCCCTCCAATGGTTTTACTATTAAAATGTGGTCGGCCGATATTTCACCGGCCGTCCAAAATCGGTGTGTGCGCAAGTAACCAAAAAACGGCACTTCCCCGACGTCCGCTTTTAAATTAGAGATGTGATCTGATAGAGCTGGATCTAAATAGTAATAACACTTTCAAGGAACTTAATTAACGTTGCTAGATTATATAGGCAATAGTTTTTTATTTTTTTTACTGTTTTAAACATGTTTTTATTTCAGCTAAATTTGAATGTTTTAAACAAAAAAAAAACATTTTTGTTTTTTTAAAAATGTTTTTTTTCAACTCTGTGGGACTGCATCTCCAAAACAAAGCGATATTTCGAAAAACGCCAGAGGACAAAAACAAATCTTAGAAGAGAATCACTCCATGATGATCATGCTTTCAAATTTTTCAGGCTCAAAGAGGAAGATAGAAGAAGATGACGAACCTGCACAGCAAAGTTCTCCATCCATGGACAGAACATTTTCCATAGCTGTTTTAAGCCCTATGCCGAAACCAGTGAAGGAAGCTAAGCTATGTAACTTGAACGCTCAACAGATTATAGCTAAAGGTGGGCATTGCCTAGGGGCCATTGCTTTTGAACTTATGAATGGAGTGTTTTGTAATATTACGTTTAAGAAAAATTGAAACACGTGTACATGTCCGAAATTAAAATTTCGCTTATGTAGAAATGGCCTCTTTTTGTGTCAGTAATGTGTAATATTGAAGTTTATGATGGACGAATCGCATCATGGAACTTTTGAGTGATTTTGTGTAAATATGTCCAAAACAGAACGAACGTGTATCGCTATCCGAATCATTCTTCTATTTAGCACTGATGACAAAGTCTTGATGTGTGTCATGGCGCCCGATGGATATTTCTGTGAAAAGGCTTCCAACATTATTTATTTTTTATTACCTCACGACGTCATAAATGACAAAATACAGTAAATCAGAAAAGTATTGACACGCCTTATTTTTTTCTTGAATCTCAACAACAAAAAGATGAATCTTGTGATACCAAATTTATTTGAAAACTAACATCCAAATAGTTATTGTTGATTGCAATAGGAGTAAGTTGAAAATAATATAAGAGTAATAACAGGAACTATAAAATCTAAGGCTCAAAAAAATATTGGCACTAAAAAACAAACAAGTAAATGAGTATTAACAAAATTTATTTACGGCTAGTACTTTGTTATACCATCAATTATGGCATAATCATGGCCTGAAACCATTATGGCATGAAATTCTGAGTTATTTCGGCATAGGAACATCTTGTCACTATCGTTTGGCAGAAATTTCTGTTTTTCGGGCCTTCAGGTCCAGAAAGTAGCACAAATTTTAAATGCGAATTATGTCCGAGAATTACGGTGAAGTTTTGAGTTGTTCAGGAACATTATAAAGTAACCATTTTTTGGTCAAGTAGCGGTGTGATCGTTATCCTGTTGAAAGATAAATGTATGATCCTCATTTTTTCGGTACTGGTATTCAAATTATTGCAATGTCAACATACTTGAATGCATTCATAATGCCTTCGAAGCTTACCAGACATTTTGAACATTTCGGCTCTGATGGTCGCAATTATATATGGGCAAAACGTTACACTTAATTTGAAAATTGAGACATTTCAGCCCAACAGTGAAACATGGTAGCAGGAAAGTTTTAGTCTGGGGTTGCGTGACGTGGAATGGTATTGGAAAGCTAAGCTTCGTCGAAGCAATTATTGATGGAGAAATAGGAGTGTTGATATTTTGCGCAATATTTTAAAAAGCAGTGCTGAAGAATCGTAGATCAGGGAAAAATTTTCTTGCCAGCAGGATAATGATTCTAAGTAGATTGCCACTAAAATAAAGGATAGTTACTTTATCATTTTTCTGCACAATCCCTGAATATCAATCCCATGAAATATTTGCGGTACTTGCTAGACAAAGTACTAGCTGCAAATAAATTTTGTCAAAATTTATTTGTTTTTTTTAGTATGCCAATACTTTTTGACCCTAGAATTCCATAAATCCTTATTATTCTTATATTAATTTTAAATTGCTCAATTTATTGTCATCAAATTGAATTTGGATGTTAGTTTTCAAATAAATATAGTAACAAAAAATTCATTGCTTCGCCTTGATTCAGGAAAAAATGGTATGTCCAAAAATGTTTCGTTCCACTGTGGTACAAGTTTTCAAATTAATGCTTCAAGCAAAATTAGTTTTTAAAAATATTACATCATCTAAAATAGTATTAGCTGTTAGTTTGGAAATTATTTTGTGAGGCAAAGCACAATGAAATAAAAATATGCAGTCTTATTCAAAAGAAGTTAGACCCTAGAGATACTTTTGCTTGATTCATTTTGTAAAAGGGGCGTATATCGATAGATACCTTAGTGTTACTTTTTGATTTACTTTTTATTCCAGAAATGTCGCCAGTATTTTTGAATCAGCTTGGATGCGCAACAACTTTCTTGTATATTGCTCTAATACCCCTAAATATTTTTTATGATTCTCTTGATATTGCACATAATTTTGCCTTGCTATTCCAGTGTGTGGAAAGCAGATGGCTCAGAAGTTCCAGAAGAAAGAAAACATGCCTGCACCTAGAGCAGTTAATGTTGTAAGGGCAAGAAGTGCAGTGAGGACGAATGTCAAGGCTAAAATTGATACAGGACTAAGATCATTAGGTATGTTTCATGGTCACTATTCTTTTACTTGTTTAGCAATCGCGAGATCGGTTTGATTTTTTTTTGCGGGAAGTTTTGATTGATTTGACAACCATAGAAAGTATATTTTTGCTTTAATTGTCATAAAATAACCACTAACTGTCTCAGCGCTTCACCTGGTGTGTGAAAGTTTATTGAACGTACTAAAAAAATCGACTTATAAATAGGGAGCACAGTTTTGATACATACATTGTTTTTCTTTTTAAAACCCACACTGCACTTTTTTTGTATTTAAAGGTGTTCAAAATGTCGTCCTCCACTTTCCACACAAGCTTCATTACGACGAACCCAGTTTCTTCTTACTCTAGGTTCTCGAAGTTGTCAATTTATTATTTCAGCCGCATTACATTTTTTTCGCAAAGTTGTGCTTCAGTTGTTATTGGACCAGCCCCTTAAACCATCCCTTTAAGTTCTCCCCAATACCAGAAATCCATCGGATTGAGGTTAGATCTTGCTGGCCATTTTCGAGGATCAGGAGCATTTCGACCGATCCAGCGATTTGGATAATGTTCATTCAAATACTGAATGACGCCTCTAAAAATGTGTCATGAGGAAACCACAAATTCTGTCTCCATTATAATGGCATGTTGCCTAAGGTCTATTCCAAAAGTTCTGGTAGGTTATTAGCTAGAAACCTAAGGTATCCTTCTCCTGACAACTTTTGGGGTAACTTGAAAGGGCCAATTACCTGATCGTCAAGAATACCCGTCCAAATATTTATTTTAAAACGTTGTTGGAAATGACCTTCACGAATGATATGAGGATTTCCTTGAGCCCACCTGTGAGTATTATGGAAATTTAATATCCCGTCTCGCGTAAAAGTACATTTGTCCGTCGCTAGAATGTTTTTAAAAAAATCCCGATTTTCAATGTTTTTGTGCAAAAACCACTGACAGAATGTTAGTCTGTGAGGATAGTCTTCTGGTAAAAAGGCCTGCACTCCTTGTACGTGGCAGGGATAAAGCAAATTTTCCCGTAGGATTCTATGGACTATGGTATCCGATAGTCCTACGCGGCGGTCTAATTCCCGAGTGCTGATATCTACATTGATTTCCACGATATTTAAAATTTGTTCCTCCTGCTCTACAGTAACCTGTCTTTCACGAGCGCGAATATTAGTGGGCTGGACACTTCCTGTATCTCGAAGTCTTTGGTACACTTGCACAAATGTCATTCTGTCTGGGTGTACCCGTTGGCGAAATCTGTCGCGATAAATTTGAGCTTCAAGATTTGAATTCTGACGAGCTTCACAACTAACAACATGTCGGCGAACTCTTGATTCGAGAACATGGTAAATAAACACGACGACGTACGCGAACAAAAACAAAACAACATACTAACCACTGTTACCGTTTGCGATCGATTGCCGGTTCGATAAGAGTGATGAAAGAACGACGCGCTGTTGTCATGTGTGTTTTAAACATTTAATCTAATGAAACTTACTTACTGACTACAAATTTTGGCTTATCTTAGAAAAACTTAATGCCATTTATTTGTTAATTACCCAATTTAAAAACGTTTCAGATTAGATTATAAAAATTAGTAAGATTGTGGTCGATATAAAGCACTTAAAGTTCTAAACTATAAAGCCATTTAGACAAAAATCTATTGACTTTTGGACCATGGGTCATATGAAGTTTTTGACTTGTTTTGATCCCCCCCCCCCTATTACCCATTTCAATAATGACTACCATAACGTTTAAATACAATATTTCGTTTTCGAAATTTTACGCGATTAGAATACTTTCTCGCCCAGTGGCGTAGGAAGTGACAGCACCTGAAAACTGCTATATCCAAAATGTGTCGATCCTGCCTTTTACTTAGGTTGCCTGTCAAAACCAGTAACAGAAAGATGTTTTTTTCTTATTGTTTCAGCTAAATCACCAGCCTCAAGGCCTCAAAGAGGATGTTCGAGTCCCCGTTAGCACTAGGTAGGTTATAAAAATGTAATCACATGTATAGTTCTTTTCACGGTTTTTGGCAGGTCACAGTAAAACAACCGGTATCACTATCATCACAGCCACGTAAAAAAGGCAGTGTCTTAACACGTGAGCAAAGTATAAATACTGATCATTAACGGATTATCAGAATTTCACGATTATTATTTTCAATATAGGTATCTACTATAAACAATAGATACATCATACTTGCATTGAATGCGCTAGATGCCCTAAGAAAAATAAATGAACAGTGGTACTGTTTAACATAACGTATGAAAGCCAGTAAAATCTTCAATGATTTACTGCTTTTAGGATTTCGTTTTTTGAAGTAGACAAATTATTACTTTAGTTTTTGAAAAAAATATGTAGTACTATCTTAGAAAATAAGAGTGCTATCTTAATATTCATATTTCTGGCTAGAGTACCTCATCCAACAAACCTAGATATGTATATGAAAAACTCATCATGAAGCGTTCGAGCTGTGTACAGGGAGTCCAGCTATAAATTGATCCCCCGCTAACTTTATTATACAAAATTCTGGAAGAAAAGTTGAATATAAAAATTATAGTGTATAATACGAAGTTTGTCATGTAATATTTTTTTTGTCTCAGAAAAGTGCTATCGAATAAAGTTGTCCTTTTTGTCTATTTTCAGTGAAAGTTAAATACAGTTAAACTTATTTTCATTACTTTAGTCAAAACCTTGATGTTTGTGCGCAATATAATCATATGTATTCCGTCCCTACAGCAGATTGCATAGGCGGCTAGATACGGACTGGTTCGAACTCGGATACACATAAGTAAATGGTACACAAACTTTAAGTTTTTGGTTATAGATAAAAAAGTTAGTTAGTTTATGTCTACGAAAATTGAGCTCTACACATGATGTTTCGGTCTGTTTACTTATCTTATATGATATTGATGACGTAACTCGAAAACCCATGAAAAGACCTGTGCTTCTGATAAAGATGTTTAATATGTTTTTGTCACTTAACTTTTATTGTCAATTGATCGTTTTTAAAACTGTATTTTGTTCCAGTGGCTGGCAGTTGATCTCAGGAATGTCAAAACGAAATACACGGCAATATGATAATAACATTTATATTCAAACTGTGACATATTTATTACTATTTTATACAATAACCCTCTAATTTGCGATCTGGAGCTCTATTGAAATATCACAAATGTATTTATTTTCTGTTTTTATTGCGTATAAATTTTTTACTACTAAATGTGTTTTGTTATGTGTCTCCTTTCAAGCCAGTGCTTCCCCCCATTGAAATTCAAGATTCTTCAAAAAAATTGGTACGGACTGTCTATCCAGTAATATTTCAAAATTCCCCGTATCCACAAATGACACAATTCTGACGGATCCGTCAATGCCAGGTAGACAGAACCGTATTTTGTTTTGGTTTTTTGTACGCTACAGATTCATTTTGTACTTGCTATCAATTCTTATTTAGAAAAGTTCATTTGCATACATAAAACTCAAAATTATACAGGCAGCAATTTTAGAATGCATTTTTTACCGTACAAAGCTTCCTGTAATATGAAATGCCATCAGAACTGCTGCAATCGAGTGCATGAGTCACGCCCCAGTAGGGTTTTCGATTGAGACTTACGGGTATGTTTTACCCGATGTTTTGAAACGCATGCTTTGGTTCCTTTTCTGTTCTATAGCGTTTTCTCTGGTGCGATATACGTGATTAGTCAGAAGATCCTCAGTTCCGACCAGGAGTTTCTGACTTTCATTGACCGTAAAGTACGGTCCTCCAAACAACTTAATTATACCTGTATTATGATGTAACCTAATTATGGACTAAACTGTTCTGGTCCGCTGTGAATCGCATTTCGGGACTGGAAGAAACTTATTGATTGGAAAGAACTCCGTGATGGTTTGTCGAGTATGGTCAGTTAAACACTGCAACTAGTATCATCATGATTTTGGGGAAATAAACTTTGTCTATTGGGCCCCCAAAAAACAGCGTTGGGAGTCCCCGCCGACGTAAAGTGGGTCATCTCAGATACCGTTCTGTTTGGGTCTATTTTTATACCTTAGCTGCGTTGTACTGTCCAGGTAAGTGGAAATTTTCGAGTGTGATATCATTTTGTCGTTATACCCTTCAATCTACACTGCACTCTAGAG
This sequence comes from Acanthoscelides obtectus, assembly GCA_963669975.1. NCBI lineage: Eukaryota > Metazoa > Arthropoda > Insecta > Coleoptera > Chrysomelidae > Acanthoscelides > Acanthoscelides obtectus. Next base: position 24,205,463 of record CAVLJG010000001.1, read on the forward strand.
TGGGGAAAGTACAGGGTGCGGCAGAGAGAACGGACGTTTTTGGGATGGGTAGTACTCTCCGCCTCCGTCTACGAGAGAGGTGGGGAGGGTGCCGTTTGACTCGTGAGATCCTAGCATTATTTTACTAGTTGTCGTTATGGAGCCTTGGACGGTGGAGCACCGCGTTTTCGCCTATGCTTGTTTCGTCCGAAATAATGAGTCAGTCATCGTCGTACAGCGTGAGTTTCGTCGCCACTTCAACATTCATCGGAATAGAGCTGTTCCCTCTCGAAACACCATCCTTCGTTGGGTTGAATCACTTCGCAGGCGTGGTGAACAGATCAACAGAACACCAAAGGAGCGCCGCGAACAGTTCGAACTCATGAAAATGTTGAACGCGTTCGTTCGACAGGTCTTTCTTTGCAGTCCGACTCGATCTGCCCGGAAACATGCTGCTGCACATCGCCTTAGTGATCGTTCGGTAAGGCGAATTTTGCATATGGATCTCCGCTTTCACCCCTACAAATTGGCCATTGTGCAACAGTTACAGCCCGGAGATTATGCACAACGAATGAACTTCGCACTTGAGATGGAAGCACTGATCGATCAAAATGAGTACATTTTGTATATGCGTGACGAAGCCCACTTTCACCTAAACAGCATGGTTAACCAGCAGAATTGTCGTTATTGGGCTAATGAAATTCCGCAACAGTACATGAAAGACCGATGCACAGCCCAAAAGTAACGGTTTGGTGCGCTGTATCGCAAACTTGCACCATTGGCCCTTACTTCTTCGAAGACGGTAATGGTCGTGATGTTACCGTGAACTCAGAGCGCTACGTCGACATGATCACCAACTTCTTTCTCCCTGAATTACGACGGCGACGTGTTCCAATCCGACGTGTGTGGTTCCAGCAGGACGGGGCGACCGCCCACACAGCCCGAGCATTCATGGACGTTATTCGCCCTCTCTTCCCTGGTCGCCTTATTTCCAGGCTTGGCCTCCTCGGTCCCCAGATTTTTTCTTATGGGGACACCTCAAGGCTAGAGTATACGCGAACAAGCCCCGAACTCTGGACGAATTGAAGGGCGAAATTCGCCCGAGTTGAGAGAGCGATGTTGGAGAGAGTCTACGCGAACTTCCAAGAACGCCTCCAGCACTGCATCAACGATTTCGGCCACCACATGCCCGATGTGATTTTCCACACTTGACTGTCTCAAATGCTATTTCCTTGTGAACCTGATTCCATCAGTAAATTTGTTTTCGAGTAAAAATTAACTATTTTATGATTTTTTTAAAACCGTCCATCCTCTCTGCCGCACCCTGTATAATATCTCCGGTGTGTCTTATATGCGCACCGATGTGGATAATTTGTTTCTTGGGAGTCTCATAAATGCTTATCAACTATAAGATGTTGAATAAACATCTGCCTGACAACTATTCTAGTGTCTGCTCAGTCATGATAAACACGTGCGTGTTCACATAATGGGCTTTTATACAGGGTCTCCAGCGGGAAAGTTCACTTTTTGATTTAAGAAAAAAAAATACAAACTTGATGAAAAGAAAATAGTTATTACCATCAACATATTCGTAAATTCGGCGGGTTTTATTTCTTAAATATCATTCCGTCCAAATGTTTGCGATCCCTTCGGACACGCTGTTCTAATCGCGCGCGCAAATTCTGAAACACTCTCTCCGGAGTGATGTTTATTTCTCGTCGAATGTTGTCTTTAAGCTCCTCCAGTGTTCGTGGATTATTGGATTACACTTTTGACTTTAGATAACCCCACAAAAAAATAATCGCATGGTGTGAGGTCGGGTGACCTAGGAGGCAAAACTTCGATATAACTTTTTGAGGAAAAAGTGCTTTCACAGTGTCCATCGATTGGAAGTATAGGTAGTGGCCCCATCCTGTTGAAACCATGGTGTTTCTGTTAAATCGACGTTCTATTCTTACAATAGGAGCAAAAAAAGTGTCAATCATGTCCTTGTATCACTCGGAATTGACTGTCAATGCATGACCGTTTTCATCTTCAAGGAAATACGGCCCAATAATACCGCTAGAGGATATGGCGCACCAAACAGTCACCTTTGGACTATGTAGCTGTTGTTGATGTTTCTCTTTTGCATTTGTTGCTGCCCAATATCTGCAATTTTTCCTGTTCACATAACGTCTAAGTGAAAAAAACGTTATCGAGTCTGCGCTACGTAGGAAAAAGATTCAACATCCGTTCAGCACAAGATTTTCGTAATACGTCATCACTTTCGTTTAACGCATGGACTGATTGGATTTTATAAGGATGAAAATCCTTTTTTTTCTTCATTATGGCATGCAGTGTTGACCTAGGGATTCCCAAAGCAGCGAAATGATTCCGTACAGAACGCTGAGGATTTGCAATGACCGAATCACTTACTCGACGCAAATTTTCTTCGGTTGATACAGTAGGTGTGGGGCTAGGAATGGGTTGGCTAAGAGTATAGACCTGTTTCTACGGGACCTCTTAATCCACTTTTTCAATAGGTTTTTTCTTGGGCATCTCTTGGTCGGCGAATATTGTATCGTGTACAAAATTTCCCAAGGGCAGCTGCGTCTGAATCACCACTCTTAAAGTAAGCCTCGATAGCAAAAGCACGTTGCGCTCCGGTCCAACGTTCCATTGTGACTATTTAACCCGCACGCCGAACGCGTCGATCAAGACCTCTCGCCAATTCCTCGCGTATACGGTTGCCGCGTAATTCAAATTTGAAATGTGAACTTTCCCACTGGACACCCTGTATATTACTAGTACTATACAACTCCAGTTTCACAGGGACTGGATCAAGGCAACTGTGGATCAGTGTTCCTCAGTACGCGATTGTACGATTTGATAAAACGGGGGTGTAAGAATAGGTGTTATAGCCAAACGTCGCAATTAAGCTGTTCACTAACTTCATTATAGGTAATACAGGTGTTATCTAAAATTTGTTTCTAATAAAAAAACTATATTATTATAATTTACTACGTAATAAAAAAAAATCATCAGGGGCTACAATTTTATAGCCGGGTATTCCTCATATTTCACTTACCCCGTATAAGCAGGAAATAACGAGTACATCTACTTAGCTGCATTTTTTCCGAGCATATCTTAACAGATACAAAAAGCCCCTTTACCGAAACAATTACACAAATTTGATGGCGAACAAAAGAAGATCAACCAACCAAAACCCACTATATAGCGTCACACAATAGAAGCGGCTCAGTTGTTCCAGGCATCTATACACGCTAAAACGAGAAATAATCCAAATATAAAAGAATATATACAACATGCTCCAAAGATCTCCACGTTTTTGCGACCTGCTACCTAATTACGGTCATCACTACATGATGCCCCCATTTGTAGTTCAGATCCTGTTGATTGGCACGGTGATGGTGTTTGCAGTGATGGTGATTGGTTTTTTGGTGATCCTGGACCGAGCCAAGTTGACTGGAATAGTGAGAGCCAGGAATGGGCAGCTTACAATCGAAGAGATATTTGCAAGGGCATTGTCGTATTATGGGAATCTGAATAATGCCTAGATGATAATAATAGTGTGTGATATGAAAGTCAATACAAGTTATTTGAGGAATGTCAGTTCGATAAGTGTCTCCTCAGTAGTTAGTGAAAAGGTTTGTCGACCCCTTATCGGCCAATTTCAAACGCTACATGACATTTATTCTCCCGAGCTCTTGACCGAATCTACTTGGCCTCCTACGACCTTCCGCTAAGTATACATACTTTCTCACTAAAACAACTCGTGCTGATCACCTTTTTTTTACTGATGCAGCTACTTACTGAAGTACAGCCAATAATATAAGGAACTTAGAAATCTCCAATTCTTAATCTGCCCAAGGTTAGCAGAACTACAAGAACCCTCCTCAGGCAGATTATACATACAAACTCGACACCCTAGGAACAAGAGAGCGGTCGTACCTGCTCGTTCTTTACGAAGTTCGACAGGTACTATTGTTTGTTTGTTTATTTTAGCCAGTTAAATAGTTAAATACACATGTGTACATTGGCACGTCGAAAGTAAAATAAATAGGTATGAATGATGAATATAATGTAAAATATAAATAATAAATTGTACACAAATATGGATTTCAAGCAATACGTTAAACTTCCTACAATACACAGGAAAATCCAGGAACTGCACTTATAACATTGAAGCAAAAATTCGCATGATCTTCCGAGTGATCACCTGCCTTTAATTCTTGACGTAGGGACAAAAAATGATGATGTCAAATGCAATTCTCAGACGCCAATACTTTCGAGAGCAGTGGAAAGTAGCTCATATAATACTTATTCCTAAGAAAAATAATTCGATGTCTCCTCAAGACTACAGACCTATTAGTCTCCTGTCTATAGAAAGCAAAATTGCACAGTACAGAGCTTCAGGCAGTGAGTCTGATAGAAAAGATTACTAGTGGATTTGTCAATAATCAGAACTCAGGTATTGTGGTGCTGGATATTGCCAAAGCATTCGATATGGTCTGGCATCATGGTTTAATTTATAACCTATTTGAATTTCAATGTCCATTTTGGTTAGAGAAACTGCTGAAGTCTTTTCTTGAGGCAGGAAATTCAGAATTAAAATAGAAATGTCACTTTCCCCTTTAAGAAGTATCCAAGTTCGCCAAAGCTCTGTTTTGGCTCCGACACTATAATTATATACACTGCGGATATACCTCACATACCTCCATCGGACATACTACTGTATGGTGACACAGCACTGATAACTGGGTCTGTCTCCAATCAAGAAATTGTAAGATGTACCAAATATTAAAAAACACAGTTTTTGTCTATTTTAAACTATTTTTTTGTCTTTAGCGAAAAATCAACCTAACATAAACTCTCATCGTAAGGATTCCATTTTTTACTTTGGATAAACTACATAATAAAATAACGATATCATATTTGCTGGCGAATAAATATTCGGACGGTAATCTCAATTGGCTTTTAAATTTGTATTATGCATGCACTGATTGATGAATCTAGTGTGCTTTGGGCAACAGCTGTCAGTTTAGGTTTTATCCAACATTTTTTAACATAAAATCACCAGAAAATGGCGCGTGGTGTTGCAACAAATAAAAAAGAGCTGAGAAATAATAATTTCTCAATACAGCAGAGGTAGATCGATGCAACAAATTTAAAATGATTTAAGTATTGCAAAATCAACGGTCGAGAATATTATAATAACATATGGAGAGACAGCTAGTGTTAATGTCCGTGGTAAAAGTACAGGCCGGCGCCGTAGAATCACTGAAAGAGAACGTCGTGTTCTGATTAACACGTTCGCGGCCAAGCAATATTTATGATTATGCCACCAAAGCCACAAAAAGAAGACCAAACAAAAAAAAAGTTCCCCTGGAGCCATTTTGTCCAGTCAAAACTTATTAGTTATGATTACGTTACCTGCAGTTAGTTTCTTTGTAGGTGTCATTCTCATCTCAAAATTGTCAAATTTGTCACTCGGTCCAACAGACCGAGGCGGCGTGGAAGTAGCTTTTTTTATCATATGCGCCAACTCGGTCCATTTCTCGGTCCGCAGCGATTTTGCGCAATCGACATGTTTCTTCAATTCAGCACGTGGTGTCTATTGTCTTTCTAATTGCATTTCAGTACGTATACACTTTCAGACGGAATAGGCGGTTATTGTTGTTATTTTTTAATGTAGTTTGTGTTTCTACAATGTCCAGAAATCGTGCTTTAACGCAGAAAGAGTTAGAAGAAGAGATAGAGCGAATAATGCAAAATCTGTCAGATGAAGCATCTGCATTAGAGGATGACGGTAAGAAACATTCTTTATTTCGTAGATCGATCGCATAGACTTGTAAGTTTCCGAGAATAGATAGACTGCAAAAACGTACAATCCTTCATGCATTTATTATTTTTTTCAGACGATAGTATCGCAGACAGCAACTACGAACCTATTGATGATGAATCATCTGATAGTTCCGATACCAACTCTACTGCCTCCCCTATGCTTGCGCAAACCGCAGACACCAATGACGATGAGTTATCCGTTACTTCTGGTACAAATTCTCCATTACCAGGAAGTAGTGCTGCCTCTGCGCCTATGCCAAACACAGACACAGATGACAATTTAGCTGGTAACGCCGGCGCCGCCTCGGATAATATGATATGGAGTATTCCAACAGGTAGACAACCAGTTTTATTACCCTTTACCAAACAAACTGGTACTGAACTCCATCTTGCTGAGCTTTTGCGTGAAGGACCTCTGGAAATGTTTTATTTTTCACTAATTAATGACTCTATTTTTCAATACATTGCTGACCAAACGAATCTATATGCCACGCAAGTTATTACAGATGAAGCAGATGTAAAAGGTACATCTAGGTTACATAATTGGTTCCCTACAGATAAAAATGAAATCAAGAAAGTTTTTGGCTTGCTTTCGTACATGGGTATTGTAAAAATGCCTAATATACAAGCCTGTTGGAGCCGAGAAGCTATGTATAAAAACTCTATGGCTTCTAAAGTAATGACACGTAATAGATTTGAGCTGTTGCTACGTATGTTGCATTTTGCAGATAATCAGGATAATCCAGATAATGAGAGACTGCATAAGATTCAACCTTTGATTGACAAAATAGTATATAATTTTAAAACATCATATGAACCTTCCGAGACTTGTTGCATTGATGAGTCCCTTATTCCATTTAGGGGAAGATTAATAATGCGACAGTACATAAGAAACAAGCGCCATAAGTATGGAATAAAAGTATTCAAATTGTGCAGCAAAGGAGGATATACCTATAACTTTAAAATTTATGCAGGAAAAAAATTAGACCAAGGTCATACTACACCCACATCTGTAGTTATGAGTCTTTTTGAGCCCATACTAGATTCGGGCCGCACTCTTATAACAGACAACTGGTATACAAGTGTAGATTTGGCAAAAAGATTGATGGATAGGCAAACATATTTGATAGGCACATTACGAAAAAACAGACGAGGCCTTCCAAAAGACCTGGTCAACAAAAAACTTAAATGTGGAGAGATAGCCGCTCTCGAAAATCAGGACGGTGTCAGAGTAATTTTCTGGAATGATAAACGCAACGTTTTAGTGCTTTCTACCAAACATAGCAACACAACAGTAGACACGACAAACCGCAGACAAAAAACTGTAAAGAAGCCTGAAGCCATTGTACCATATAACTCAGGAAAGTCGTCGGTTGATATCTCTGATCAGATGACAGCTTATCAGACACCTTTGCGTAGAACCTTTAAGTGGTACCGTAAGTTAGCCGTAGAGATTATCCTGAATACTGCAATGGTCAATGCATGGATTATGTGTAAGGAAACTGTGAATGCCAGAATTTCCTTACTTCAGTTTCGAAAAGCTGTTACATACAAGTTATGTCAAGCGCAAGACGATGGGTTAGCAGAGCAACCAGATGTTGAGATGATTCCAAAAAGAAAACGCCAAAAGCATGAAATGGGCAAAAGTGATTATAAAAAACGAAGACCTTGCAGTAGATGCTATGAAAAAGTGAGAGCCGAGAAAGGATGGAAAGAAGCACGAAACCTCACTAGAGGACGTTATTATTGTAAAGGTTGTAATGGTGAACCGTTTTTCTGCTTATCATGCTTTAATAAGTTTCATAGATATGAAACTCCTTAGATAGAAATAAATGTTTTTCTTACGTTTTTTATATATTATTATGTAAACTACTGGTTTTCGTTCTAGATTTTTGAAAAAATAAACGATTTATAAAGTAAATTATTGTTGTTTCTCTAACCTACCATATCCAGAAATAAAATAACCAAAATATTAAAATTCAATCAGTTTTTTACATAACTGATATGTGCCAACAATCCTCAGACGCCAACTCGGTCTACTACCAGCGTTAAACCAATGCAAAATTAAACAGCTGGCGAAAGAGGATTGAATATTCGGCTCGGTCTAATCGACCGCGTTGGCGAGGCTGGCAAAATTTCTTCTCGGTCTTATAGACCATGATGGCGAATAAAACAAACACAATTTTGGTCTTATAGACCGAGTTGGCAGCGAACGTGTTAAGATATGCAGCTCTAACAAAAGGGGTACCCCAAGGGAAATACAAGCCCAATGGAATCATGAGGCAAATTTAAATATCTCCAGGGAATGCTGTAGACAATGGTTGCATAAGTCTGGTTACAGTTTTTACAAAGTTTATAATTTTTCGTTTTACTACGTAAAAACAATAATGTCTTTTTTGTACATTTTCCTTGTACGAAAAGCCATTATTAACAGCTGTTCAAAAGGAAAAACGTTTAGATTGGGCAAACCCAAAATACCCAGGAACAGGGAAATGTGGAGTAGTTATCTTCAGCGATGAGTCAAAATTTGATGTATGCGTAGGTAATTTTCGAAAAAGGGTAATTCGTAAGAAATCAGCCTTTCATAAAGACTGCCTAAAGTGAACAGTAAAACTTCCCCAAGGGGTTATGATATGAGGATGTACGAGTAGTAAACGGCAACTATGATTTTATTGATGGTACTGTAAATGCCGAAAATTACCAACATATTTTATCAAGAAGCTTGATTCCAACATTGGAACAATATTTTGGAAATGAAAGTTTTATCTTTCAACAGGATGGTCACACCGTGAAAACAACGAAAAGTGGTTTGGTGACCATAATATAAAAGTTTTATCGTGGCCTGCAAGTAGCCCGGACTTGAATGTCATCGAAACATTATGGCATCAAATGAAGAAGCCTTTGCGTAACTATCCACAGTTCCAACGTTGAAGGCTAAAATGATCCAAATATCGAACTCTTTCACCCCCGAATATTGCAGGACTTTAGTAGATTCTATGCCACGCCGTATTCAAGCCGTAATTGCTGCAAAAGGTGACGTTACGTCTTATTAATGGTCGATCCAAGTTGTAGGATTCAAGTGCGTCCGAATATTTAGTTGTCAGTTTATTTATTATGTTTTTGGAGTATGGTAGGTAGGAGTATGTCACTTGATTTTTCAGTCGGGAAGACAAAAAAAAATCACGTTTAAAATAAGGTAAAATATATTTTTTTAATAATTCAGTCATCGTCCGAACATATAGTTGTTAGAGCTCGTATTTCGTAATTTATACCCCATGCTCAACTGAGCTTAACTAAGAAACTAGTATAATACAAATCGATTATACGTCCAACTATTACCTGCGCATGTGTTGCTTGGTGCTTTGCTATGAACAATACGGCATGCTCCTTGGTACGAGGGATGTCTTTTAAGTTTTGCATATGGAAATAAAACAACACGGTGGGTAGTTTTAAATGACTTTATTGTTTTTCGAAGTATTCTCCACGAAGATTAATACACATCTGCATGCGCTCGAATTAATTTTCGAAGCACTTATTCCACTCGTTTGCTGGCAGATCCAAAACGGCATTTTTGAATGCGCCAACTGCTTCTTCTGGTGACTGGAACCTTTGACCACGCAGTCTGTTTTTTAATTTTCTTGAAGGTAAAGAAATCGTTAGGACTTAGATCGGGACTATATGGAGGATGGTCCAATAATTCCACGTTTTCTTCCCTTAAATACTGCCTTGTTTTTTGTTCTGTGTGTGAGCTTGCATTGTCTTGGTGGAGGATGATTCTTCTTTCGGGGTTGATTTTTCGAAGCTCGGTGATGATTTTTGGCAAACAAATGGTGGTATATCAATCGGCAGTAACAGTTCTTTGCTCATTAAGACGAATTGTTGCAATATGACCCGCTTTTGACACAAATGTCGCGACCATCTTTTTCGAAACACTTCGAGAACGGATGACTTTTGTTGGCTTTTCTTCACCTTGAAACAGCCGACTGTCGTTTATTTTGTGGTTCATAAGAGTCAATCCACGATTCATCACCACTAACAATGCTGTACACATTTTCTGAGTTTCCGGAATTGAAACGGTTGAAAGTTGTAATAAATTATGGCGCGAAAATGTTCTCGGATGAGTTCCATTTTTCTAATAACTTGGTGACACTAAAAAAAAACTGTAGTGAGAACACTGCACGTATTGTTGTGAAACTTTGAATTTAAGTTTACTAAAGAGTGAGGTTCTAACGCCACCATTCACCATGACCTGGATATTCCGTTCTTCACTCAGTTCATTGAGCAAATTGCAAGCAAAAGTTACGAACGGGCAACTTCACATTCAAACTCAAAAGACCTAGATTAGCACTCCTTTAACTAAACTCTGAAACCATGATTTATTCTTTTATTTACATTGACTGTTTTTTCATATAATTTTCATAACTGTATAATCTATGTTTGGCATTTTTTGTTACATTCGCTTTTCTGCCTGTTAGAACCTCAGTAATCTTTGGGCAAAAGGCTCCCAGCCTACCCTGATAGTAGAAGTCAAGTCAAATCGCTCAGGAAAAAATTACAAACATGTTTCAGAAAAAAATATATTAGTGAAGATTAAAGAGTGTCATCCAAAAACTCTTTACAACTATAATATGCCTCAGTCAGAAGCAGTTCAGTAATATTTTTCTTGTATGAACTATTAGCACATGATTTTATTCCAATAGGAAATTTGTTGTGAAACGAAATACAGTTGAAAATGGTTGAAGTTTGGCTGTTCTGTGTATTGGTGGTTGTAATAAATAGCGATGCCTCTTATTGAGATTATGGCATATAGACCTCAAATCATCAGCTGCCTCCCCATGCCCAGGGGAATATGAAGTATATAGTATTTCTTCACCATGCAGAACTGGTGTGTGCAGTCAAAATAGCTGTCGAAAAGTTAAATTCTCCATTCCTTACACACCTATATTGTATTAACTATACAAAGTGCATTTGGGCAGAGCTGTATTAGAAAATAGCTGAAGTGCTGAATTACCTACCCTATCTATTCTAACCCACTATTAATTATTTAATCAGTGTGAATTCAAAGGTAGAAGTAGTGATATCTAAACAACAGATCTTATAAATATGTCTTTATTCCCTCACTATATTATAGAATTAAAAATAGAAAATCTATCTTGTAGAAATCCTATAAAAAAACAAATTTTTTCAACAGAATTTTCCGTCAAGTAAATTCTACCGTTGAATCCTTTTCATTTTCCTCTCCATCTTTTTCTGCTTTTTTTCATTTACCTCCTGCTCAGGGGCTTCTTGGAAGAAATAAGGTTGCAATATATTTTTCCAAGCAATCCAAAATGCCCTCAAAGGAGCCAATAACCATAGCAACCAAAAGTAGTTTGAAATTACTGATGATAGTATTTGACAACCAGCTGTCAATATGATAACGTCTTTAATGTGCCTGAAAAGTAGTGGATAATAGATATCCTAGATCTTTTAAATATACACTTTTAACTCCTAAATTTTATGTTGCATTATCATTCATTTTGGTGTACCAAATGGAAGGAGTATAGTAAATCTAACCAAAGTGATATTTCTATTTCACAAAGATGTAAATAATATATTTTGACATAGAGTATTAAATATACTTTTTGTGATGCTTACTCTGCAATGCCACCTTCCATGTTCAAATCTACTCCACTATCAATGAGCTTCCCAGTTTCAAAATATTTTGCTTTTGCCATATAAGCCATGAATTGATATGATCCAATGTACACTAAACATGAGAATAAATATAAAATCTGCAACAAAAAACACAAAAAATGAAAATATAGAAAAAGACATGTCAAGAACTATGGTTTAAAATATGACACAGTACTATGTAAAGTTGAAGATGTTCTTTTTGCGTAAATACTTACTATGCTAATTGTTGACTGGTAAAATACTAATATAATTAACGATAGTGCATTTGCTCCAATGGCCATATTTCTATAAAAGCTCAATGTGGCTATATTATCTTCTACAATTTGATTAGCACCTTTGGTCTTCTGTTTTCCTTTTTGAGGAGGCTACAGATTAATTTTTATTAGTTATCAATTACATTTTCAAACTTCCAGATCTACTCACATTCATTTTTTTGTTTTCAAAGTTTATTAAAAATCCAAATATTTGTCAAGAAAGCAGTGCCAGCAAGGTTGGAGGTTATGTTATCTATGCTTTTTATGTTACTTATTATAAACCTGTTATAAACCTTATTTCACCAGTAGCGACATCTTTATATTAATTTGTAATGTTGGCGATAATGAATTTCGGGACCGTATGATTGGAATACTGCCACTTTGGCGTACTAAATGACCCCTCGTTACCCTGGGATAGACAGAGCGACAGACGTTTTGGCAGTTGATCTTGTCACGTAGATTGTGGCGTTACCATCTCATCCGACAATTTTGCTACCTCTGCTATTTCGCTAGAATGTTATACAAAAATAAGCTTCGAATAAAATATTGAGGGATGCCAATGGAGATCTATAAAATTTGAGGCTTAGCAATGTTTGCCAAAAAACTAAACAAAAGCTGTTATTTACATTTTGCGTCGCCTGGCTTCTATGCGGCGGAACGTTAATGTCTCTGAACACTTTTATAAATGCCCAGTTGTCTTAGGATAAAATACTTTCTGAATACACTTTTTCCAACAATTTAAAAAAACAATGTTTTATTATATACTATATTTATTACCTGTTTGATCAAAAATTACATGACAAGTACGATTTTCATTTTACTCTACTGTTTATTAGTATCCGTCTTCTACCCAGAGATATTAGGCATTCATTTTGAGAAAACTAAAAAGCTGAAGGATTTGAACTTGAATCCAACATATAACTCGTCGATAATGTGGAATTACAGGCAGACGGAATCAGCATTTTGGACGCATCATATATCCTTATCCTTACTCTTGTTGGACATTTGGTGCCCACGTATCCTCCAACAACCGAGGTAACACATTGTAGTTTCCTAAACACGGGGCTGAGATTCCATGTTTGAAAACGGCAAAGAATCAACGCTTGATTTTTTGCACCACCATATTTAGTAAACATAGTGCCAAGGGCTTAGTGTCAAAGTTCGATGTGAAATACTGTCAATTATAGACTATCACCAATTCCTTGGACTAAAAATAGTCTTTTGTTCGAGGCATTGAGATTTTTCAGAAATGAATGGAAGTACACAAGAATACTTACAAAATAATGCATTACAAGATAAGGTTAAAGTCGGTATTCACACAATCTTAAATCAAGCATTTGTTTGCAACTCCTACTCAAATAAAATGAAGAAATAGAAAAAACAAGTTTGTTTATAACTAAAAAAAAACAAATGTAATGTGATACATCGTTGAAGCACTAACGAGATAGGGGGGGGTACCCGTGAGGCTGGTTCTGATTCCGGTTTATCACATTTGTCATCGATTTGAAGTAAATTGCGAATGCGTTGATATGTAGTATCTATACTGTTTTACTTTCATGTTCTGAAAGCAAAACTTGAAAAGTTCTAAAATTGCAGCAAAAACAACTTATAATAATCCATTATATTGGTCCCAACCAATATGACAACCAGTGCATTTTTATGCAAGTCTCGAAAACGTCATTAATTACGTTATTATCGGAACAGTTCTCTGTCAAAAAATTTTAACCCTTAATAGCTACCCACGGGTCAAAATGACCCATCGATATGAGGTCCCCCCCACTTCGTATCTTTATATTAAACGTGAACAGCTGGCGGTGGTTCAGTATTCGTTCAGCCGCTGTTGAAGTAAATGTGCATCGTAGTTTTAATCTAGTGACGTAGTTCATTCGACTGTAATGGCAGCCACTGGGTCAAAATGACCCGTGGATAGTATAAACGTTATTATTTTGTTCCGAATTACTTGAATATTTTATGAACTATTGGTAGTATTTTTTATATGAAAAGGTAAGTTTTAACCACCATTTTTAGTTTTTTTTTATGAAGTATTTTTTTTTGATGTTTTCAGGTTATAATGGCTAAAGGACTTACTGATAAAGAGCTGGAACAAATTATTGAGTCTGATGAGTTCTGGGAGGATTTCGACGTGAATAATACTGCATTATCGTCATCTTCCACTTACGAATACAATGAAAATACTATTGAAAAGGAGGATAAACGTGATGCATGCGAAAAACTTTTTACGTTTGGGGACCAGAGCGATCAAGAAGAGGAAGACGAAGAGGAACTAAGTACCCACGATACGGACAGTGAGCAGGAATGGCAGCCTTCCGACGAACAAAATGAAGACGAAGAACATTCAGCTAGTACCAGTAATGAAGATGTGAATTTAAACAGAAAGGAAGTTCCAAAAGCTTTGTATGGAAAAGATAGAACAAAATGGTCTACTACTGCTCCAGTAAGAGGAAAGACTCTTGCAAAAAACATCATAAAAGTTTTGCCCGGTTTGAAAGGAAATGCAGCACAACACAAACCTCAATCTGCCTTACAAGCCTGGAAGTTGCTTCTGACAGATGAAATATTTGGACAAATTATAACTCATACTAATACAAAAATCAGATCAGTTCAAAGTCATTATGGAAAGTTCAAGAAGAAGAGCAATAGCAGGTCGGAATTTCGGCCTTCATTTATTGGTGAAACTGACAAAACAGAAATTGAGGCATTTGTTGGTCTTCTATACTTCCTTGGGTTATACAAGTCAGGCCATGAAGATTTAAGGTCCCTTTGGGCTACTGATGGAACGGGACGTGACATATTTAGATGCACGATGTCACTTGCTAGGTTCTCCTTTCTCTTATGCTGCCTTCGATTTGACGACGAACTAACACGAAAAGAAAGAATGAAAAATACCAAACTAGCCGCTTTAGGAAATCTTTTTGAAGAATTTATCCAAAACTGTAAAGGAAACTACTCACCCGGGGAATACTTGACCGTAGATGAGATGTTGGTACCGTTTCGCGGACGCTGCAGTTTTAAGATGTTTATTCCAAGCAAGCCCGCTAAATACGGTCTTAAAGTACAAGTTCTTGCAGACTCAAAAACTCATTATTTGCTAAATGCAGAAATTTATGCGGGAAAGTCGCTGGAGAAAAGTAAATGCAAATTATCTCAACCAACACAAGTTGTTCTTCGCTTGGTGGAATCGGTAATTGGAAGTAATAGAAATATCACAGGTGACAATTGGTATTCTTCTGTAGAGTTGGTAGATGAGTTAAGTAAAGTAAATGTAACCTACGTGGGCACTCTGAAAAAAAATAAAAGGTGTATTCCTAAAGAATTTTTGCCGTCTAGATTGCGTCAAGAATTTTCAACAGAGTTCGGCTTTACTTCTGGAAAAACTCTCGTTTCATATGTACCGAAGAAAAACAAGTCAGTGATTTTGATTTCCAGTATGCATAATGATTCATCTGTTGATAATGAAACAAAAAAACCGGAAATCATTTTGTTTTACAACGACACAAAAGCTGGAGTAGATGCCCTCGATCAAAAATGTTCCAATTATTCAACTTCCAGGAAAACTCGCCGTTGGCCCATGGCATTATTCCACATGATGCTAAATGTTGCAGGAATCAATTCTAGAGTATTACTTCAATTTTCTAAAAATGGAGAAGAAATAACAAGAAGGAATTTCTTGTTTAATTTAGCTCGTAGTTTATGTCAACGCCATATTATGGTTCGTATGTACAATAATAAGATTCCCCGTAAACTCAGAAGTTTGATGGCGAATATACTGGGAATTTCTCTTGATGTTGAAGCACAGTCTACTGAACGCATTCCTCCTTCCAAAAGAAAGCGGTGTGCTACTTGCCCATCTAAAAAGGACCAAAAAACTAGTACCTTCTGTGACAGCTGTAAAAATCCAGTATGTCGTAATTGTGCCAAAAACATATGCCCAAATTGTTTTTGATTTGCTTTTCAACACTTACATGTTATATTACAATATAAACGTTTGTTTACTTTTGTCAATAAAATTATT
Source organism: Acanthoscelides obtectus (assembly GCA_963669975.1). Taxonomy (NCBI): domain Eukaryota; kingdom Metazoa; phylum Arthropoda; class Insecta; order Coleoptera; family Chrysomelidae; genus Acanthoscelides; species Acanthoscelides obtectus. The sequence continues at coordinate 24,221,249 of CAVLJG010000001.1, forward strand.
TTGATGTTGTTTTTCTTTTACATTTAATTTTTTTTATCTGGGTCATATTGACCCTTGGGTAGTTCAAAAGTGATTGTTTTGGAAGAGTAGCTATTAAGGGTTAATGTCAACCACAATCAAAATTCCAAGTCATGAATAAAACAAATCCTTTCCTATTATTGATTAATAATCAAATTCAAGCGGATAACCAAATGGAAATGGTATTTACCATTTTGGGTTGGTATTTATCTATCCATTCAAGCGAGTGTAGTTATCAGTTTGGTTATAAGATCCGTGACGTCACGAATCAGCTGTTATATGTCATAGTTATCACCGCAAAATTGTGGTATTTACCCAACTCAAGAGTAGTTTTATATTTCTGGTTATTATTTGAAATGTGACAAGTTAGAATTTTGCCGGGTATTGTTATTGTACTTCAGCTTCATTTTTGAGAAAATTGGTACAGGCTGACTTCAGTTTTACCATAAAGTGGAGCACCTTATTAGTTATACTCATTACGGCTGTTGGGGACACTTTATATGTAGTTCCTATGCTTAACAAAGTATCCTGTGTAGCCATATACCACAAGAATATTAAAATATGGCCATATAAACTCACTAGATGATATCCACCTGTATACGGTTTTGCTAATTTCTTTTTTCATCATTTCTGCTGAATCAATAAATGTTTTCTTTGACATGCGGAAAAATTTAGAGAATTGAAAATTATCATAGCTACAAAGCCATGGTTCCATCATTAAAAAAAAAATCTGAAAAAAACATTTCTCCCATGAATATTATGAAAGGTTTCTTGTTTAAACTTTCCATATACAGTTGTAGACGAAAAAGCACCGATTATTAAGTGATAATAAAAATAATCAGAGATTATATACCCGCTTTTCTAACATAAACAACTTGCAACAAAACCGCGGTTAAAACCAACGCGTTCAAGCGATTCGTGTAACTGACGTAATCAACCCGTGTGTCATCTTGAACCATATTATAACCGCGGCACATAACACAGAAATTACGGGCCGGAGTTCCTCAGGGTTCGGTCCTAGGACCAATTCTTTATTCGCTTTTCATCCATGATGTCCCTTCCCCCAGCAACTGTGAAGTCTACCTCTATGCTGACGACACTGCACTTGTCGCCCAGTCGTGTACTGGTGATCTGGTTCACGATGGGTTGCAGAATGCGGTGGACGAAGTTCTAGAGTGGGCGGAACGGTGGCTGATAAAAATTAATCATTCGAAAACGCAGGCTATTTATTGTACCAAAAAACGTCGCGGCCCCCCAGCAGAGGTTTCTGTAGACGGAAATCGTGTACCATGGACAAATTCTGCCAAGTATCTCGGTGTCACCCTTGATAAAGGCATGACCTGGCAGAAACATACAGCATCCATAAAAACAAAATTCCAAATTGCGTTTCGGCAACTATATCCTTTGTTATGTAGTTCCTCCAAATTGAGTTTGATAAACAAAGTTCGACTATATAAAATGACTATTAGACCAGCCATTACTTATGCATGTGCGGCTTGGTGTTTTCTTGCCAAGTCACACATGCAAAGTCTTCAAGTACTGCAAAGCAGAACTTTGCGGACAATTTGCAACGCTCCATGGTATGTCTCAAATGAGACACTACACAGAGACCTTGACATTCCTTACTTGAGGGATTATGTCAAGCTTCAGGCACAGCGATGTTATAGTCAAGCGGAATCGCACAGCAATCCTCTGTTGCGTGACTCAGTGAACTACACAGTGGAGCAAGTTCGTAAACATTCAAGGCCACGGCTCGCACTGTAATCAAAAGTTATTGTGAATCTTTAGTAAACTCAAAATTACACTCTAACAAAACCGAATCAAAAAATTTGTTTAGTTCACCTCAAAATTAATCCGTGTACCAAGTCAAAAAGCCTAGGTGTTTTCTCTTAAAATAAGCATATCTATTTTTCTTTGTTCTTCTCCTTTTTTCTTCTCTTTCCCTTTCTCTTTTTCCCTGACTTTGTCTGGTTTCTGGGCAATCAGGACTGACAGATTCGACTAACGTGCATCAGACAGTGACTAATGGGCAAAGGTCCTACGGACCGCCCAGACAAATAAATGACGAATAGAGGTGGGGCGGGTTCATGCACGATTTAACCTAACTTAACTTAAGAAAATGAGCATTTCATGCGCATGCGCGGCCAGGATTGCCAACGTAGCAGTTGAGGCAACATGAAAGTTAAATACCCTTAAATAATCATATGTTTAACGTCAAAGTAGCAGATGAAAGAGTGTTTTGTGGCTTATGTGTCACGTGGACTGGCGGACAAGCCTTGACGTTGACAAGTGGCCCCTCCCCACACGCTTGCGCCAATGCAAGTCACAGAACTCGGATAATAGTCCAGATAATATCGGAACATCTGCTCGGAAAACTCTTCCGATTCCTATTTTTGCATAATCTGATTCAAGGACCTCTTAAAGAATTTGCATGTGACTAGGCCCAAAATTGCTCCAAAAATTATTAAACTGATTCCAAAAATTGATTTGTTCGCTTTGTTTAAAGTATTTTGCGGTTTTTAGGACATTCTAAATAAAAAATGAGCTTTAGCACTTTTCTCTAGACTTGATATATACAGGTATAAGCAATGTAAAAACTCAAAATATGTCATTTGCTACCCTAAAAACAATATGAAAAATGAATATTTTGATGTTGCCAAATCTCACACATGCTTCAACCAACCAATAACAAAACCCCCAGAGCATTTGAATGCGCGCTCAATGTATAGTCTATGTCTATGTGAACGCGAGAGAGATGAAATATCTCTCGTGCACGCTGAATATGCATTGAGCGTCCGCTTGCATATAAATTAAATACAAAGATTTATAATAACAGTATCTCCTAAATGGTATCGTTAATGGTTATTTATGAAGCATGGCGACATTAACATTTTCGTTTTTTTTGATCGTTTTTCGGTATCGCAAAATCAATTTTTTGTACTTTCCCATCTCGTACAAAATCAACTTTTGACAAACATTGTCAAACATCATTTTGTTTCGGAGTATCAAAAAACGAATGCTACCTTTGATGAAGCGAAAACATTAATTTTTGTAATTTATTTGAAAAAGTTGTTCAAACAATTAGAGACGCAATTTGGAGCCTGACAACATGTAGATTTGTTACTAGGAGGCTTTTTCGAATAACATGCAAAAAGTCCGAATCCGAATATTTTCCTGAGCAGATGTGAAGATATTTCTTGGACTATAACCTCGACGGCAGCGCCACTTTTCTTGGCTGGAAATCTGGTGGAACTATAAATATTGAAAGTATGCCGACAACGCATATCAGGAATGTGTCGGCGATTTCATTTGTTTACATTACGAAATCTGATGGACGACCGATATTGAGGCAGTTCGATGATCATAGATGCATAACACATCCTCAATAAAGGGAGTATTTCTTTCATCAGTTTGACTAGTAATGAATTTCAGGATAATAAAAAAATGTATAATTAAAAAATATTTACTGAACAGTCACAGCAATAATAGAACAAATTCTTCATTACAATAAATTGTACATACATAGAGGTATTCTACTCATCTGGATTTTTCTCTATATTATGAACCTGATCAGTGCAATATCATGCAAGCACTTGTTAATTGATCAGGTATATTTATTGCGAAAACATAAATACTAAAATAACAAAAAATACATCTGTAGGTAGAGGACTGACTGGAATACAAAAATATAATCACTCTGATATGTGAATCAAAAATAGTTTTGCGCACACTGTTTAATGGGTAAAGGCTAACAAAATTGTCCTCAACAAAAAAAAAACACATAAAACAGTAATTGTTTCTTCAAACTAGGAAACAAACTCTCATTGATAATTAATTTGGTATCCATAAAATAAATGACGATCTTCATTCCAACTGTCTCCTCGAAGGATTTTGACACTGTGAAACAAAAAAAAAATTATTAGCATAATATCACTGTCATATTTGGTCAGCAAACACTAAACAGAAACATAGTCATCTCACCATGCCCCTTCAGATGATACTGCTCTGTACATATGTATAAATTCCCAATCTAGCAGTATACATTTGATTGCCAAAATTCTGTGTTTAAAAAAAAATTTTCATTGGTGATACCAAACGCCAGTCCTTAATTTGGCCCTTTACCAGGTTTGTTATTACCAACAGTACAGATGTCACAAAAAAAGTTACGTGCTAAGTACTCAATCTGTTTACCTCAATAAACGTCAAAAGAGATTACATATTTGGTGGGCAGCGAATACACTGCATTCATCAGGTGTACACCTGGTTTGTAGTTAATGACAAAGTACCTTCACAGTGTTCTGTGAGGTTTTGGAAAAACATGTCATGGGGGGCATGGTATAGATTTAAATTCTCTTTTTTCTTCTGTAGGGGCTATAATTTGCCAACATCACCACTGGTACAGTCTCAGACATGAAAGTGTTTGCATCTATCAGCTATGAAGTCAGTACTACAAGCACAATATTTTAAGATCATTTCCATTTTTTTTTTTTCGTTCTCTAGAATATAATTTCAAAATCCTCTATCTTGGTAAGGGGCAATTTAGGACCCATGTTTATTTTTTTCATGATGTTTTTTTATCTAATTTATGAAGTAAACATGACCACTGACTTTAATTATTATAATTTTTAACATGATTTTTTTTTATCAATCCGCCCCGATGTTCAGCTCTAAACTGTCATGCGTAAGCAAGCGCAAATAATTTTTCATACAAGTATCACCGAACCATCTGCCCATACAGCGATATAAAATCGATCAAACATCACGATATAAATATCGACTATCGACTTTTGTACAGTATCGATGGCTCGTAGCCATCTTCTAATTCCAGCTGTAGCGATCAGATGACCAACGCTAGTGATCCGATTGGTTGGTTCTTAAGGAAAAGTTCAATATAGGGAACTTTATTTTAAGAAGTGACCTTGAAATTAAGAAAACGACCATAACCTCAATATATTTTGTGATTTATGCAAAAATGAACTGATTTGGATACTTACTGCAACGTCATCATTAGGCGCTCCTCTGGCGATGTCCGATTGCGTTCAGGTGACTTCTGCAGGTACCTCTTCAACAAGGTCAGGAGTTGATACCACCGCGGCTTTTCGTTATTTTTGCTCTAGGCATGGCCATCCTCAATTAATCGCACAAAAAACAAGTCAAAGGCAGAAAAACACACCCGAATACGAACACCAAAACAAATCTCTACCGCAAATTCGTCAACTCAAACAAAAACAACAGATGAGTCACTGCCTGGCTTTCTCGGTTCTCGGTAAATCGTCGTGGAACACGAGACACCACAGAATTATTATAATTACGTCAATACGAGCATAGAACAGTATGGAAAGGGCTATCCAAGGGTAAGACGAGTTCCGAAACCACCCGAATCATGTCAAAAAATGGGTGTGACGTCACCAAAACGTTTGACCACCACTGGAAGTCATTAGCTAGTTACTATCTGGAGGCGTAACATGTGGAGGACACTGGTGTAGAAACAGCTGATCCTTAAGTTCGGTTAGTTTAAGTCGTGCATGAGCCCGACATTAGTTCGGTTAGTTTAAGTCGTGCATGAACCCGAAATTTGTTAACACAGAAATTTTGGTTATTCGCTTGGATCTTGGATTTGATTATTTTGTGCCTCCTGTGTTTGGTTTGTGTCATTTATGACTTTGACCAGCGCCACCTTCAACTTAGTTGAAGGTGGCGCTGCTTTGACTTATAAAATAAAATGTAATCAGCATGTTTCGTGCTATAGATCATAGATGACAGCAACGTCAGGTTTTGTATTTTGTAGGTTTTGTATACAAATGGTCAAATACCAAAACTATGATAAACATTTGAAAAACACCTCTCAAAATGACTGGTGAAATATGTATAATGTGTTTGAAGAAAGATGTGACCCTATTTAATGTTCATACGGTATACGACACGATAAAAAAAAACTTCGGCGAACTTTATGGCAGTCAGGTAAAGTACAATCCCACAGTTATTAAACTCTTTTTTAGAGTTTAAACCATGGTCTATTGCCTCTATTTGTTGTAAAAATACATCTCAAGCTATCGAAAAGCATTTCATGACATAAAATCACTTGTAAAATCTGCAAGATTCTGTGTCATCTTGTGCATGTGTAAAGTTTACATAGTAACTCAATATTTAATAATAATAATAAATTACCAATAAGATGTAGGTACAGCATACTTAATAGACAGCAGCACAACACCTTATGATATCAGTGGTTCACACATGACATCAAGGCATCATTGTGCATAGCAGTGTCTTGCAACATGTGCCTAATTCTTACAGTTATAGAAATTTGCCCAAAAATTCAACTTAATCTTCAGGAAGTTGTACTGTTCTGTATTAGATATGTGCAGGCATGAATAATTATGTAAAATATGTTACCATTAAGGCTAAAACCTCCATTTCAACAAACATGCTGGTCTTTGTTATATATATATATATATATATATATAAAACAGGTCTCATATTTCCTTTATATTAATAAAATGTACATTGTTTTAGGTTAGAGGAATTATAGATCCATCTGATTGTGTCTGTTATGATTGTTTTATTGTACTTGATAAACTAGCTAAGGCGAAGAGACAGATATGGAACACCATTTGTCGCAAAATACAGAAGGGAACTGCACAGATGGAAAAAACTTTGCAGGGAATTGATACTATCAAGATGGAAGCAAAACAGAAACCAGATGATTCAGAGCAAGAGGAGTATGATAGGGTAAATATTATTTAATATTTTAACAATCTCAGGAACCAGTAAAGCTATTTTTATGGAAGATATAGATCTTTTTTAGTGTGAAGTCAGGGTTCAAATGCAGTTGAACCACTGTAACTTGAAGGGACAGCCAAAAATCTAATTCTAAATCTAATTATAGAGAGTTCCAGTTAGAGAAAAACCTCATTGTATATATGTACCTACAAACATACATATTCCAAAACATATTTTTTATTATTATACATACATGCATAATAACATATGTATTAAAAAACTAAACTACATAGTAAAAACCGTTAAACTAAGAAAAAAGTCACTACTAATTTGAAAAGCACTTTAAAAATAATCAGTTATTAAACTTTGACTGATATTTTTTTGGTAGTAAAATCCATATTTTTGTCTAATTTGGCAGATTAAAGTAAAGTTGTCATCAGTTGCAGCCTCATTCATTGAAAAGGCAAGTTGGATGGTTTCAATTGCCTTTAAAACTTCAGTGTCAGAAGGCTTCTGTCTTGGAGTTCCTTAACTGTCGTCTTCATCATCAGATCTGTTCTCCAATTCATCCTCCAAGTCATCCTGTCTTTTGCTTACACTTTCCAATATTTCGTCTCCTGTAGGAATTTCGCTTGATATTAGATCCTCGTCTACATTTACAGATTCATCCAAAGAGACCTAATCGTTAGCATTCTAAATTTCTGAGCATCTATCAATGGACTCTTGGACATTTAGGGCTACTTGCTGTTCATTGATAATTATTTTTCTTAATTCTGACAGAAGCATTTCATCTTCTAAGTCATAATGTATTCCAAACCCAGCTTTTGTGAAGCAGTTTTGAATAGTTGCTTGGGTTACATCTACCTCCCATAATATTGCCGAAATATGAATGCAATTCAAGAGATCAATTTTAGAGGATTGTGGCATTGGTTTCTAATCCGTCTAGTATTTTTCTTATCTTAATCTCATAATATCACACAAGCGCCGCTTACACTCGATGAAATTCATCGAATCTATTTCAAAGTGGTCCGTGCCGCCACCTTACGATAAGACGTCAAAGCTCAACCTTAATCGCATTCTTCGATAATTCGACTTATAGAGATTTCACTTTGACAGGACGCACCTTTGGATTCCAATTATAGAGGTGTTCGAGTTATAGAAACTCGACTTATTGTGGTTAAAATACATGAAAATCTTGGAAAGTATACAGGGACCACTAAAAAAGATCGAGTTAAAGAGAGGTTCGAGTTATAGAGGTTCGACTGTAGATATTGAGCTATTGTAACAATAGGTCCAAAGAGCTCATAAGTAAATGGCAAAATAATAATTTACCTAAAATTGGTTATACTTGACCACAGCTCTGTCAATATTTTGTACTATATGGGATGGGGGAAGGTTAAAAATTGAAGGGGGAGGGCGGCAACTGCTGGCTTGAGCACTTGAGCAGTGCATCTGAGCTTCTAAGAGCAAATATCATTGTTACAATTGATGAGCAGGGGTGGTATATGTCTAGGGGAGGCACATCTGTTAATTTTTACACTAAGATAAAGGAATATTTGTACCAGTTTCTTTAAGTAATGCTTAGAACGTTGTTTTTTTTTAGGTTCCAAGAAGCGGTTCACCTCAAAATAGTTCAGCCTTACTAGAACATACTCATTCCGAGTCATATAATAAGAAAATGGAAGATGCTATAGCTTTAACCCAGTATCAGAAAGCAAATGGTAAACTTACAAGGTGCTATCATAAATTTTCAAGGTGGATGTACTTCCTTGAACTGCATTTATGAAAAAAGTTGTACATATGACCAAAATACTTTTTTATAAAATCGTTTCTTCAATAAGTAATAAAAACATCACTAAATATATGTGTGTCCTAATACGTACTTCAGGGCTTAAATCTTGAATGGTTTCATTTACATTTTATGTTGCGCATGTGTCATCAAGAAAATCTAGAATTTGAGTATGTGCATGTTGTAATGGCACTTCTCAACAGACAATATTTTTCTAGCCCTTCAATGCTTTTTGACATTTTGAACCTGCTTAATGTAGAATAATTTAAGTAATGTGAGCTGCCGCGTCTACATATGACAGAAAATATCGCCAAGATATAGTGGAGTTATAGCTGATATACCTGAGATACATGACCAGGCCACAAATATTGCCAGTTTTGAGGCTCCATTAGGATATGCTGAAATAAAATTATTCATTCAATGAAACCTTTAGGTGATCATACAAGGAAACGGAAAAGGAGTAAGTCTTCTTTAGGGGCGAGAAGCCTCAAAAGATGCAGTTCTACAACATCAGTGTCGTCAGTGTCATCCTACATAAGCACTGAAACTTGTGATGAAGTTGCCGATATCAATGCATGGAACATTAGGAGGGCATTGTCAAGGACACCCAACAGTGTCTATTCCTCTAGCTGTGTTACTGATTCAAGCAGTAAGTAGCAATTTCTCATAAGTTTTCCTGCAACCTGATTTTTGGCATTGATTAAAGTAATATCCAAGAAGCTGTCCAACCCAAAACTTCTTCTATAGGCACTGCATGCTGTGGAAATCTTTCATGATAAGTGCGTCTTGCAGCATTAGTTTCCATGAGCCATTCCATAAGAGAAATGCATATCTGCCATTTCAGTATTAGTATTTTTGGACAAAAAATAACTACTAAATACACTTTTTATAAAAATTATAAACTAATAGCTTATAAATACTAAGTTGACGACTGTCAAATTGTTTACTAAGGGCCGTATCGTCAGTCGTGCCTACAAAATTGTAGGATGACTTTATGGCCTCCTTGATTTTCATAGTTTTTCCTGTCCTTCAGAAAGGCTCTGTATTTTGAGGTTAGGTTACAAATATCTATTTGCATCAAATTGCTTTTGATTTTATCACCTGTTTTATCAGCCTATAATTCAAAAACTAAACATAACTAGGAGAGCACTGGCGCTGACATGTAGCAGTAGAAATCTAGAAATACTTCAGCCTTTCTGAAGGAGAGAAAAGTCTATGAAAATCAAGGAGGCCATAAAGGCGTCGTACAATTGTAGGAACTGTCAATACCGCCCTAAGGCCTACGACTGTAGGACGCCTTTATGGCCTCCTTGATTTTTACTCTTTCCTCTCGTCCAGAAAGGCTGGGATATTTCTCAGGCTCTCAGCGCTCTCCTATTGTCAGGCTATGCTTTCTTCTTGAAATGAATTTGATGCAAATAGATATTTGGTAACATAACCTCAAAATAGAGCGCTGACAGGGAAGAGTAGAAAATTATGAAAATCAAGGAGGCCATAATTGGCCTACAATTGTAGGAATGACTAACGATACGGCCCTAAATGCTTCAATCGTTTTCAATGAAACTCTTGGTTACTTTTCCTTAGGTTAGCAAAATTCATTAGTTTAGATATTAGTGTGATGTAATTTAATTTAGTGTTTATTTGGTGTTCTTACATAATTAAAAATTATAAAAAAGTAATAATTTTCAAAAGAAACTTTTCCTCATATTCCTTGTGTGTGTGGGATATGCAATATTAACTGGACTTTTTTCTCGGAAACTAAGCAAGATACGAAAAAAATTCAAGAGACAAAAAAGTTGTATTTCTATTTGCTTAATCTAAAGGTCATAATAAAAATTGCCCAAAAGTCAGAGGCGTATACGTTTTTGTCACAAATATTCATTCAGATCCCGCTCGAGGCGCCACTGGACTGAATTAGCTCCTTAATGTTATAAAGACGACCGCCAAATTACGACAAAATTAGGTAAAAGATATTTAAGGAATCGAAAATCCAATTTTTTTTTAAATTTCAACAAACCGTATCTTGAGAATGAATAATTTTTGTAAAATATGATTTTTTTTTTGTGTTAAAATTACTCAAAGAATCGTCTGTTAAATTTATGGTACATATTTAATTAACACCTTGAACAACCGCTTGCCATCTGAGACTTCAGCCTAAGCAACTTTAAAAAAAGGGCAAAGATGACCTTAAAGCAGTTCTCTGTGATGTGGAATATATTATGCTTTTGTGAGTTTCAAAGCTAATTCAAATTAATATTTTTCGAATATTGTATTGTTTCTGAAGTCGTTTGGTTTTCTAATGTTTTTTACTTCCTTCGCTACTGGGCAAGGAATTATTGTAATTTCGGAAATGATGTTATGGTTTTTGGATGTTATATGGCATGTAGATCACTAAAAACTATGCCACTCATTTTCATCGATCGGTCTGTCTGTCTGTCTGTTAATCCTTGGACCGACTATAACTTGGGAAGTACCGCTCGGGTTTGCACTAGATTTCCACACAAGGTCACTACTATCCCAAGGTCGAAAAGCTTTGTCATTTTTTGACAATAGCATCAGTGGGGACCTCGGTTGGCCGCGTGGGTCAGAGTGTCGTGCTACTGATCAGCCGGCCGGCCGGGCCGTGAGTTCGAATCTCGCCTTCGCCATGGATATTGTGACGTCGTGTGTTTGTCCATAAGTAGATATATAAAAATACCAACCTAGTTTCTGGCTGCATGGCTTAGTCCTAAAGCAAAAAAAAAATAGCATCAGTGGCGGTGGAGCTAGGGGTAAAAAAACATAAAAATAAAAATCGCTCGAACTTTGATTTTCGCCGTTTCAGTGGCTCCTCATCACTTTTAGAAAAAAGTTTCTGTAGGGTTGAAATTCGGGTTTGGGACTGTAAGGGCAGGGAATGGCTATATGAAATTTTTTTGGCGTTAGTCTAATTATACGCCCCAAATCCCGGTAATTTTGTGCACCTATTAGCCATATTGCATTCATCATAGATTTCCCAGTACATTGGGCTTTAAAACTTATACACGGAATGAACGATAACTTAGCTGAAACGGTGCCGCGCAGATGCTGAAAGGGACAACGTTGCCAGATGGACTGTAACTACCGGTAGAGCAAGAAAAGAATGTCTATGGAGTAGTTTTATGGGTCTGTTTGACTTAATCCTCTTAATTTCTCTATTGTACATGTTCGTAACTGACTCGACGAAACTTTTTAATAATTGTATGTTTTTTCTTCTGTCTAGCGGTTGAGTACGACGACGTCGGGAGACTAGTAAAGAAGAGAACAAGGTCAGTATCTCGAGCACAAGAGGAGGAGAAGCTGCGCCTTGAAAGTGTTGAAGGTACCATTTTTTACTGTACCGAGAAAGACTGTGATGGATCATTTATGGACCTTGATCTGTATAACCTCCATAGAACCATACGCCACAGAGCTTTGGCGATGTATATTTGCTATGAATGCAACAAAAGCTATACAACAGCGTAAGTAATATTTGTGACTACCACCTTATAGGAAAACATTTGAAAGGACGATTCAGTTTTGACAACTAGGTTCATTACTTCTTCAATGACCTTACAGCTACTGCCCCAGGGTCTTCAAGGATGCATCGCATAGAATGTTGTTTATGTAGAAAAATAGACCAATGTTCAGGCTTTATAATGATGTATCAATTATTGAAAACGAATATTTTTGTACTTGTTTTTGTACGGAAAAAAGTAGTAGATCCGATTACCCTTGTCTTTGTAAAGTAACTTATCGGTTAGTTACGTAATTTTGCTTCACATATAACCTTATTTCTAGTATAGAAAAAACTTAACTAAGCCGTTCTGTTCGTAGTCAGGCAAAGCAAGTTGAGGTTTCCCGATAATTGTGAGTTTGATTGCGATCATTAATCGCGCTACTTATCGCACATTGACACAGTGATTTATTGCAATTGCAGTTGCAGTAAGTGTAGGCTTCAGTAGTCTGAGTGCTATGTTCTGGGACCCAGTTCTTGAAATGCGGGAGTAGGATAGATAGTATAAAGTGTTCTATTACCTTTCCTGATAGCTTTTTTGCCAATATAATGTGTTTCTAGGTTTTTCATATTATTAAACGTCTCTGTCATCATAGAGATAAGACTGGTGGACGACAACGGCACTCCTACACTTTTTTTCCCAATTAATTCGATGAGCGGCTATTCTCTTTTAGCGGTCAGGAATACAGTTTCCAGAAAGGTAATAGAATCGCGCCCACCTTCACTGAGTTACTCTATTCCCTCATTTTTAGAATTGTCCCCCGAATGACCACGATGTTTCACAGCTTTGCCGCTGTAGATCATAAAGTCAAGTAGATTGACTTATTACTTTTGACTAGAGATTGACTGATATACGATTTTCACCGATACTATGTATCAAAGGCAAAATATCGCAGCACCTGAACGCAGTTCTTGACCATTTGTGATCCTATCAAATTTAAGAAATTCTACACAATTCCAGAGTGACATTTTGGGCATGTCTATGATAAATCTACTACAGGACAACATGTTATGTCTCGAATGTATTAATAGTCCAGGCTAGATATAAAAGGCGAAAAAAAGTTTAGCAGATATCTGACAATTTTAAATGGAAGGGGTCTTTCTAATGACAAATACATAAAAAAGTACAGCCAGATATGCGTTGTTTTTTACTCGTATAAACAATGGGGACAGCTAAAAATTCACTATTTTGTTTGTATTATTTTCAAATCAAATTTTATAAATAATTAAATAATCCGTAAGCTGGAGATTTTAGAGCATAAAAAGACATTCAATTTTGTTTTTTAGGAATTAAAATCGATAAACAATTAAGCTAAATACGGGGCTTTTTAGCAATATTGAATAAATCTTTATTGCAATCACAATAATTGTAAATAGCTAAATATTTGTGAGAATGAGGGCATCATTGGCGTTAATAAATGTGCTAAATTTCATTCGGATCGGTTTAATAGTTTATGTAAAAAGCTAATTGTTTATCCCAGAGACGAATTACTTAAACAACTGTTCTTGCCCAAGATATGGCCCAATAGTGAAATCGATTCTTGGTTTCAATTTCAAGAATTTATGCAAAAAGTTAATTATTTATTTCAAAATTTGTGTTATAAATTATGTTAAAAAATAGCCATTTTATAGTTATAAACATTTACATTAACCCCGTTATTTTTAAATATAATTTATTTTAACAAGTTGATCTGGAAAGGTTTGTAAAAAATGCATATTTAAAATAATCTTCTACGGGTGTATTACCAGTTGCAAACATGGTTAGGCAATAAATTAAGTCCAACCAAGTAGGGGTGGAGGCGAAGTGACAACGGTTTCGAACTGATCTATATATATAGACTACTGTGCATGGTGATAACAAAAAATGCTACAACCTTGCTCTAATTGGAATTGGCGATGATGAAGAGCAGACTGAGAAAATCAACGATATTTAAAGAAATGAGTTATACAAATATTGAAGAAGAATAAGTAGAGCGTCCAAATAAAATATTTAGAACTGATGATCAAGATTAATTAATTATATGAGGCTATCAGAGCAAGAGTGGCCTAAGCCCAAAATCATGGTACTGAGAAAAACGCAATTTAAATTTTCGCTTTTTTTGTTTCTTTGCCAATAAGGTAGTTTTGTTTTAATATGATTTTTTTCCACTGCAACAGTTTTTAAAAGATGTCCTATTTTAAATGTTATTTCAATATTATGGGCAAAACGAAATTTGACAAAAAAAATGTGGGTTAGGCCACTTTTGTATTAACGAGAAATTGTCAGTATGCAAAGAAATTAGTTGATTCGGTGGGATAGGCCATTGTTGATAAAATTACTGAACAGTCAGGAAAAAAACGAACAATTCAAAAAATAGTAATTTTTATTAGTCTCTTAACAAAAGAAATATGTAATACCTAATTTTCACATTCACTTTCATCGCTATCAGAATAAATCTCATCGTCTTGATCATGCGTAGTTTTCAGGTTTTGATAGAACTCGTGATGAATGGGGGGAATAAAACATACAAGATCCAATAGGTCCTTTTTCTTTTTGATATCAACTTTACGTCCTTTTGGATATAACAGATTCAGCTCTTTAAAACTGTTAGAAGAGTTCCTTTTAGACACGTCAACTGAATCAAATGGAGCAAAATCTTGATTTGAGTATTTAAAATAGATTTTAAGCGGATCCGACTTTTTAAAGAGCAGCCACTGGATTTTCATCCATTCTACTTTTAATTTATTTTCGGAAATTTTTCGATTCGTTATATTCTTCTCTAAATTAACAGTAGAGTAAAAATCTGTGACTGTCATCTGAACAACTTTAAAAGGAACCTTTTTTCTTGCTGCCTTAACAACGGTTTCCCAGCTATCTGGCACATAGATGTCTTTGAAATATTTCTTTTGTTTTTCAATTAGTCCGAAATCCTGGTCACACGGTAGGTATGAGTGTCCACTGACTAAAAATTTGTGGTTAATTTCTTCAACAATGAGATCATGAGAGGAAACAATATAATTGCATAGTAGTGCCATTTTGATGTTTCTATTTTGGCCACCGCATTGGTCCGAGTACATCAATAATTTTTTTGTTTTAACTTGATTCTTAATAAAATGCAGCAAACACGAACCAATTTCCTGGGGACCTCTAGATGCAATGGATTCATTCCAGATGTACATGAATGACTCTTTGGTAGCCAAGTTATGTATGCCCAAACAATAAGTCCAGAGTTGCCTTTTATAATAACTAATTCCGGTGGAGATTACTGGCGTCGGAAGAGTTTTCATTAGATCAAAAGCAATTGCAGTTACCTCTGAATTATTTTTCGCCACAACAGCATCAGATTTCATTCCCTCTCGGGCACTCTGAGCTTTTCTTTGATGTAATTCCATTTCAGTTGTTAAACTTTGTCTTTTTTCGACGTCCATTTCAAATTTTAATTTATTTTGCAATAAGTCACATTTTTTACAAGAATCAGAAACAGGTGCATGAAAGTGAAGATTGAATTGTTTTGAAAATATTTCAGAAAATATGTATTTTGATACAGGTTGTTCGTCTTTTAAACTTAGTTGTTTCTTATAGAGGTCATACATTATACTCAAATTCAAATCTGGGGCTAGGTATCTCCGATGTGGATTTTTTTTCCTGGAATAGTGTGACTGATAGCTTGGAAACCTTTCAATGAATTCTTTAACTTTATCAACTTTATGATCCGGCGTTTTGTTAGCAGAAGGCTGTTTTCCCCTACCATCTGTCGGAGCAGGCATGGCTTTTGATTTGTTGACCAAAACTCTGGTTATTCTGCCATCTGAGACTTTAAGTACCCCTTTAAAAAAGCTTTTACATACTTTTATCTTGTTACCTGTGTCATCTTGTAAATAAAATAAACGGGTCTTTTGTCGTCTGGAAGTATTACCATTGTTGGTATAGACTCTTGATTTATTCACAACATCGACGCAAGAAAAAAGGTAAGCCGACTTCAAATCAAATGATTCAATTTTGTAAAATGCTTGGAAAATAGCCTTTTGTCGCTCTGGGAGAATCTTTTGCCAACAAAGATCTGTACAGCAGTTGTCTACATTATTAAAAACTTTTGCGGGAACAAGTTTTTTTGATCTCCTACTTATGTATGCTTCTCCAAGATTCCTTTTAGTTTTTGTCACATTGCGTTTCCACTTGTTTTCATTTCTTACGCGCTTACGAGAGCGCTTCTGCTGCTCTGCATCATTTTCAGTGTTTTGGGGCTCAGCGTCAAACTCATGGGACATGTTTAGCTCCGAGATAGACTCAGACTCGCTTGGAAGATATTCAGAACCTGAATCTTGAAAAGGTTCATCAGGCTCTTCGTCCGATTCTAAATAAAAAGAAACATGTACGTTATGCTAAACTTTTTTTATAATTTTGATTAGTTTGCAGCTTTAATTCAATGCGTATAATAGACAAAACTACTTATTAAAAATTGAATGGGTATTTTTTTAAGTTGAGATCATTGGTAATGTCTCGCAAACAGAACAGAGAAATAGAAGGCATTTACAATGGAAAAGCTAGTGGAACCTAACCTAAAAATATTTCTCATAATTTTGGAATATTATACCACTTACCTGTGAATGTATACGATGTGGAAGCCATTCTTATTGATAATCAAACTCCTTATTTTGTATTTACACACTTTTAAATGAACAGAAGCAATCAAAAATCGTGTCTTGATTATACTGGTTTATACCACGTTTCTTTTCTAGTAAAATTATAAAGCAACAGTGGCCTATCCCACAATTTGTGGCTTAGGCCGGTGTTGCTCTCTAGTTGAGACTTTTTAATGCAATGCAAAAACAGATTTGGTGGTGCCATCTCTTGCAATGTAGTCAAATGTGGCATAGACCACTTTCACCCTAAAATATACCTTAAGAATCAATCATTTCTGTATCAAACTCACTTTTGTATATTTGTGGCTTAGGCCACTCTTGCTCTGATAGCCTCATATATAATTATATAATGTTAGTATAACACAAAGAATGCATATAAAATAAATATAAATGTAAGACAAAGGTGAATCAATATTTTTTACAATTTGTTAAAATTAATTTTGTTAAAAGTATACCAATTAACTGCTTAAACAATTTTACTGTAAAATATAAATTATTTTATTAGAGCGAGAGTAAAATTAAATGATTTATTGTTAATTTATTGATATTTCATAGTAATTTAATTTTGAAGGATACAAAAAGTTTTCCGGGATTTCCCGGAAAATGAAAATATGAGTACTGTGACTACATTTAAAAATTCATTTTTCTCGTTTTTAGCGAGCACCTGCGACTGCATAGTTTGACCCACGATATCTCGTCGTTCTTCTGCCTGATGTGCGGCGTTGAAATGCCAAATTGTGCTGAATTGCAGAAGCACCTGGATGAGCATTTAGCCTATTCTGTTCCATGCAAGTATTGTGATAAGTCATTCCTCTCCAAATCAGCGTGCGCGCAGCACTGCCAGGTGAAGCATAAAAAGACGAGGTATAGACGGTTGAACAGATGTGAACATCTCATTATTGATAGGTGAGTTGTATAATAGTTAAATAGCTCAAATTAATATGTTGACGTGGTGCTATTGTGAAGGCGAATATTAAATTTCACCCCCAGCCGAGGATCGTAGAAGCGATATCAGACAGTACGGGGATGATATTTTCTTCAGTACCGTGCGACACAGTTTATGCATTGATTAGATTTGTTGCTAAACATTGCTAAAACTAAATACAGGATTTATCTTCCATTTTTTTAGTGACGTTTTCTGCAATACAATGAAATAATGTGGTATCGGTTTTTCACCTTTGCAGACAAGGCAGCATAACTTCCTTTTTTGTAAACAATAAATCCCAATATATCGATCAAAACATTTTTAATTGTTTTTTATCGTATGAGAGTTTTGACAGATCAAATCAGATAGTTGACGTCCCCCATTCTCCATACACTCGGGTAAACCGATTTCTGTCGTCTCTTGTCAGCATAACAGGCAATATGTTGGCAATTTCTTCTTGAATGTTGGTCTTTAAATATTCTAGGCTCCTTGGATGGTTTACATATAGATAAGATTTCAAAAAACGTCATAGAGAAAATCAAAAGGGGCCAAATCGGGAGTGTGGGCCGGTCACTCCAAATCGCCCATAATTGAGATGAGGCGCCCTGGGAGTGTTTCCTCAAAACAGTCATCGAACCAAATGTGGAACTCATCTAGTCGTGGAAAAAATTTTGAGACTTTCTTCATCAAACATTGTGCCGATAAAAGGATCTGATTTTGCCAGGAATTGAATTATTAATGACAAGAACCCCTCGGTTTTTAAAGTACATACAACCATTTTCATGGTCTGCTGATAGATGTTTAACAATATAACTGCTTGAACTGCTTCCATTTTCTGACGTACCTTCTAGTGTATTTTCATCCGTTCAACAATTACATGTAATTCAAATTTGCATTTTTAATATCTTGCTCTGTCTCCCTTTTTTATTCGAGTTTTCAGTAAAATATTGACAAATTTCTTCGAGACAGTTCATCTTTTGAAAACACAGTACAATCTAAACAAGAAAGGAGAGGAAAGATTAACAAGCAATTTACTTAGGAACGTATGGGCCGACTATAAGTTAAGAAATGGCGTCAACCGCTAATTATAAGGACGAACGAATTTTCTTGTTTTCTTGTTCAGACAAGTTATTATGTGGGTCACGGAGGAAATTTTTTACGAGGTCTGGAAATTAAGTTGATTAAGTGGCAACGTAGCGTTCGATCTGGTAACACTGTAGGCGCCGGGCTTCTAGGGGAGACGGCTACATGTGAACATGTGAACCGCCTTCAGTACAAGTTTGAACTCGCTCGAGTCATCTGCTTGTCCGTTTTGTGAAACAGTTTTTCCTATTGTGTTCTAAAATTGGCTGACATCAATTTCGAGCAACGGTGTGCTATTATGTTTTGCTTCAGACTTGGACACAGTGCAACGGAAACTCTTGCTAAATTTCAGCAGGCCTACGGAGCTGGCGTTTTGTCAAGAGCCGAGGTTTTTTGATGGTTTAACGCGTTTTCAGAAGGGAGAGAGTCGATTGAAGATGAACCTTGAAGCGGAAGACCTTCATTTTCAAGAACCATTGAATATACAGGGTTTACCTAAAAATAGAAGATATTTTAGAGGGTGACTCCGTGTTGAAAAATATGAAACAAAGTTTCTACAGGGTGATAAATTTAAAAAAATATTAATATCAAAAATATTTACTCGATTCTGTTGAAATTTGAACTGACGCGCAAATGTCAAACCTCCATGCACAAATGATATTTTGTTTTCCAAGGCATTTTTGATTTTTTTTTAGCAAAAATTGTGTGACATCCAATAAAACGGATTTATTTTTTTTTCAAAAACGAAGCAAGATTATGGAGAAAATACAAGAGGCAAAGAAGCTGTATTTTTAGATTCTTAAGCAAACAACAAATATTAAAGTTAGAAAAAAGGCAGTGGCGTACATTTTTTTGTCAATAATATTCGCTAAGATGCCCCTGGGACGCCACTGGACGTAATATTTTGTATCTATTTAGGGATAAATTTGCCTCTTAATACAAAAAATGCTATTTTTTAAGATAATGAAAACAAGTTTTTTTTTTAAATTGATTACCCTGTATGTTGACAACTTTGCATGCTTATACCAACTTTTTTTCGTATTTGTTTAACAAGAAATCACCCTCTAAAATATATCCGTCTATTTTTTGCCCTGTATAATTGTAATTATATTTAAATAAAAAAAGTCACATCACTTAATTTACAGACCTCGTATAATAGATATTTTTGGGCGAATAGAAAAAAATGAGGAAAATAAGTCATTTTAAAGTTCATTATTGTTATATTTAAGAAAAAATATTAGTCCAAATTGATAAAAAGAAAAAATCTTGATTTAATCGAAAAAATATATTCTGATTTTTTAAGAAAAATCGTGATTTTTTACACTGTTTTTTATTAAGCAAACAAACTGAGCATTTACCTCGACAATAAAAAGCCTACCAACAGCTGGACACATCGAACACATACAAATTCGGCCGGACAGGACCGAAAAATATTCGGTCAAAATTCCACCAAACATTAAATTATCTTATATAGTCTAAATCTAAGTGACATTTTTATGTTGGTCTGCAACGTTGGAAATAATGAATCGGGTGTAAATCTAGTAAAACTTGTTTGTAGCGTTTTATTTTTTGTATGCAAATGAACTTTTCTAAATAAAAGAGCCTTTAGCAAGTACAAAATGAATCTATTGTGTACAAAAAATCAAAACAAGATACGGCTCTGTCTACCTGGAATTGACGAATCCGTCAGAACGATATGTCCTTTGCGGATATGGGGAATTTTGAAATATTACTAGATAATAAACTGTCATTCTACCGTAACGGATACTTGTGAAAAATACTATATTTGCAGGGTGGATTTCAAACCCCTCTCCACAAACGACAATCAAGAAGATCGTACTTATAAGGCTTACATAATAGAGCAGGGTTCGTCTACTCGGCTAGATGTAAATCCAGAGAATTTAAGAATGATGAACATCGAGAACACTGAAGATGATCTTCCATCTGGTGAAGTAGAAGCCGAATATGAAACAAAAGAAGTTGAAGAAAATATAGCCCAACCAGAAGAACTTGCAGAAGAGATTAGTCAAGAACTGGTTGAAGAAGGTGTTATTCAAGAAGAAGAAATAGTAGAAAACGGGATTAGTGAAGAATCATTTAGTGAATTGTTGAGTTCTAGCGAAATGTTAGAGGATGTTAGAGAAAATTGCGATTAAACATAAGGACCCCGTAAAGAAAGTTGTAAATAGTCATTAAACATTGAAAGGTGTGTTTTGAGTTTTGAGAAATGCAAAAAGGTATATCGAACAGCTGTAAATGATTTGTTGATTTTAGTTGAATATCTTTAATTTTGAATGTACAAAGTCATGATAGTTTTCATTAAGTTCGTTATGCATTATTACCATATTCATACAGCAGTGAACCCGCCCTAGAAAGAGAAATTTTTATAAAAACGTTATTTTTGGGTTCTAAAAGTATGAACCAAGTTCTCAATAAAAATCTTCAAGTGAGTTTCGTTTTTTATCCCCATCGAAACTTGATGAAACATGTTTTATTGCGCTCAGTATTTGTCCAAATGCAGAAGAGAATGGAGCACGTGGTCCAAGTTGTTGTTTCTTATACTTCGCACTCCTAATCGCGAGAATTTTCGAAAATGAGACATGTTTTTTGGATGTTATATATGTACATCACGAAAAACCATGTCATTCGTTTCTTTCCTAAATTTTTTGAAAATGTCACTATGCCAAGTATGCAAAAGTTTTTTTTTAAAATCGGTCCACGGGCGGCAGAAAAAAGGCCTCAAACGAAAAAAGTTAAAATCGCTCAAACTTCATTTTCAAAGGATCCGGATTATTTTTGAAAAAAATTTTAGAGCTGAAAAAACTTGGAGGCGGGGAGGGTTTATCTCAATTTCTTGAGGCTAGTACATTTATACGTTCCCAACATTGCACCTATTAGACATATGTCCAATGGGAAAGTTCACATTTCAAATTTTTAATTACGCGGCAAACGTATGCGCGAGGAAGTGGGGATAGGTCTTGATCGACGCGTTCGGCGTGCGGGTTAAATAGCCACAATGGAACGTTGGACCGGAGCGCGACGTGCTTTTGCTATCGAGGCTTTCTTTAAGAGTGGTGATGCATACGCAGCTTGTACACGATACCACATTCGCCGACCAAGAGATGCTCCAAGTAAGAACCTATTGAAAAGGTGGATTAAGAGGTTCAGTGAAATAGGCTATACTCTTAACCTGTTCCTGGCCCCACACCTACTGTATCAACCGAAGAAGATGTGCGTCGAGTAAGTGATTCGATCATTGCAAACCTTCGGCGGTCTGTACGGAAGCATTCCGCTGCTTTGGGAATCCTTAGGTCAACACTGCATGGCATAATGAAGAGAAAAATGGGTTTTCATGCTTATAAAATCCAATCAGTCCATGCTTTAAAGGAAATTGATTACGTATTACGGAAATCATGCGCTGAACGGATGTTGAATCTTTTTCCTACGCAGCGCAGATTCGATAGCGTTGTTTTTAGTGACGAGGACCATTTGCACCTAGACGGTTATGAGAACAAGCAAAATTGCAGATATTGATGGGCTCCAACGAACCCAAAATAGACATTAACAACAGCTATATAGCTCAAAGGTGACTGTTTCTTGCGCCATATCCTCTAGCGATATTTCTTTGACGATGAAAACGGTCGTGCATTGACAGTCAATTCGGAGCGATACAAAGACATGATTGAAACTTTTGCTCCTATTGTAAGAACAGAAACACCATGGTCTCAACAGGATGGGGCCATTGTCCATACTTCCAGAGAATCGATGGACACGGTGAAAGCAATTTTTCCTCAAAAAGTTATATCGCAGTTTGGAGACAGTCACTGGCCTCCTAGGTCACCGGACCTCACGCCATGCGATTATTTTTTGTGGGGTTATCTAAAGTCAAAAGTGTATTCCAATAATCCACGAACACTGGAGGAGCTTAAAGACAACATTCGACGAGAAATAAACATCACCGCGGTACTCTGCAAGAGAGCTTCAGAATTTTGCGCGCGCAATTAGAAGAGTGTGGTCGAAGCTATGGCAAACATCTGGACGGAATGATATTTAAGACAAAACCGGCCGAATGATAATAACTCTACCAGTGGACACCCATTTCAGACATGTATTTTTCTGTACATTAGCCCGGAAAAAATATTCTCGGGAGACGCATGGCGTACCTATCGGCAGCGACTGCTGCTGACGTCGTGCGCCGACCTTGATCAGATCTGGTATGGAATCCACATGGAATCACACGTATTTTTGCCGCGGTGACAAGTCTGCCCGAGTTGGGTATCGGGGAGAAGCGACGTTCCCAGATGCACTACTATGGACCTGATTGACTGACTTTTTTCTCAGAGGGCCTAGTTTGTTTGGAATACAGTAATGGACAAAAGTATATAGACAAATATGAATTTTTACGTAAATACCTTTAGAAAACGAATTCATACTTATTGCTCCATAAGCAAATGCGTTATTAGTAGAAAAACCAAATTCCTTGTTTTTACATTATCTGCAATGAATACAATACAGGTCTGAATTTAAACACTTTTTTATGAGGGACAAAAATATGTAGACAAATTTTTTTCAACATTAGTTTAGTACAGTTTCGTGTTAGAAGAGGATTAGTTTGTGTTCATCAAGTATTGTGGAATAAGTTGAGTGATTTTAAGACCATGCCGCGATGGGAAAACTAAGATCATTGAGTTATACAAAGATGGTCAACGTCAAGTCGACATTGCCAAAAATTTGAAACTGGTCCGTAAAACAGTTTGGGCAATATTGAACAAATATAAACAAAAAGGTCTTTTCTAAGCCTCTAAGAGAAGTGGTCGGCCTATAAAACTAAATGCTAGATCAGTTAGATTAATAAAAGTAATTTCGTCCAAAGATCCGTTTAAAACCCCAAGACAAATAAAAGCCGAAATCGAGACAAAAGGAATTGTCAGTGTTTCTATGAAAACTATAAGTAGAAGATTAAATGATTTGAAGTTATTTGCACGTCGCCCGAGTAAGAAGCCGCTAATCTCGAGGAAAAACCGTTAAGGACCGATTACCATTTGCACGGTTGCATCTTGATTGGAGCATCTGACTGGAAGAGGGTATGTTTCAGTAACGAATACAAGTTCGATATGTTTGGATCATATGGTTTTCATTACGTTAGACGTCCTAGTGGACGAAGATTGAACCCCAAGTACACTTTGCCCACTGTCAAACATGGAGGCGGGTCTGTTATGGTTTGGGGGTGTTTTTCGGGGTTTGGGATGGGACCTTTACGTAGAATAGATGGCATTATGGATAAGTTTGTATACACAGACATACTAAAGCATGTCATGTTACCCTATATGGAAGACAATATGCCCTTAAGATCAATCTGCCAGCAAGATAATGACCCGAAGCACACTTCAAATCTCGCAAAGAAATTCTTTCTGGATGAAAAAATACCAGTCCTCAAATGGCCTTCACAGTCTCCCGATATAAACCCCATTGAAAATCTATGGGAATACTTAGACAAGCAAATACGAGATAAAAATTATTCAAACAAGGATGAACTTTTTGCCGCTTTAGAGCAAAAGCGGAGAAAGATTGATGAATCTTATATCAAGAAACTTCTACAATCTATGCCGAGACGATGCCAGGCGGTGATTGATAATAATGGTTATGCTACAAAATATTAACACAAACATGGTTGGTTTTCTATAATTGAATGAACTTTGCTTCTTTTTTCTATAATTGTTATGCTTTGTCTATATATTTTTCTCCTTCATTGTTCCAGTTTTTTTCAATTAGTTTTTTATTGAAGGGAGTCTAATGAATTTTTTTATGTTTAAGTGAGTATTATGCTATAACGAATTATGTATACAGGTTGGTGTATTCAAAAAACAAGTTAAAAAAGAAATACAGCACAATATTAATTTGTCTATATACTTTTGCCCATCACTGTATATTCTTTTATGTACTGATAAGGGGTTGCGTGGGAAGTGCGTAGTCAACCTGCTTGACGCCATTTTTTAAATACTATTGCTGACGGCTAAGCCCAACATTGGGCGTGCTATAGAGGCTAATGCAAAACTGGACTAGGAAAATCATACAAAAGTATATTCACGATATGTTCATTTTTTTATTTATCTTGACTAAACATATATCACCTTTATGCTATAAAATAGGTTCATATAAATACTCAACAGCGTTTGTTTTGAACAAACATAAAATCACATAGAATTGAGTGACACTGATAGGCAACTAACATATAACCTATTTCTAAAACTTAAAAAATATGTATTTGTATCATAACATAAATAAAGTGGGATTTGTCACCATAAGTTTGATATAAATACACAGAGACATATCCATCATTAACCTTCTGCAATAGGGAATATGCAAGAGTTTTAACATGCTTTTATTAGCTTGACCTGTATGTATGTCTGTATGTAAAGGAATCGTTCAACATAATTTTTACTAATTTCAAGAAGTGGGATTAACTTTAAAATTTGCGCGGGCGTCAAGGATCAATGACAATTCAATGATATTGAAAAATAACTCGAATTTGGAAATTTAAAAAAAAAAATGGAATTTAAAATTTGGAAAAAATCGGATTTGAAAATTGGAAAAATATTTTGAAGATTTGGAAATCTGAAATATTGGAAAAAATTTGAAGTAAACTCGGATTTATTGTCAAAAAATATTTCAAAAATCGAAGCTCTTGATTGTAGTTCCCTGTCTGTGATCTAGAGTAAATGAGAAACCCGATTAATGAATGTATAACCAATTTTTATCAATTATTCTGATACTTTTATAACGCTTACAGGTGTCATTCTGAAGGAATATAGACTAGATAAAAAAAATTAACCGATCATTGAATCACACGTATATTCCCTATTCATGTATGACTTTCTTTAAAGCTCATAGGAAAGTTGTGTATCACTCGTACTAATATTTTACACTGACAAGACAAGAAATAGATATTAGTATAGTAGATTAAATTTCACCTTGTTATATTTATTAAAATATAGTATATACAACATACTACCATTTAACTGATATTAAATATTATTTTTTGGTCAATATCACTGAAATCGTATCATATACTAAAGGTAACTATCTATAATACAAAAAATAAAAACCTATATAAAAGCTTTACATAAATAAATATCACCACTGGCAACAAAATTATTGTCGTTTAATATTGTCAGGTAAGAGAACACTTATTATCCAGTGCTTTCAGAAGAACTACAATGAAGCATCAGAGAATATCAGTTCAGTTACTTACCATTAACTGCACTTAAAATCCAAATGCTTCGCTCAGTCTAAAATAAGCTTACCCTTCTCAATATCGTCCGTATTATATTCAAACAATGTATTTGAAATGTGAAGACCAGTAGACGGACTAAAATAGGACAAGTCGCGACACCCAGAGATATGAGACTGAGTGCCGCCATATTTCAAATTTTCAGTACGTTGACCTCGATGGGTTCAGTTTTACTGTGAAATATTTAAATTGGGATTACAGATGCGCAATATGAACTTTTGGTGATATTTTTCTTAGAGTAATGAACATTCCTGTTCGTACAGCAGTCGCCATACAAATTCCGCAGCGTGCGATACGTATATTAAGAGACAGAAGTACTACGTTGCCTAGCAGCCCGAGTAACGAGGTCACGGACGCAGCTGCGGCTTGCCGCGTTGCCATATGCGCATTCTTTCTACGTACACATTGCCTCGTCAGTGATATTTTGATTTCTCTGTATGTTTGACAAATTTCGAAAGACTCAAAAATTGGTCACTTGAGCTATGCATTAGAAATTGTTGAAACAAGTTTTCATTTCCTGAACTATAGACACGAATTTTTCATAAATGGATAAATTGGGATATTTTGAAATCGTGAAAAAATAATTTTCTAGATATCCTGTCAACACGAATCTCTATCAATAAACCAATAATCGTAACAGAGAATATGAAGATTTTCAATTCGAAAGACAGCTAATACGATGTTTGAAAACATTTATGTCCACGTGTTATCCTAATTTGACGCTCCTATAACAATAAGTTCCCGGAAAAGCGTCTAAGCTGCCAGTTTTAAATCCCGGAAAAGCGAGATTCGCTATTGGTCGGCTTCAATGCTTCATTTATTCAATTGTTTTTAACGGACGCGATTTTCATAACCGGCACGGTCTTTTCGGAAGCATGCTTTTTTATAGATTTTAATAGGGAAAATCACGATAAAACGTATCCTGAAGTGGGCACAAACAGTTCGGGAGTGATTCTGAGTTCGGAATGGCCGATTCGTGCGAAAGTGAAGGTGATAATCCTAAAAACTTTTGAGCGCGTATTATGGAGACACCAGTGTGCAAAATGGCGTCAATTGGTAAGTTCCATTTATTTTCCTTTTCTACTGATTTTATGCATGAAAAATGTTGAAATAACACATTATTCGAATACCGTCGATGAAATTTGTAGGAAAGATAACTCGTCATATACGGTACAACTTATCAAGGAGCAGAATTGCTTGATCAAAAAGGAGTCAGAAGACTGGCGAATTTTTGAAGAGTTTTACAAAAATTTACAAGAAAGAGCTATGCATGTGGCTATTCCTGAACATCTCCACATCATGAATAATGCTTTTCGCGCAAAAAATACAATAAGGGGCCTAGCTATTCCCTTTTACGGTAATTCTCTAGCCTAGCTACACCAGCATTTTTTGTTTCTGCAAAAGGCAAAAGGTTTGAAATGAGATTAAAAATTCCCGCAAATGGGTCAGTAGCAGAATATTGTTGATATTATCTAGGTTTTTAAAAGCTTAAACACCTTAATCACCTTTGCATAATGTAACAGATCCTCACATACCGCGACGTTGCCATATTGAAGCAATATAAGAAAATTAACGAAAATACGCATTTCCACGCGTATCAGCTCTCTTGGTATAGAATTTGTTCCCATTGAGTCGCAGTGCATTAGGCGTTATGTAGGGTTGTGTGGAGTTTGAAGTCATACATACAAATTCAACTACCAAGAATATCCATCAACATGAAAACCTATGAAGTAATGAAATCTGGCAACATCGCACAGTCTTTGAAAACAAACATTCAACTAAAACCTATTATTAGTCTAATCATATTAGACGAAAATACCCCTGGTTTGCGAAATAATTGTAAAGTTTGGTTTTATTGCTGCAAGTTGTTCAAGGGGGTATTTAAAACAAGGACGTATAAAATGGGTACACCAATTTTTGTGTCAAAACTTTTTATTCGACAACAAAGGATGAGAAAACGTGTTTTCTGGGATTCAATCGAAAGTGTTGGCAGGAACGGAGAAACTCTTCATATAAGATTTTTAGGTATTTATGAGATCTACAAAATGAGACAACGTAAAAAGATCCGACCTATGGCAAACAAGTTATGGGCGAAAACACGAGGTAAAATGCAGGTTTTGGCACTTGTTGGTAGTGCGACGAAAGTTTCTTGCATATACTTGAAATTCTTCAAATTCGTAGGATTCATACTTCTTAATAATCAGAACAAAATTGGAGTAGATTGGTCAAGTAGTTTTTGAGAATTTATAATTGTTTATCCCAAAACACCATCACTATTAGTTTATTGAGCAATACACAAAGCATTTTATAGGTAAATACGCTAGTTATACACTAGTTTACCGATATGAATCGCAAACCATTCCGGAAGATAAATGTTATTTTTATGCAAAAAGGATGGGTTACGTTTTTTCTTATAAACAAATTCAAACATTTCGTATTTGTGAGTAATTCGTAACAAAAGATGATAGACACATCCGCTTTGTTTTGAAAATGTGTATACAGTATATTCAGATAAGAGATAGACGGGATGTAAACAAAAGGTTCGGGTGATTTTCACGCTAACGCCGCCGTCTCGACGTAAAACAGGAGCCCTCATTGGTCAATTCGCAATTAAATGCCTATGCCGAGCGGCAGAGCAGTCCTATCAAGGCAGAGTCACATTCAGGTTCAGACGTGTTACGTATGTCGTGTGCATCATTGCAATTTGATATTTCTTTGGACGTTTTCGTTTGTTATCTTATTAAGTTGTTGAGTTTGTCGTTGTTATTGTTATACCTTGTTATTGATTGCTATTGTTATCAACTGCTTGCGCAAAATGCCCAGTAGTACAGATACTGCCGATGAAGTTGTAAACTCCTGTAGTCCACCTAGGAAACGCTCTAAAAAAAGACACCTGAGTGCAGAAATGAAAGAGGTCATTTTGAATATATATAAGATCGAGCGCGAGGAGAACGAGGCATCAACCATCAAAGAAATTGTTGTGAAGGTTTCTCACAAAGTTGGGGTGTGTCGCGCATCAGTGTTTAATGTGTTAAGACAATACAAAAAAAATCACACCTTTTCTGAGCCAATGACCAGTAAACATCGCAAAAGTATTGTTAAATCATTGGATGAAGCTGATAAGCATGCGATTAGGAGGAAAGTGCATGAATTCTTCTTTAGGAATGAAATACCTACTATAGATAAAGTACTGCAGGAGATAAATGGAGATACAACGTTGCCAAATTTCAAACGATCAACTTTCCATGCGTTACTGAAGCATTTAAATTTCAAATGGAAAAAACGGGGTCGTAATAGTTTACTACTGGATAGAGAAGAAATTGTGCTATGGAGGAGGGATTATTTAAGAAAAATTGGGAAATATAGAAATCAAAACAGGAAGATTTATTACCTTGATGAAACGTGGGTAAACGCAGGACACACTACAAGTAAAGTTTGGGTTGATGATTCTGTAACTTCATCCAGGAGGGCCTTTCTAGATGGACTGTCCACCGGATTAAAAAATCCAGCAGGTAAATACGAGTAATAGACAACAATCGGATGTTTTTCAAACCTTGGGAACAAGGTTCTAAACATTAATTCCAGGGGGCAGATAAAACATATTACAAGTAACAAAACTTTTATAACTTTCGATAAAATGCGTGGATGTTTTATTGTCATTTTCATTTGTTAGAACTTTTTTAAGCCATGTTTTTATGTGTTTTCGATATTTCAATAATTTTTTAATATAATCTTAAAATATGTCGAATCTTATAAACTTAAAAAAAGTTACTAAGTTTTATATTGTGTACCGTTCCTAATATTTCTAATCATTTTAATTCATACTTTAAGCTTTATAAAGTTATAATTTGTTAATATTAATATTTGCGCGTATTTCAGGTTCCTGATCATTCATTTTTTAAAGGTTTATAACTTTAAATTAAATTGTGAAGCGCTGAGTAATCATACGACGTTCAATATTTTTTCTTTCAATATGACTAAATAATCCCAATTATAGCAATCTGATACTCATGTCTCAATGTTTTTTGCTGAATGTGATGAAAACATTTGAAAAAGGTTCGCTTATTGAAATAAATCTACACCAGTTAGTACTTCGATTTCCAGGTAAAGGGAAAAGGCTCATTATTTGCCATATTGGCAGTGAGGATGGATTTGTTGTTGACGGTCTGTGGTGCTTTGAGTCTAAGAAAACTGGAGATTACCACGAGGAAATGAATGGCGAATCGTTTGAACAGTGGTTTTCAAAAATTTTACCGAACTTAGAGGAAAACGCAGTAATTGTGTTGGATAATGCGCCTTATCATTCTCGAAGAATGGAGAAGGTCCCAACAACGGCTTCAAGGAAAGTTGATGTTCAAAATTGGCTCCGCTCGAAAAATATCAACTTTGAAGAAGCAATGCTGAAAGTACAATTATTAAGAATTGTCAAGGATCACAAGGCGGAATATCAAAAATACGCCATTGACGAAATGGCAGCAAGTCAAAATAAAACTGTGCTCCGTTTACCTCCATACCATTGCGAGCTCAATCCCATTGAGCTCATATGGGCAGAGGTTAAAAATTATATAGCTAAGCACAATACAACTTTTAAATTTTGTGACCTCAAAGGACTTTTCAAAGAAGCACTAGAATTAATAACAGCGCAAAAATGGGAAAACTGTATTAAGCACGTGAAAGACAAAGTTGAAAAGAGAATGTGGGAACTGGACAATATTTTAGAGGAACAAGTCGAGCCATTCATTATTGACGTTGGTGTTTCAGGCAGTAGCGATGATGAAAGCTCATCAAGCTCATCTTTCCAATAAAAGATGTCGTTCATCAAATTCGGTAAGTTATAAGTAATTATAAAGCTACCGTATTTTTTAATTAATTATTGACATTTTTGAACCCATTGTGGCAAAACCTATTCAAGAATCTACTTTCTGACAATGTTCAACCATGCACATTTTTACGTTTTGAACGTTTTAATCTGGTTACATATTTACCTAGAAAACAAAAAATATACTAATCAATATTCTAAAAGCAATTTTAAGAGATATACGATTATTTTTAATTTAGGCTAATTTAAACGCCATTTTGAGATTATATTCGACTGTATTTCACCAAACATCAGGCGGCATCCGAAGCTGGAAATCGAAGCGAAAATTTTGAAACCCTTATGTATATTTACATCATTATATATTTCTTACCCCACCCCCACATGATCCTATATCCATCACCAATCGTATACACATCGAATTGTGCTAATTTACTACAAAGTTACGCAAAGCAGCATCTACTATCTAAAATATGTACTGCGTGACTCTTAATACGTCCCTGCCGAATGTTACAGCGTTCGATGATCACGTGGTCTTGTTTATGTCCGGTCTATCTCTTATCTGAATATACTGTAGTAACGTATGTTTTTCGAATATCGTAGCGCATTTGTTCAATTACTCACAAATACGAAATGTTTGAATTTGTTTAGGAGGAAAAAACAAAAACGTAACCTTTATTTTTCCGCATAAACATAACATTTATCTTTTGGAATTATTATATTTTGCTATTAAATTAAAAACAGCTGTTTTGGGATAAACAATTAGAGATTCTCAAAAAACTACTTGACCAATATAATCCAATTTTGTTGTTGTTATTTAGAAGTATGAATCCTACGAATTTGAAGAGTTGAAGAACGTGAAATTATCGTCCCATTACCAAGTGCCAAAACCTACATTTTGCCTCGTTTTTCGTCCACAACATTTTTGCTATTAGTCGGATCTTTTTACGTGTGATCTCATTTTGTAGGTCCCATAATTTTTTCGTTCCTGTCAACATTTTCGACTGAATCCCAATTACAATTATTTCTGGGAAATTTGCTAATATGATCGAACTATTATATAGAAAATATTTCAGAACTTTCATGTTTGCGCTCATTTTCAGTCCCAATTCTTTAATCTACATCCACAAACTAGGCTCTGAAATCATTTTTTCATCAAAAATGGCTGGGGTAGCTAAGCTAGAGAATTACCCATTTCACTGCAGTACTATCTGTAGTGGTACAACCTGTCCTGTTCTGCCCTGCCTACTGGTTTCAAGAGTTATAGCTTATACATGGTGTTAGGTAATGGTAGGCCATAATTACAAAGGCGTATTCCTGAACCAAATTCAAATAAAAACGTTCGTATAAACATGTTGTCATAAAAAGACTTGTTTCCAAGATACAGGGTGTCAGAGATTAAAAACATAATACTTTTGACAGAGAAAACATGATAGGAAACTGTCGCGGAAAGTCAAAAATATGTCCATGATACCTGAAACCTTAACAACATTTCGTCGCAAGTTGGTGTGATCTTATTTCAGTAATTTCTAACACGTAATGAAGTTGTTTTTATTTTTTACTCATAATTGATGTGAATCGCAATTGGAATTCATAATCGACACAAGGATCTTTAATGAAAGACCTTTTTTTTGAAACTGTATCTTGTAAATGAGTCTTTTTAGGACGCATCTTTATACTTTCCACTTTTGGTTTAGGAATGCGCCCTTGTAATTACGACCTACCATTATTAAGTAACACGCTGTATATCTTATTACTGAACTGATATTCTATATAAATACATATCAACATGTAGATCATACACAATAACTAAACTTATAATTTCAATGTTCATATCAACATCTCAGTACTCACTGGATTATAAAGAATGACTATCACAAAGTCATATTCACTGTTTCTTATCTGGATTGATAATCTCCATTAGACTTACGTACGATCCTAGTAAAAACCCAAGAAAACCGAATATGATAATACAAATGTCCTTCCATAGCTTCCAATTACTCTGTCCCAACTTATCTGGCCAGAAAGTGATGATCTCGATAAGTGGGGGGAAGATCAGAGCCAACGCTGAACTACTGAATGCTCCCACTAGTGAGATAACAGCTCCAAGATTAGGAATGGCCACAGCAAAGATGAACGTGAATAGAACTAACGCAGTTCGACTGACGTATTCGGCAATTTCTTTGGACTTGTCTGTGTAGAAGTGCTTTTCTATTGATGGCCACAGGATGCTGAAGGGGACGTAAAACTGCAGGGGGTAGGAGAGAAAAATGGCGATCGCCATCAAGACTCGTACGGACTGAGCCAACCTGAAATTAAAAATGAAATATTAATACCGGAGCCTCCGTTTGACTCTCGTAACTAACAGATTACACTTCTGAATATTCAGAAGATGCAACAATTATGTAATGCACTATTTCTGGATGCCACCCAGGCATTCGACATATTTGGCATAAAGGACTTAATAATAAAATAAGCGTACTATTCCCCAGATAGACATTCTAAAAACAAAAAAATCTCAGTATTTATTGCACAGGATGTTTTAAAAATATGTATCAAAAACTCAACGTGGGATTTGTTGCACCATTCTTAAATTACGTTGATTTCATTCAAATCAAATCATTTTTGCTGGATGTTCTATTTTGTTTGCTCAGCAGTATAACTATAGGTACCTCCAGCTAGAATGCAAGACTACAATTTCCTCGTCAAATTCTGTTGGTTATTAAGAGCAATATACGGATACAGATGGAAAGACCGACGGGGATCTTACTTATGGCCTGCTCGATCTGCAAGTTTAAATTCCCTATTGGATCATACAACACAATTCACACAAAGCTAGCGAAAAATCGGATAATTACGTCAATTAAAAAACTACTCTAGTGTACTTGAAGAAGTTCCGCAGTCTATGACGAGAAGATTCTACCTGACTGGAATCATTTTGGGCAGTTTTCGTATATGTATTAGGAAACCTTAAGCGAATTTTTTACTGATAAACGTTTTTAAATGTTGTTCGCTCTGTACCTTCGGGACGAAGCTTCCTAGAATTCTAAATTACTCGTATGCTCAGACTAAACGACTGACAAGAATATACTTACACTTCATCTGTCGGCAATAAAAGAGTAATGCTTCCTTCAACGGCTCTCTCACCATACTTCAGATACCCAAAAAAACCTACAGAAGTGTAGAGTGAAGCTACGATGATCATGCCCGAATTTAGAACACCGTTCCACCCACCAAAATCCTGAGGACTCTTCATGTTGTTTTCCAAAGGCAATATCTGAAAGAAAAATATCGTAATTTTGTTATTTTTACCAAATTTGTCTAAACGAATTTTCCTATAAAAACATTATTGCTTGTGGTGGCGGGATGTGGGACCGTAATTGTATTGGTTCTTGCCAGATACAACAATTTAGGACCCCGGAAAATCTCAAGGAAAGAAAATGAGATGAAAATAGGAAGCAGAAGATTTTTGAGGTTAGGATGCGACTATCCCAGTGTTTGGTATAATCGAAAGGGTTCAGGTTTTGTTACAATGTGTCAGTTTTGATCGTTAGCCCTTAAGTTTGCTGTACTATTTTCTACCAATTCGTACAGCAGTTCATAGCCTAATTCGACCAATTTGGCTATGGCGAAGGCGGAGGTGTAAGTCGGTGAGTTGTCATGGTGGAAGAGCTCCTTTTTATTCGCCAAATAGGGTCGTTTTTTCTGCAATCCGGCATCGAATCGGCCCATTAATTCGGCTTAGCAGAGCCCTGTCACCGGTGGCTAGTCCTTGTGAATCCCAGAAAACGGTGGCCATCACCTTTCCGGCCGATAGGATAGTCTTCTCCTTCCTCGAAGCACGTTCGCTGGGTGGAGTCCACTGTTTCGACTGTTCCTTGGTGTCTGGTGTGTACCAGCCCATCCATGTTTCGTCGATGGTCATCAAACGACGCATAAACTCCTTGCGCTAGTTGGCAGGAAAGATATTGCTCTTTTTCCATTTTTCTAAAATCCGCAAGCACGCCCGTTTCGACACGCGGTCAAAACAAAACTACATGTCCGATTTAGCTGGACTTCTGACAGTAGCCGTCTACGATAATGTACTTCACGATAGTAAATTTCTCTTGCGGACGGTGAGGCAAAGTACTTATCGGACCGTCCTCGTACGTTATTATTCTAGGAATGTGCCATTTTCGGTATTTCAGATGCGGCTTGTTTACAAACTAGGTTAACTTATACACCACGCGGAGCTTGATTTGGATACTGACTCACATAGTACCACAAAACATCATACCTTGTCACGGAGGAGAAGGAGGAAGGGAGAAAAGTCCCACCCCGTATGATCGAGGTTGAAAACAACTAATAATAATAATAATAATAAGAATAATTAACGTCTTTTATTTGTAATATTCTTACAGGAGGCGAGATTTAGATTATATATCTATTCTACCATCTAACCCCCTTAACAATACGGGATGTAAAAAAAAATTATTAATAGGCACCTGTATACAATAACGACAGAATAAAGTATAATCCAAGTAAATACATAAGGAAAATATGAGGACACTTATGGGTTACAACCGATTTCGCTGCTGATCAAGAAGAACTTCTTTCACTTTTTTCTTGAATTTGGATTGGTTTCTTTTAAACTGCGGTCTAAAGAATTATATGATTTGATCGCATTGTAAATGTACGTAGTCGTGCCATAAGTTCTGTCCCATGATAATCGCATGATAAAAATGAAACAAGATAAGATATATTTATATGAAAGATATTATTTATTCGACAACATTTTTAGAATTCATAATCAAACAGTTTTATTCAAAATGTCCCCCCTTGGCCTTCACACACTGCTTCAATCTCGCGGGCCACTCATCTATCACTGCACGCACAGCTTCCAAAGGAATAGCTGCCGCTGATCGGATCAAATCCGCTTTCAGGGACTCGATATTACGGTGGGCTTTGGAGCAGGCCAACTGCTCTAGCAGGTCCCACAACTTGTAGTCTAAAGGATTGAGGTCCGGACTCCCTGAGGGCCAATCTTCCGCAGCAATGAACTCTGGCACATTGCTTTCCAGCCAGCGCTGCGTACTCTTAGCCTTGTGAGCGGGGGCGGAATCCTGCTGGTAGACCCAGTGTTGGTTGGCAAACAATGTACCACTTAAAGGCTTGACGATAGCATCCAGTATGTCGCTCTGATAGTTTGCCGCTTTTGTTTTCACGCCCTGTTTACAGAAATGGAGCTGAGTGACCCCTTCGTAGGACACCCCCCACCAAACCATGACTGACGCAGGGTGGTGGCCTCTCTCAACTCTCGGAATGATCTCCGAAGTTTCCTGTGAACTCCTTGCATACACTTTGTCATTTTGTCGGTTGAATTTTTCTTCTATGGTGAAGATTTTCTCATCCGTGAACAAAATCTTTCGGAATCCCCCATCTGCGTACCTCTCCAAGAGCTTCTTGGATCTTGTCGCCCTGATGTGTCGCAAGGTGGCCGTAAGTCGCTGGCCCGTACGTCTCCGGTAAGCCCCTAGCCCTAGGTCTTGTTTAATGATGCGCGACATCGTCCGGATAGGAATCTTCATTTCCCTGGATAGGATCTTCTGCTTCCGGAGTGGATTCCTTTGAATCCTGGCTTTTACGGCTTTGATGGCTGCTGGAGTCCTTACTTGACGAGGTCTTCCGCTTCTTGGCCTGTCATCAACAGAGGACGTCTCATTGTACCGCTGAATGGTCCTAGACACAAATTTACGCGATATTTGAAGGCCGCGTAAGAGTTCAAAAATCTGACTAGCACTGTGATTACACTTATGTAAAGCTATCACTGCAATACGGTTCTCTGCCTTGCCCCACTCCATCGTTATGCTTCGAGAGATCAATACAAACTGAGGTATATGTAATTACCCGAAAAGCGCTTAATCAACTGACACCACAATGTAAACAATCGGACAAGTATTAACAGGTCTACACTTGTTTGAAAACGAGGGACAGAACTTATGGCATGACTACGTATGTATTTTGAAATAGAGACGTGCTGTGGCGTGGAATTGAAAAAGTCTCTCTATATCTAATATTAATACGATGCATATTCCCTCTACGTATGAATTTGTTTACTAAATATGACGGTGTTTTTGAATAAAGAACCTGCTGGTATCTATACATTTTATCAATTTTCATCCATTTGAGTTCATTAATGGCATTCGATATATGATCATATTTTCTGAGATCATTTACAAGTCTGCAACATGTATTCATAATACTTTGAATACGATTTCTTGTTATAATATCTAAATAGGGATAGTAAACCACTAAGCAATACGATATCTTTGAAAACACGAAATATTCACACAATTGCTTTCTCGCAGATTTATGTAATATAGCACGTGTGCAACAACTTTTAAGTCATCATCCATTATAATACCTAGGTTTTTCGAATGATCCACAGGAATTAATTTATTACCTTTTAAATGTATGTCTATGTCCTTTTTTAAGGTATTCTTTTTTGTTCTATTTGCTTATACCAACATATTTGTCTTCAAAGGGTTCAAACGAAGATTATGACTACTACTGAACTTTTCAATTTGGGCAAGATCTTGATTAATTTTATTATTTGCCTTTTCCAAGTCATTACTAATAAATGAATAGAAAATTTGAGTATCATCTGCAAAAAATTGTATGCTGCATGATTTTACCTCTGTTTCTAAATCTGAGATATATAATGAAAATAATAGCGGTCCTAAGACTGATCCCTGTGGTACACCAGAACAAATTTTTTGTTCAGTAGAGTACTGTTGAGTTAGACGAACTTTTTGATACCGATTTTCAAGGTAGGTTTGAATAAACGAAAGAGGTTTTTCAGAAAATCCATAATAACTGCATTTAGATACAAGAAGTGAGTGATTAATGGTGTCAAATGCTTTAGTAAACTCAAGAAGTATGAGAGCTACTGCTTTTTGGTTATCAAGTGCCATTGTTATATTGTATGATAAATCACAGAGTGCCGAAGCTGTATTATAACCTTGTCGAAATACAGATTGTTTAGATGGGATAATTTTGTTAGAATATAAGTAGGCGCAGAGCTGCTCGTAAACAACGCGTTCCAATACTTTAGAAAAAAATGGCAGTAGACTGATCGGTCTGAGTTGACCATAGTTAGTAGGATCAGAACACTTAGGTAGTGGAATAACTATAGCGCGTTTCCACTGATTGAGGAAATATCCCCCCTCTAAACAGCAGTTTATAATATGCGTTAAGTACACATCAATTTCAGGTATACATAGTAGTATCATATGCAAAGTTATTCCATCTGTGCCACTAGAATTTGATTTTATTTTATGTATAATTTTAACAACGGTGTCCATAGTCACTTTATTAAATTGAAATTTCAATTTTGAGTTATTTTTATTAGCTCGGTAATATGCAATTTTATCAGCACAAGCCAAATCACTATTCTCGAAAATTGAAATGAATGCCTGATTTATTCTATACGGATCTGACAAGCTCACGGGAATTGTAGAATCTTTCTGAGATTGTACTTTGAAAGTCTTTAGGGTCTTATAAAAGTTTTTTATATCCTGTTTTTGAACAGCTTGTAAATAATCTCTTTTTCCTCTTCGCACGAGCGTTAATGCACGATTTCTGAAATATGTATACTGTTGCCAAGAGGCGGCTGTACGATCACGTTTGAAGTTTGACAAAGCTTCAGCTCTCTGCTTGAATACAAGTTTAATATTATCATCCAACCAAGGAGATGGAGCTTTGTTTACACGCACTACCTTTTTTGGACAGTGAACATTAAATAAACATAAAATACTATCTGTTAAAAAGTTAATTTTATCTTCAATGTCATCTATCGATATAATATACCACCATGGAAAACTGTTGAGATCTGGTTCAAACGCTAGGATTCACCTTTTTGAGTTTTTTTTTTAAATTAAAATTAAACTTACCACACCAATACCTTCGAAAGCATATATCGCCGTCCCAAAGTACAATGGCAAACGTGACCAATTCGCAAATGGTTTGATAGTGGACATATTCGGCAGGTCCTGGAACATGTAGTAGAACGTAACTAGCAAACCAGCTATCGTAACCACGGTCGCAAACAAGGACGCCGGCGTCAGATATTTGAGATTCTTCACCCAGTTCAGGAGTATCATGGGAAATAAAGCAGCAAGGAGGTACCAGTACACGGCTATGTCCATGTAGTAGTGCTTAACGATGTCGTGAACGTTGGCTGCCACGAATACGAAGTACACGCAGCAGAAGCCCAATTGCGTGATGCACAGGAATACGTTTATTATAGTTCTGGAATAAAAGGTATAACATAGAAGATGGTCTAATACATATGATATAATATCATCCCGCTCACAAGCTCGACTCGCTACATAGAAAAAAATAGGTACTTCGTGTAAAAAAAAGTTTGCAAATATAATAATAATAATAAACGTCTCCCTTTATTTGAAAGTTTTTAATGGAAGGGGGTTTGTAATGACAAATACATAAAAAGATATAGTCAGATATGCATTGTTTTTCATAAACAATGGGAAAAGCTCAAAATAATTATTATATAAATAATTGGAAAACTGTAGGTTTTAGTGCATAAAAAGACCTACAATTTTATTTTTTGAGAATTAAAATCGATAAACAATTAAGCTAAATACGAGCCTTTGTAGCAATATTGAATAAATGTTTCTAACTATTGCAATAACAATAATTATAAATACCTAAAAATTTGTGAGAATGAGGGCATCATTGGTGTTAAACAGTGTGCTGAATTTCAGCCAGATCGGTTTAATAGTTTATGTAAAAAGCTAATTGTTTATCCCAGAAACGTAAACTACTGTTCTTGCCCAAGATATTGCCCTAGAACATTTTACAAAAGTGAAATGGATTATTGAAGGTTTCAACTTCAAACAATAAGTCCATAGACATTCCCGGCCCTACCGGTAGTACATCTGGCAACGTCGGATCTGCAAGATACGCACGATACATCAGACTCGGCAGTAATGGCAGACACTTAGTGAGATCGTCTTTCTTGTACAACTGAAATAATATTTCCTATGAGTTTAACAGCGTATTGTTTGTCATTTGTTTTTGATTGTAAAATCTTACTTAGGCTGACTGTTAAAGCTAATATATCACACAAACACTTTAGAGTGATTCGATAAATTGGGTGGAAGTAATGGCAGTCTTCAATCATGTCTCTTAGTCCATCGTGTTTCGCACAAACTATGAATTTGATATCCGTCTAGTTTTCTTTTTAATACTGTATTTCTTTTAGCGGATGCTTTGAAGAACGCAATTACTTCCTTCATTATACCTACAGTATTTCTTACTGCTTGGACACTGCTGCTTTTTGAAATCGAAAGATTCAAGGCATGATTTGCGCATGGCCTTTTTAGAGCATTTAGCAAACATTTTTGCAGTTTCATTACAGCGCCCTTTTGTTCACCTAACATTAGGTTCCACGTATCAGTACCAATTCCCACACAGTTTGAGTCAAAGTTATTGGTTTTAATGTAATGCTTGACTGTTTGAGCAAGAATTTGACCTGTGAGTTTGGGCTCCATTGAATGTTCAACAAAATTTGAGTAGCAATCCACAAATCCCATGAAGTCCTCGTAAATATGTTTATGTAAATATAATACTGTAATACTAACTTTGCCTGACGCGACTTAAAACTATATCCAACATTTCTTCTCCACAACATTCTATAATTTTTGTATGCGGCTGCTTATGTAGGTAGCATGCGCTTTTGAGTTCTCTAAGTTTTTTTTCATAAATTGTCGCCGCTCTCGACTCTAAACAGTATTAGTTCTCTAAAATTCCCTTCATTATTAAGGACATCCGCGTCATTCGTGATGTCGTCCCCTATCTCTATGCCCTCTAAGTGGTATATTTTGGCGTCCTAAAAAATTATAGATTCTATTATAGCAATCAATCTTTGCCGATTTTCTGATACCTGCTTAATTCAATCTGAACCTATTATATCTTTTATACCATTCTCTGGATTTTCGTAAATCTTTCAAAAGTTTGTAGCATTGCTTCTGCATGATTTATTGACTTCTGATGTGTCTCACAATCACCGGTTTTGCCGTACAATTTCGAAAATTTCTTTAGTGGTACGGTAACAAGTTTTTCCAATTTAGTTCATTTATGTACTCCTAATTTTGCAAAAATCACGCAAAATTTACAGAAAAGCCCTTGTACTTCCTCTGAATATGACAGCCAAGGAAATTTCTCAAAGTGTTTTTTTTGATAAGTAACATTTCACTTCTTTATTATTTTTCAAGTGTGTGGAATAAGAATATTTGAGTCATTAGGGATCATTGCACACCTCAATAAGGTATATTTTTCATGGGAAGTTGCCGCTGACATTTACATATGGCGCAACATCAACAAAACTGGATCGTTTAGGTTTCGCACCCGATTGTTCAACACTTGGGTCAGCATACGGTGCAACATCAAGAAATTTTGAAGTGGAAGGTTCAAGTTGAATTGTAGGATTATCATCAGTTTTTTCCGGTAATTCTTGTGCGGGTGGATCAGCAGTTTGTTTTGTTTAGAAAGGAACCAACCGATGGTATTCTGTTTCCTTTTACTCATCCTGACAACAGCAGCCGCCAACCAGCACTAAAAGTTACACAAATATTGTCAAATAAACGGCATTATTGGTTTCCACGCATTCACGTATCTCATAACAAAGAACCTTTTCTGTTTGGAAAACAAGATTTCTTGAGTTCACGCAATTTTCAAAAACTAAATATATAATTTGGCATCTCGGACGAACGAAATGCACTAAGTGCTTATATACAGGGACTTCCGAGATAAAATAGACATAGATGATTATGATAGCTGGAGTATAGACAAAACACTTCGCAATTGAAATTATGTTAAAATTCCATTTTTTTAGACACGATTCTTTTATAGTGTAAGAATTAAAAACAAACAAAAATTAATTTTCTGGCTTATGGAAAATAAAAAATCCGCTTGTTCACTTCTCAGCCAAATTTTGTTGCGGACTCTGGACTGGTACAGAATTTAGACACTAAACTAGACCATAAAAGACTAGACTATACCTGTTCCAGCAGGAAGAAGCGCACACCGTTGCTGTTGGTGGGAGAGTAGTCACTAGTCGCATGCGCACTGAGCGGGTTGGCAGTGTTGCCGATATCTTTTCTTAAAGTTACAGATTCTTTTATAAGACGTTTACTTTATACCTTTTCAAAGACCGCTAGAGTCGTCTGGGGGGTAATTACCCCCTTTACCCCCCCTCCCCTGGGGACCGCCAGTGGTAGGCATGGTAATCAAAGAGCAACTTACAACAACTAAATACAAATATTGCATACCTGGCATAGGGAGCATATCTTTGCAGAGGTTTCGGACCTGTTTTAAGAGCATTTTCAGCGACTTCTGGAAAACTCAACGATGATGATCCGGTTCTCCTGCAGAGTTCGTGTGAACTTCCTACCAGCATGTGCATACAATGTGTGCAAATGACTCCCATGCACATTGTGCCGAAGAGACCTATCACCCATCCTGCGTTCCTAAAAATAGTTTAAGGATTTCTAAAATTTAATTTTAATAGATAAGAATTACAGAAAATGGATTGAAGAAAAATGTGGAAGCAAATTATTATGCAAAATTGACATAGTAGCATTAATGCTAAATGAGTCTTCAACAAACAAACAAAATACGTTTTGCAAGGGAACGCAGCTTTTATCATCAAGTAACAGCAGAAAGCCAAACGTATGATCAGTTTGCCTTTGAACTTTACAGCTTTTGTCTGAGATTTAACACGCAAAACTCCATTTTCCAAAATGGATACTGGATATGAGATAGAATTGTTAAAATTGGACAAAAACTTAGGTATATATGATGGTATGCAGGAAATGTATTTAAAATCTCGCATGGAATCCAAAAATTGAATAACATACCAAGTGCTCTAGTTGAAATAATCAAGTTGGTACCACCGGAAGTGCCACCATTTTTTAAAATATTTTGGAATCAGTTATAAACCTAAATTTTTATAACTCTTTCACGTGCGCACGCCAATTTAGGTCTATTTAACATCATTAACAAGCAGAAAGAATGCGATAGACAAGGGTCAGTCGACCGAGGCGGTACCACCCGCCAGCTTTTTCCAGGGTTTCTTAAGAATGTTTTCACACCTAAGCTACGCAGTCGGTTATCTTTCCCAACAAAGAAATCAATCATGATGAATCCCCTGAGTACTAAGAATTCCCGACGTAAGCTCACTTCACTGTCGGAATGTCCGGGTGGAGGGTGGACTCGTACATCCAGAACTGGCCGATACGACCGCTGCTTTATCCAGAGTGTGTCAAGATTGTGGGAATCTACAAGAGGTGGCTTTTCCCAGTTCTATTAACCCTGGGCAGATAAAAAATTGGATTTACAAAATTTCTTTGGGATTCTCATAGCAGCCGCGGTGTCCTTGCGTTTTTAGGTTTCTGCCTGCGCGGCTGCTTCGTTGTTAAGAAAAGTCATCTTTTTGAGAAATCGATCGCTCCAGTTTTATGTCTGTATTTTGTCAAAAAAAAGTACAACATTGTAGGAATTATTCTCAGTACTATTCTGGAAAGGGTTTGTGCCTTCTTGATTCTTGAAAAGCTATTTTGTTCGAGAATACAATTGGTAGAAATCTTTTGGTGTATAATAAGGTATATGTACATACATAAAGGCGTCAGGCATGGCCAGTATTCCTGTCCCGATGTTGCCCTTCAGCAAATGAATCATCGTATCGAAGTTGGAAGTGGGATGTTCCAAGTTCCTGTTGTGTACTGGATCGTCCGATGGCGAACCCGCGTTGCTGTCCAACTGGACAACAGCGCTGTCCGTGGCGCTGGTGTCCAACAGGTGTTGTTTCTCGTCGTACTTCCCATGATTGATTGCGGGAGGAGGTCTGGGTAGGATTGGTCGTGTCTCTTGCTGAAACGAAAAATATTCAGTTAATCCAGTGGTGCTTTCATAAAATAAATTAACCAGAACAAAAAGTTTTTTGGAACATTGCAGAATTAATTTGATACTTGTGA
The DNA here is from genome assembly GCA_963669975.1 of Acanthoscelides obtectus. Taxonomy (NCBI): domain Eukaryota; kingdom Metazoa; phylum Arthropoda; class Insecta; order Coleoptera; family Chrysomelidae; genus Acanthoscelides; species Acanthoscelides obtectus. The sequence continues at coordinate 24,265,068 of CAVLJG010000001.1, forward strand.
CTCATATAGCTTGGCTAGCCAAGTTACGTTTCGAGCCGTGGATGTTGGGGTATATGTATACTTTATCTGAAGTCACTTGAAACACTGTGAAATACCGGGTGCGTTTTATATATCTATATTTAACACGCTCTGTTGCTGCAAAAATCGCCAAATTTCGCAGCCGTATAAGATCAAAGGCAGTTTCACCGGTCCACGTGGAGTAAAGCACGCCTATGCGTGGACATAGCCAATGAGAAAGCGTGTATTTCAGAGCTCCGAACAAGTGCAGGTGGCTACTGAAAATTGAAACAGTTTAGCCAGTGCCGTGTAGCGGTGAATAAACGTGTTTTCTTTAGTCTGTCCGTGTTTTTTCATAGATTTTATTAGTTTGTGTGTTTTTGACTTTTGAATACTCAGTTTACTTGTTGATTTAATTGTTGTGTTGATTGTTCTTGTGTGTCCTAAATATGGCTCTTTGGAGACCTTGGGAAAATGCTCCAAGCCACGAGGAGATGGTTGATGAACCTGTGCAGGCAGAATTCTTTCATAAAGATTTAGAGGAACAGACCCAAAGAGTAATCCTAAATATGTATGATTGTCTGAAAAACGAAAATCCAGATTCCTCGCAAAATCAAATTTTAAACAGAATTTGTATCCTGACAAAAATCAGTCGGTCTACCATTTATCGGGTTGTAAAAAGGGGAGATGTAGTCAACCATTCCTTCCACAGAACGCGCATAGGGCAAAAATTAAAAAGAATAGACGTGGGTTTTCAGGAAGATATTCGTCGTATAACATACCGATTTTATAAAGAAAATTTGGTGCCCACGTTGGAAATGATACGGGATAAATTAAAATATTATCCTGAAGATTTTTATAATTACAAATGCTTAGACTCACTGCACTGTATTGTAAAACTGTGTGGTTTTCAATACAAAAAATTATATATATATAAAAGAATGGTGATTATGGAGTCGTTTCGAATCGTTGAATTGCGCCAAGAATTTTTGCACAAAGTTAAAATCTATAGAGAGCAGAAAAGAAATCTGATTTACCTGGATGAAACGTGGTATGATACCCATGATGTTGTGCAGTACGGCTGGGTTGACGACAGCAACAAGTGCATTTTAAATGCACCATGCAACCGTGGAAAACGAATCATTATTCTCCATGCTGGCAGTGAAAATGGATTTACACCTAATGCCTTGCTTTTATCTGCCAAAAATATCAAAGAATCATGTGCCGACTATCATGAGGACATGACCTCCGACTTATTTGAAAAGTGGATAGAGCAGCAGTTAATACCAAACATTTCCCCAAATTCAGTGATTATTATGGACAATGCGCCATACCATTCCCGACAGAAAAACAAAATTCCGAATACCGGCACAAAAAAACAAGACATTATTGATTTTATGAAGGATAAGGGAATGGAAATACCACAAAAATCAACCAAAGCCATATTATTGGATCTTATTAAAAGACAAAAATTTGAAAAAGAGTATGTTGTTGACAATCTGCTTCAGCAAAATGGCCATGAAGTATTACGTCTACCTCCCTATTACTGCATTTTTAACCCGATTGAGTTGGTCTGGGCTGCTTTAAAAAAAAAGTAAGAAAACATAATCAGACCCCTCAATTAAGTGAATCGCTATTGGCCACAATAAGAGATGCAGTATCTCATATTGCTGCCACAGACCTATGGAAGCAGTGTTCTAGGCATATTATTGAAAAAGAAAATGAATATTGTGTTTTGCCTCCTGTAAATCCCGTTATAATTCCTCTACAAGATGACTCTAGCGACAGCTCCGAAGGCGAGGATGATATATAAATACCTATAATGTCACTCTTTATATACCTTTTTATATACCTACCTGCTATGTAAATATTTGCCTATGTCAAACGTTGGAATTCTGTAATTTTTCCATTTCTTAACTTTCAGTCAACATAAACTAAACTCCCAATATAAGTATTTTTTATCCCAAATCAAAAAAATAAGAAGAAAGTAAAATCCATTTATTGTGATATAAAAACATTATTATTATCGTTCTAAATAAATGACCGCACGCCTATGATACGTCATGAAATTACAAAGGACGCGCCGACCAAAGGTTTTTATGCTATTTCAAGTGACTTCAGATAAAGTATACCTGGGGCGAATCTATAAAATATTTTCAGGGGCTCCATATGAAAAAAAGGGGAGGGGGTGGGGGGTAGGAGCTCAGGATCCAGGTTCAGAGGGATATCTATCTCGAGGGAGGTATCGCAGATTGAAAATTGAAGATTGGGGGAAGGGGGAAAAACAAAGCAAAGAACAAACGGGTACATTGCATCGCTGGACCTGGTTTATGCAATAATCAGTTACATGTAGAGGTGGAATAAGGGTCAAAGGTATCCCAGTGCCCAGTTGCTAGGCTTCGCCTCCCCACTACATCCTCTGGGGGCGATGGAGATGTGATCACGTTCTTCTGGGAGAGTCTGCCTTTGCCAATATGCCATTTATTATTATCTCGTCGTGACGGACGTAACTGCAAGGGGAGAGTCCAAAAATATTGTGAAAATGCCTGATCTGTAGGTTATTTATTAATCCCAAACAGTTGGTAATTCGCAATTAATAAATTGGTACTCTCCATCTGAAAAGTACCGACCTTCGGTTTTAATATTCTAACAGTAGTTAAGGTCTGAAAAATGAATTTCTGCTACGAACCCAGAAGCACTGCATCATTTGTACTTTTTTCTCGCTTTGCTGTAACATCAATGTATGTGACAATTTTTGTGTATGATTATTTTAAACTTGCAGGTGGCATCAGCAAACATTTTAAAATCTATTTGATAGTTTAGCCAATTTTTTTCGAATGGAGAGATATACATATTTATAGTCAACGCCAAACAAAGTGGCGTGCACGTCATCACGATAAAAATTCCCCGACCTAATGCCTAGGTTTCTATCACAAACAATTGCTCTATTGCAGTTTCATATTAATGTGATATATAAATTGTAAAATGGTCATTACTCTCTTATTATGGTTAATAGTCATATAAACATTGTTATTAAAATATCACATAAGTTGCTTTCTGATAAATTTAGACGCATTATGCGAAATAAAATGTTTTGCAAACGCTCCAATCACTTATCGACATCGTCAAGTCAAGTCAAGTCATCGTTGGTTGTCAGAGCGGTCCGTGGGACCTTAGCTCTTGAGTCACAGTGTCAGTTTGTAAGTCTGTCAGGTCTGGTAACCCAGAAACCAGACAATTTTAAGGAAAAAGGGGCAGGAAAGGAGAGAAGGAAGAACGAGAGCAAAGGGGAAGAAGAGAATCTTTTAGGATATGCAGCGTTTAGGCATTGTTAAAATCGCTTCACAGATTTTGATATGGTCTAAAAATATTTGATTTTTTCTAAAGATTGTGTAAAAATGCTCCAATTTTGGTTGTTCTAAGTTCACGAGTTAATTTTGATTACAGTGCGAGCCGCGGCCTTTTGTGCTTGCGAACTTGCTCGACTGTGTAGTCCACTGAATCACGCAACAGAGGGTTGCTGTGCGATTCCGCTAGGCTATAGCGCCGCTGCGCGTGTTGCTTAATGTAGTCCTTTAGGTAAGGGACATCGAGGTCTCTATGTAGAGTTTCGTTAGAGACATACCATGGGGCATCAGCAATAGTGCGCAACGTCCTGCTTTGCAGAACCTGCAGACTTCGCATGTGTGTTTTAGCAATAAAACACCAAGCCGCACATGCGTATGTCATTGCTGGTCTTATGACCACCTTATAGAGTCGAATCTTGTTAATCAAACTTAATTTTGACCGTTTACATAATAATGGGTAAAGCTGCCGAAACGTAATTTGGAATTTAGTTTTTAGCGCTTCCATATGGTTCCGCCAAGTCATCCCTTTGTCCAGAATGACACCGAGATACTTAGCGGAGGATTCCCATGGTATACGAAGTCCATTCATTGAAACTTCAGACGGAACGCCGCGACGTCTTTTTGTACAGTAGATTGCCTGCGTTTTCGAATGGTTTATTTTAATTAGCCACCGATCCGCCCAATCTAATACTTCTTCCACCGCACTTTGCAGCCTGTCATGGACTAGGTCACCAGACCACGACTGAGCCACCAATGCAGTATCGTCAGCATAGAGATAGACTTCACAGTTGCTGGGACTAGGGACGTCATGGATGTACAGTGAGTAAAGGATAGGTCCAAGGACCGAACCCTGAGGGACGCCGGCTGTAATCAGCCGTGTTGCCGACAGCACATTGTCAATTTTGATCCGAAATTTCCTACCTTCAAGGAAGGATTTCAGTAGTTTTAGAAGCCAAAAAGGGAAGCCCTTTTGGATTAGTTTATACAAGAGGCCCGCGTGCCACACCTTGTCAAATGCTTTTGAGACATCCAAAAGCAAGATGCCAGTACTTTCGTTAAGGGTGAATCCTCTGGTTACACGTTCCACCAGCCTAACCGCCTGTAGCTCCGTACTATGTTCAGACCGAAAACCGAATTGCACGTCAGGAATCACATGGTGATCTGACGAGAAATTCTCAAGGTGACACTTATCGACATGTAAACGCACTAAACCGATTTCGCAGCGTTGACACATTGTCACCTTGAAACTTATTTAAACTGGGAACTGACATTTGTATTAATTTTGACACTGAATCAATTTGTGGCATTTCAAATCTTTATAAATCCTTTGGCCCCGCATACTGTAAATCAACAACTGTTTGTTTCAAAACAAAATTATTCATTTTACGAGTAGATAAAGGCAATTTTGGTATATAAAGATGCCCAAACAGTTAAATAGTCGGTGTAAGGAACTCGTGGCCTCGTTAATGCACTACTTTGAGCAAGAAAGGTACAACAACGGGCCTTTGTTGCCTTTAAATGCTGTTCAAGAGGTAGGTTACTAATAATTATATGTAATGTATATTAATAATAGTGAAATTTTGTTTCATTTTTTGTAGCGTGTTGCTGCTGCTTTAAAAATTAGTTTAAGGACAGTTAGTCGTATTTCCGAGGGTGTGAAAAGTGATGCAAATTTAGAATCGCCCAAGAAAAAGCGGAGTTATATTAAACGTGTAACCAACACACCGACATTGGATACAAGTGCCATTCGAGAAGTGATCTATAATATGTATCACAAAAGTAAGATCTTATTATAATAACTTATCAGAAATTTGCATTAATTTGTTAACTAAATTATAATGTCATATTACACATGGTTTCAGTTTGTCTTCCTCGATGAAACTTGGATATTTCAAAATGGGACCATAGGTCGCTCTTGGCAAATTGGAAACCAAAAAAGCGTGAAAGCTATTAAAACAGATGGTAAAAGGTATGTACTTTTACACAATTTGCACTATAAAATTTAAAACTAATATATTTTAGATACATTATATTACATGCTGGAAATGAAAATGGGTTTATTGAGGGTAGTGAAGTGATATTTTCTTCGAAAACAAAATTGAGCTATTACCATGGAGAGATGAACCAGGACAATTTTTTGAAATGGTTTCAACATCAGTTATTAGAAAAATTGGAGAGTCCATCTATGATTATACTGGATAACGCCCCTTATCACAGCATGATATTGAACAAAGTGCCCAACAATGCATGGACAAAAAAAAATATCCAAGACTGGTTGACAAATCAAAACATACCATTTTTAAACACAATGTTTAAAACAGAGCTATTGAGTATTGCTGCTCGGTACATAATGCTTCTTAATTATATATATTTTGGTCGACAGTTTATATTTCTTTTGTTTATTCCTATTCTTAAAATAACTGCTTTTTTAGAAACAAACCACCTAAAATATACGTGATTGATGAATTGGCGGAACAACATGGGCACAAAGTTCTTCGTCTGCCTCCTTACCATTGTATATTTAACCCTATTGAGTTAATTTGGGGCATAGCAAAAGGTTACTATAACAGACATATTGGTAGAGATGGTAACAGTGAAAAAGACTGTTTGGATATGTGGAACGAGGCTCTACAAACGGTTACCCCAGACATGTGGAAAAATAGTGTTCGACATACTGAGAAAGAAATTTTTAAATGGTATGAAAGAGAACGAATTTTTGATCGACCAGACATCGAACCTTTAATAATCAACTTTGAGAGTGATGAAGATTCAGATTCAGACAGCGCTCAAGAAAGAAACTCCGACTAACTTTATTGTACAGAAAAAGCTTACACCAGTAGCTTACCTAATTTTAGAATGCATTTTTCTGTATGAATTCTGTAAAATAAATACCATGCATAAAATTTGGAGGACCCCATTTGGATTTTTATTCAGTACCTTTAAGCTATCAATTAAATATGGTAGTTTCATAGTGTCATCTGATCAATAATTGTCATACTTAATGATTATGCAAGTACAGATCTATAATTTTATTATACTATTATTTTTGTTCTCATTTGAGGTTAATATTGCTTATAAACCTAGATATGTAAATAATAAATTTTATTATTTTACAAAAAGTTTGGCAACAATGTAAATTTTTCAACACACCCACCTTGATGACGTGCACGCCACTTTGTTTGGCGTTGACTATAGGTATTTTGTGATGAGTCACAAAATATATGAAAAAAAAACGTTACTATGCTTTTTAAAAAAAGAATAATATCGGCGATTTTTCCAGTGACACATGTTTACTTTTATCAGCAAAAATTCTTGAAAATACACAAAAATATTTCTGCTGTGATTTTCACTCTGCAAGTTGAAACTATACTAAGTGACATATAAATCCGAACACCCAGTTTAAATGGTTTTATTTTAATAAAAGTTGGTGAATGTATTTATCTTACTGTAAATAACAAGTGAAAAAATTTTCAGCCTTATCAGTTGGACATTCCGGTTTGTATACTGCTTTTTTTTAATTCACTAACGCTCTAAAAATGAATATTTCAGCCGCAGTAAAGAATCAACGTTGGCGGATTTTGGTTCTTGACATCCTGTACGATCGGTTACGATGCCTAGAGTACGGAGACCTGTACGATTTCGTCAACTTAGTGAGTTTGATAGGGGCCGTATAGTGGGACTTCGGGAAGCTGGACTTTCTTTTCTGGCAATTTCAGTTAGAGTGCAAAGAAGTGTAGACACTGTGGTTAGGTGTTGTTAGGCATGGCTTCGATAAGGCCGTACGCAAAGAGCAAGGGGCACTGGACGCCGCCGTAGAACAACAGATCGTGAAGATCGCCGCCTAAGATCATTGGCCTTAAGGGACCGTTTCTCCACTACCAGGTCCATTGCAAATGAATGGTTTGCAGAACACGGAAGACCTATTGGCATGCGAAGTGTTTACCGACGAATGAGAAGTTTTGGCTTGTTTTCATACCGGCCACACTGGGTCCTCCCTTTAACTCGAGAACACCGACGTAATCGTCTTGAGTGGTGCAGACAACGGTCACTCTGGGATGAGGAATGGAACAGTATTGTCTTTAGTGACGAGTCTCGATTTTGTTTAGGCATGCACGATGGTCGTGCCAGGGTTAGAAGGCGACGTGGTGAAAGGAGGAATCCACAGTTTTTTGTTGAAAGACATGTTCATCACACTGTTGGAGTTATGGTTTGGGGTGCTATAGTTTATGGTTCCAGGTCACCTTTAATCTTCATCAGAGGTAACATGAACGCGCAGCGTTATATCCACGAAGTTCTAGAACCCCATCTTTTACCCTATCTTGACACCTTGGCAGATCCAACTTTCCAACAAGATAATGCCCGACCACATGTTGCAAGAGTCACAATAGACTTCTTTCAACATAAAGATGTGACTCTAGAAGCACTTCGAGAGGAGTTGGTGGTTGCCTGGAATGAGATACCACAGGAGGACATTGACCACCTGATCAGAAGCACGCCTAGGCGCGTTGGAGAATGCGTAGCACATCAGGGTGCATCCACACATTATTAAAGGTCAAAGGGCTTTAAAGCAGTGCAATCATTTTGAAATTTTTATCATTTACTTTTTATGTTTCATTAAGTACTTATACAAAATTTTATTAAAATAAAACCATTTAAACTGGGTGTTCGGATTTATATGTCACTTAGTATATAAAACTAAACTTGTAAATTCCGCCAAATAGCGACGACTTTTTAAGAAGAACATTACTTTGACTTTCAATACTTTTTATGACCCGCCCCTACAAAATTCAGCAAAACGTCACGAGTATCTGCTTTGAATATTTTCTTACGATTTCGAAAACGTCATAATCACGAAAATCGGGCATACCGCCCAATGATTTTTGGTGTACTTAATACATACAATCTTTACTTTATATTACCTCAAGTTTATATAATTTTTATCTCCATTACATACCCAATTAATAGAAGTACGATGTACAATGTTTACCTCATCTAAAGGTATTCGAACATATCCATATGGGTACCGCTCCATATGGATTTCAGAAAAGACAAACTATACACGCGTAAGTTAACTGCAAACTACTGGTGTATAACTAATTCATTGTTCCACATGCATCCCAACGTACATCATTGCTGTACCAGTCAGTAATTTATTGATTCTTTATCTAACGATATGTTTCCAGATAAGAAATCATATCTGATAGGTAAAACAGATCGCTAACAAAATTTTGCCGTACATACGTTCATTTACTGTCTCTTTTAAATTATGACACCAATACATTTCGGTTATGATTATAATTACAAAATATATCATTGATCACGTTATTTAACAAAAATAGTTAGTTTTCCATTTTGGAAATATTTCATATTAATTACATTAATTTCCTAAGCATAAAAGCAGTTAATCAATTTATCAAAGTAAAAAATCAGTAGTTTTCAAACTATGCTGCTTTTATTCTCTGTATGATACAAGTACCGGCTTTTTACCCTTTATAGCTTAATATGATGTTTAATTATTCCGTTTTTTATGTGATAATTCTACTATTTGTGAATAAGTATTAACCGTGATAAATAATTACTTTTTCTCAGAAGAAATAATTTCGAAAAATATTCTTTGTTTAACTTAACATATTTTTAGTTTATTTATTTAAATAATTATTTTTGTTCAATGTCGTTTTTGGATGTAAATATAAAATTATTAAACTGAAATATTAGATCTTGAAAATATTTACTTTTGTGCTATACAGGGTGTTTCAAATTCGACCCTCACCATTGGGATCTCGGAAACTGTAAGAAATACGAAGTCGCTTAAATGGGGACAAAGTTGCGTATTTATGTAATCAACAAAATGTGGAGAGAGACGGAAAAACCCAATTTTCTCAAATTCATTTTAATGTTTTCCAGACTTTATTTGTAGTCGAATTTAAAAATAAATTACACATTAACATTGCCACCTTTTCTCCTCTAGATAAATGCATAATTAGAATTTCAATACGACGTTTCCTCTCTTGTCCTCCATCATGGCAATGTTAATGTGCAATTAAGCGACTTCGTATCTCTTACAGTTTCTGAGATTCCAATGGTGAGGGTCGAATTTGAAACACCATGTATATGTTTCAATATGAATAAATTATAATAAAATAAGAGAAAGAGAGAAAGAACGGGGGAGTTGTGGCTTTTGTCCGCAGCAGTCTTTCCTGCTCCAGGGATCTTTCTTTGGAATCAGACCGGAAGGACATTCTGTGGCTTCGCCTCAACTCCAAAACATCACCCAAATTTATTTGCTGCCTTTATCGCTCTCCCTCGATCCATAACTGGGATGTCCTACTCGAATACCTCGCCGTCCAGATCGACTTCCTGAACATCAATCACCCCGCTTCAGAGGTAGTTCTTCTTGGTGATTTCAATGCCCATAATGAGCTTTGGTTGGGCTCAAATAAGACCGATGCAGCAGGTCGTGCAGTCGAAGCGTTCGCTCTTACTCAAGGGCTGACCCAGCTGCTGACGAGCCCTACTTTTTTCCCCCGCGTCTCGTCACACGCCAGTAGCCTGCTGGATCTCTTTCTGACCACGCATCCTGCCCCTTACAGCACTGCTGTCCTGTCACCCCTGGGTAACTCAGATCACGGTGTTGTGGAGGTTAGGTTTCGGTCAGAAGCCGCTGTGGCAGCAGAAACTCGCACAGGCCGCAAAACTTGGCATTACGGACATGCCGACTGGGAGGGGCTCAGAGACTTCTCCTCTAGCTTTCCTTGGAGAGATGTCTGTTTCACTGACGCGGATGCGTCGACTGTCTGTTCTTCAATAACCGAAATTATCCACGTCGGAATGGAGGAATACATCCCTCACACAGTGAAAGTTCCTAAACCAGGGTCCAACGGCTGGTTCAACAAATCGTGTGACACTGCTCGCCAGCAGAAGATCAAGGCCCACAGAACCTACTTACAAAACCCCACTGTAGAGAACAGACAAGCCGACGTCTAGTCCAGAAACAAATATAACGAAGCGGTTCGCAATGCCAAAACCCAGCATGATATAAAAGTTAGGCACAGGGTAATGTCGCAGCGCAATGGCAGTCGGTCTTTCTGGACGCTGGCCAAGCAGATTGAAAAGAACTTCTCACACAGTAGCCTTCCACCACTTACGTGTCGGGATGGAACTATTGTATTCGACTCAAAGGCCAAGGCGGAAGTGCTAGCCAAGGTCTTTGCTGCCAACTCCATCATGGACGTCCCTACCAACGCCCAAGTGCCGTCAATTCAAAGGGTTCCCCACACTATGCGGGAGGTAACATTCAGGCATCAGACCGTAAGACGAGTGCTCTTGTCGCTCGAGATCAACAAAGCTTCTGGTCCGGACTTGATTCCTGCCATTGTACTGAAGAGATGTGCAGCTGAGCTTGCTCCAATTCTTTCGCGTCTCTTCCAGATATCTTATGAATCCGGCACCTTCCCAGAAAACTGGAAATTTGCTCATGTACAGCCCATCCCAAAAAAAGGATCTAAAACCGACCCTTACAACTACAGGCCTATAGCTCTGCTTTCTGTTATAAGTAAAGTGATGGAGAGGTGCATAAATCGCGAGCTTCTGGACTACCTCGAACGTCACAGCTTGATTAGCGACAGGCAGTACGGTTTCCGGCACCAACGATCCACAGGGGACCTCCTAGCTTACGTCACGCAACTGTGGAGTAAACTCATCCAGTCTCATGGTGAGGCTCATGTCGTTGCTGTTGACATCACGAAAGCGTTCGATCAGCTGTGGCACGCTGCCCTCTTGAGCAAACTCCCATCCTACGGCCTCCCAGAAAAGCTTTGCAGATAGGTGGCTGACTTTATCTCTGGCCGCAAGATATCCGTCGTAATTGACGGATTCTCCTCTTCATCCCACAACGTCAACGCGGGTGTTCCCCAGGGATCGGTCTTGGCTCCAACACTGTTTCTCTTACGTATCAACGACCTCCTTTCCTGCACGATCAACCCAATCCACAGCTTCGCTGATGACAGCACTCTACATGCAGGAATTCAGAGTGACAAGCCGATCTCTGCCGCTGAGCTGGAAAAAAGAAGACTAGCGACGACTTCTTCTCTGACAAGAGACCTGGAGGCTATCACTGCTTGGGGACGCAACAATCTTGTACAGTTCAATGCTTCCAAAACACAGTACTGTACTTTGACGAACAAAAAGCGTCCTAGCGCTCATACAGTTTCGATGGACGGTCGAGTTCTACCAAAGAGCCATTCATTTCGGCTGGTCGGAGTCCAGATCACCGAGGACCTGATCTGGCACGAACACATCTCTTCAATAGCTGCAGCTGCTGGGAAAAAGCTAGGCTATTTGTTTAGGGCTAAGAAGTACTTTTCTCCGCATGACCTTCTCACTCTATACAAGGCCCAGATAAGGCCTAGCCTCGAGTATTGCTCACACATTTGGGGTGCTGCCGCCCCGACTACATTGTCCATGCTCGATGCTGTCCAGAGGAGGGCGGTCCGACTGATCGATGACTCTTCTCTAACAGACAGTCTCGGAACTCTTTCGCACCGGCGGGCCGTCGGCGATCTGGCTCTTTTCTATCGCTACACCAACGGACTTTGCTCCTCAGAGGTCTCTTCCATGATGCCGCCGCGCGATGTGCCTGCCAGACAGACCCGCCTGACTTCGGCGTCCCATCCTAACCGTGTCAAACTTCGTACATCCAGAACTGGCCGATACGACCGCTCCTTTGTCCCGAGGGTGGCTAGATTGTGGAACAATCTACGGGAGGAAGCTTTTCCCAGTTCTACTAACCTTAGGCAGTTCAAAAATCGTATTGACAAAATTTCTTTGGGATCATCATAGCAGCCGCGGTGTTCCGGCATTCAGGCTTCTGCCTGCGCGGCTGTTTCGATATAAAAAAAAAAAAAAAGAGGAAAATTCTGCATTACTGCGTTTTTACCCTTTGAAAAAATAATATAAATTCATTATGAATACTACGAAAAAAGTCAGTGCATTTAATTTTGCAGAGTATAAAAGCAGTAAGTTGATGTAATCTATACAGATATTCAGAAGGCATTTGATCAAGTTGATCACAATGTACTTCTGGAAAAGCTTAGGACCGTACGTCTATCTCAGGGACTGTTGTCGTTCCTGAGTTCATACTTGATGGACAGAGGGTTGGTTGTTGGATATGGTGGTTATAGGTCGAGTTGTTATCCGGCCACATCTGAGGTGCCTCAAGGATCGAATCTAGGCCTATTATTGTTCCTGATCTTTATTAACGATTTGTCTCTTGATCTCAACTGTTTGCATCTGTTTTTTGCTGACGACGTTAAGATTTACGCATCGGTCGAGTCAATTGATGATTGTCTCATGCTGCAGGATAATTTAGACTTAATTTCTTCATGGTGCCCGCGAAACTGTCTTAGTTTAAATGATTCTAAATGTGAAGTTCTGTCTTATACAAGAAAGATTAATTATTTAATATTTGATTATTACAACGTCAACGGTCAGGTTCTAGACAGATGCTACTCTTTTAAGGACCTTGGAGTAACCTTTGATAGCAGGCTAATGTTTAGCGAACATATACGAGCCCCTTCCCACTTCAGTTGACCCACTTCAAGATTTGTACCAAAATATGCCTTCATAAACCAAACATGACGAAACTATTTACTTCTAAAACAATTTATTTTCTCAAAAACATTTTAGATATACTCTAGTCGTAAAAAATACATATTTGAAATCACTTAGACCTATAACTACTACAACATCTGAACAAATAAACAACGTGCGAATAAATGCCCGAAGTTAACAAAGCAACAATTGAAAGATTACCATTGGGTAACATCACCTTTATTTTTTATTACGGCTGAAATTCTTTGGGGCATAGTGTTAAACAAGATTTGGCAAAAATTTGGTGTAAAACAATCCCATATTTCTTGAAGTTTTTGTCTCAGTTCGGTGATTGTACGAGCAGGATGTTGTCGTAGAACTTTTTTCATCTCGTGCCACAAAGTTTCAATAGGTGACAGATCTGGACTGCTAGAAACCCATTTCAAAAGTGGTACATTATTTTCTTCCATCCATTTTATAGCCTTTTTTGAGGTATGACACGCTGCAGCATCTTGTTGAAACACAAAATCTTGGCCGGATGATGTGAAACATTCTTCCATCACTGGTAAAAGCGATTCTTCTAAAATTGCCAAATATTTGTTTGTATCCACATTTCCACCAATAAAATGAAGTTTTCCTACTCCTTTTGATGACATACTGCCCCAGACCATAATGGATGCTGGAAATTTCACTTTTCTCTTCAGACAGTCCACATGGAATGCTTAATATTTTTTTGCGAATAACTCTACTGCGAATGTCACCAACACAAACTTCGAATCGGGCCTCATTACTCCATTGTATTGCACACCATTGCTGAGGTGTCCATTGTCTATGTTCTTTATTAGCCCAACTAAGCCGTTTTTTCTTTTGCAGTGGAGTTAATAGTGGCTTTTCTTTGGCCTATAAACAAGTTGTGCAACTTTAGGGTTTTTACTTCACTTTTTTTATAAGAAAATTTGCAAGTGCTAAATCCCAGTTTGTGGGCCTCTCTATGAGTTGTGGACCTCGTAATTCTCCATCCAACAGCGTCACTCCACAGAGCACTTAATTGTAAATAATTGGCACGCCTGTTTTTCACAATTATTCTTCTTAATGCTCTTCGGTCGGCATATGTGATATTACTTTTTTTCACATATCGTGGCTTAATATTAACTGAACCAGTTACGTTATATCTTCTAACAATATTTCTAACACTGTACCGCGATAAGTCTAATAAAGTTGCAATTTCTGAGTTTGATTTACCAGAATTAAAAAAATTAATTATCAGTAACCGAATTTTCTCACTAATAACCTTTCCTCTACCCATTTTGAAAACCTTAACTACCCAAAACTCTTTTAAACGTATTCTGACAGCTGCGATATTACTTTTTTTCACATATCGTGGCTTAATATTAACTGAACCAGTTACGTTATATCTTCTAACAATATTTCTCACACTGTACCGCGATAAGTCTAATAAAGTTGCAATTTCTGAGTTTGATTTACCAGAATTAAAAAAATTAATTATCAGTAACCGAATTTTCTCACTAATAACCTTTCCTCTGCCCATTTTGAAAACCTTAACTACCCAAAACTCTTTTAAACGTATTCTGACAGCTGTGATTAATAAAAACAATTGTCATGGCTTTTATTTTTCACAGCCACCTATGCGTTATAGACTTATTTTGCATTGAAATTAAAATAGGTTGATATGCTGTAATTGCTACATGTGCAATTTCTATGCTGCAAATTTGATTAGGGAGTGATAAAGTTGGTGTTTTCTACTATATATCATCAAAATATTCATTGTTAATATTTTAAACCTATAACACCCTGCTACATTTTTATTATTTGTGTTTGATAAGAAAAAAACTAAGATTTCAGTAGTAGTTGGGCCAACTGAAGTGGGAAGGGGCTCGTACTTAATATCTCATCGGCTGCCACCGGACTAGTTGGCTTCTGTATCAGAAACTGGAAGGGGTTCTCCAATGTCAGTACTTTGATGACTTTGTTCGTTACTTTTGTCAGAAGCAAGTTGGAATATGCAACCCTGATCTGGTCTCCAATATACCTAAATTCAGTTTCAATAATTGAAGGCATTCAACGTAAGGCTATTAAGTATTTTTACCTTAAATGAACTGGTTCTTATCCAGAAAGGGGTTTTTGTCATCATACCCTTATGAATTTTTTCGATTTAGATTCACTATCAATTAGACGTAATATGTTTGCCTTATATGGCCTTATGCACAAACAAATTGACTGTCCGGATTTACTTTAAAAATATATTTCCGCATTCCAAGGCTTGAAAGCCGTCAACAATCAGCCTTTTATTTTCAAGCAGGCCGGACGAACGTAATGTTGAAATCTCCAACATATGTAATGTGCAGTCTGATGAACTCTATTTGTGATCTGTGCGATATTTATAACGAAAGCTGTAAATTAATCATAAATTGCTATAACTCATCGATTGGTCTCTGAGCTTACTTAGACCAATTGATGCTAAGTTTAAGTTTTCAATGGTATCTTTATTTTCTTTTTGTTAATGTATTTGAGCTTTAATTGTAATTGGGTATTACCTGTAGGAAATATGAAATATATATATATATATATATATATATATATATATATATATATATATAAATAAATAAATAAGTCACATGTTACTGCTTTTTGACTTACGACAATTAATGTCATTAGTCAGTTATACTAATGTGTGAACTGTACCTTGTTAAGCTTGAATCATCTACAATAATATTTACCGAAAATAGCAGATAACAATGTCATTTTATCGTTTTTCGGTTTGATTTATTGTTAATTACTGTTATTTTATATAAGCCTGCTGATTTTGAGATTGTTTGTGTGATAGACTTCGCCTTCAGAAAAGATCCTTGGACTCTAGGAAAAGTTCCATTCGTATTTTGATTACATTTCGATACTAGGTTGAAAGTAGGCGGTAAGAGATTTGGAAACGATTGGGAAATCTAAACATTCTATCATCTATTAAGCTCCTGACCCCGGTAATTATTTACACTTGACATTCATTAGATAATTTTCAACATACGGAAATAATCCAACCTATGTACAACGTAAATGTTTGGTACATATTCCCATATAAACCCAAATCATTCAAGTTTGCTACATTGGATACTGTCCTACGACGCCGATATTGCTAACGTTCTAAAGTATAGTAATTCTCCTACTTAAGTTTGAGGAACTATTAGCAGAATAGCATACTTTAAGTGAATAAGGTCCTGTCCTGATGTGTCGGTGTGAAATTTTATGATTTGCCTTCTCGACCAAGGTCTTTTCTAGGACGATTATCCACAGTAGCGTTATTAGGGTTGTGTTCAAATCTTTTTAACTTCTACTCAGAACTGATCCTGAATAGACATATGAAAGTTACAGTGATTGAGTTAAAGCGAATGGCGAAAGCAAACAGTGCGGTACTTATTTTTTGCACTGGTCAAGTTAGACAGACAGATATACCGCGATTTAAATACACCTTCATAGCCATCTATCGCATTTTCTCCTCCACAGCTTACGGTCATTCTAATCTTCACAAGAGAAGTTGTTGTGACGCATGACGGTTTCTACGTCTTTGAGCCAATTTCTTCTAGGCATTTCCCTCTTTTGCCTTGTCTATGGACTCCATTCCAAAATCAGAGATGCTAGTGACAATACTAAGCCTTTACCTTGGCCAATATCCCATTTCCATTGCCAGTAGCTTTTTACTCATTAGCTAAGTTGTCTTCCAAACTTCAGGACCATAATATGTAGCACTACTCTCAACTCTTATATATTCGTATTTTTGCGTCTGTAGTGTTATCTGCTTACACCACAATAAACTATTAAGCTACTTCTTCACGTACTTTCCTTACCCTAATCAGTTTTTTATTTCAGTTCCACTAGAGCCTTCCTTTTTTATAATCACACCAAGGTACTTATAAGAACGCACCTCTCCGATCACACCTTGATCTAAAATAAGATTTGGTCCAGTGTTGCCAATCACAACGTACTCCGTTTTCTCCGTATTTATAGTTAACCCCAATCTCATGTATTCTTCATTCAGCTTCCTTAACATGGAATACAATCCGTCCTCATCATCTGCTATAATTACTTGATTTGTGAAGTGCAAAGTTTCTGATCATCAATGTATATATCCATATTTCGACAAGTTTCTGATCATCAATGTATATATCCATATTTCGACAAGTGTGACGCCACCGCACTAAAGCTGGATTAAAATAAAAGTTTTAAACAACGTGGGGACAATAGGGCACCTCAGGCGAAGTCTTATAGTAACTGGGAATGGTTCAGATATATTCGACCCCACTTTTACACTCCTAGTTATAAGGGTTTTATAGCTTTTGTGTATATTGGTTTGATAACAATTCGGTTTAATTCTTGCCACAACATGTTTAAAGGGACGCTATAGAAAGCGTTCTTGAGGTTTGTGACCACCAAACGTGTCTCCAGGCTCCTGGCCATTCTCTTTTTTCCAAAAGTTGTCTTCAGATTAAGATATTGCCAATGTTTTTCTGCATCTTCTATTTCGTCTTCAATTCTGTTTTTTTTTATGATTTATGATCATCAGGATTCCATGGACAGACAGGGTTACAAATTCCGAGGCATTACGAAGGCTAAATAAGGAAAGCAGGCCGCTACATGCAGTGAAGTTCAGACAGACTTCATAGTAATACAATTAGCAAATCAATATTTCAGAAGGGAATTCTAGAATTTAATAAACTATATAATGATATGGAATCTACTTGTAATTTAAAGATGTTTCAAAGAAAATTAAAAGAACATTTCATGAACAGTGAGATGCAAGTTTTGTTTTTCTGAATATTTGTATGCTATGTGATTGTTATAGTTTTTTAAAGAATGTAATTGTAGAAATCATGCTAAATAAATCTTAAACAAACCAAACAATCTCAGCGTTTTACATCTTTGCACATAATTTGAGGATATAAAGTAAAGTATAGTAGAATCCGAATCGCGATTATCCGAAATCTGAAACAGATCGCATACAATAATGCCTCCGTTTTAACCGCAGTTGTTCGGGAAATCGGCGCGTGATCCGAAATAGCCGCCGGTAGTTCCCCTTTCACCGTTTGCGACATTAGATTCGCTGCCGGTGATTCCCCAAGCGCGTTTGCGGAATTCACTGGTAAGTGTGCGTGTATGTTTCTTCCAGTCAGGTTCATAATCGCTAAGATGGAGTAGTATAGCGATAAACGTAAACGCGTTGTTATTACCATAGAACAGAAATTTTAGGCAATCAGACGTTTAGATAGAGGAGATTTGCTTAAAAACGTGGTAAGTGATTTGGGTGTGGGCGTGAGTACCATTTCAGAATGGAAAAAACAACGCGAGAAAATTGAAAAGTGGTTTAGTGTTCTGATTTTAGCGCAGCCGTCACGGAAAGCTATGAAAAAAATGGAATTTCAAAAAGTGGATGATGCTTTATATCTGTGGTTTACACAGAATCGAGAACGTGAATTAACAATTTCCGGATCAATTGTAAATCAAAAGGCAGTCAACTTAAGTAAAGAATTGCCAGTTATAGAGGCGCCTGATAACTTTACAGCCAAAGATGGCTGGCTGCATAGATGGAAAAAACGACACGCTATACGAGAATTAAAAGTTTGCGGAAAGAAGTTATCTGCCGATAAGTCCGCTGCATCGAAATTTGGAGAACATTTTAAAGAATCAATGAGGCAGTATGGCTCAAATCCAGAACAAATTTACAACTACGTCGAAACGTGCCTAAACTATAAAATGTTACCGGCGAAAAGTTTAGCTTCAAAACAAGAATCTGGAGCTCCTGGTTACAAACGCAGTAAAGAACGTGTGACTATCCTTGCGTGAAGCAATACTTCCGGTACACACAAACTGCCTTTGTTGTTAATCGGAAAATCAGCTAAAGCAAGAGCATTCAAACACGTCCGTCCCGACGCTCTTCCAGTGTGGTATAAAAATCAAAAAATGCCTGGACGGATGTCGCTCTATTTAAGGGCTGGTTTTCATTTTGTTCCCAAGACAGAACGATATTTGAATGAACGCGTGTATAGGAGAAAATGTATTTTGCTGTTAGACAATGCTCCGAGCCACCCAAGTGAGGAGCAACTTAAAAGTTGAGAAATAGTGATGCTTTTGCCTCCTAATGTGACGTCACTGATTCAGCCAATGGATCAAGGAGTTTCGGAAACTTCAAAACGCAATTACAGACGTTTGTTATTAGAGCAAATTTTAGATCAAGTTGATAATGGTTGTAACCTCGTTAATTGCTTAAAAGAGATTAATCTCAGGAATGAGGCATATTGGATAGCAGAACCACGGAGAACCAAGTAAAAAATTCTACTGTACAAAAATCTTGGTGGACAATAATTAAGCAAGAAATGCGACAGCAGCTGATGTGCTACTTATCAAACGTTGGAGGGATATTGCAACAATGCAAAACGTATATATGGTTAAAAATTACTGCCTTTGTTACTAAATACTCGTAAATATGTATGTTTGTGGATACATGTTTATATTTTTCGTAACTTTATATAGGTATATACTCAGTTAACACACGCATTTACTTTTTTCAACAAAATCATTATGAGTCTAAATATTTATTTCCGTTTTATCCGAAATTTCGATTATCCGAAAGCACTTGGGTCCAAATTATTTCGGATAATCGGGGTTCTACTGTAATTAGGAGCCATGAGTCAATCTACTTGTGTCTGATATTTTAATGTCCTATATCGTTTTGAAGATTTTCATGACTACCTACAGTGTTATCATTTCTTATCTCTCATTATCTGTAATTATTTGGAAATTAACCAAATCCAAAATTTTCCATAGCAAGATAACTTATACTTTGTTTTGACTTGGTCAGTAGCTAATTACGTCAGCTCTGTGCCTCCTAGTCTATAGAAATCTATAAATTATTATTCCAAGCATGTTAAAAGGAATAATGTTTACAAATATTTACATAGTAAGAGTTTATGGAAAGTTTCAATATAGACGTGTACTGATAAAGTGAATGCCACTGTGTTGTGGGGTTAATAAACAATTCATTCACGAAGTAATATCAGAATCAAAGAACTACGTAAAACTTAATACTGTTTAGCCAATGAAAACACATATATTCGAAATTCTTATTTAATGTAGTAAATGTTTCAGTAATAACGGTGACCTTCTTCAGTACATGATAGTTCACATTTACCTTTAACCTTCGTTATGGTCAGAAGTTTTCATATCGCAAAAGTGTTGAACGTTTTGCAGCTGTAAAAATGAACGTTCCAAGATAGCGAGACGATGATCATTACGAATATTTTTTCATCTTTTTTATCAGGCTCTATTTCCTCCATTCATGGAGATAACAATGTCTGATTACGTTAATGTTGATAACCAAATTGCACTTTTAGTAAAGAAAAACTGATAAGAGGTGGCAAACTTTATAATAGTTTAGTAAACAAAAATATTTATCTATTATCTGTACTTGTGAAAATGTGAATTGGACTGGAAAATTTTGCCCATTTAGTTTTATTCGGCAAATGAAACGAATTAGTTAGAATCAAAAAAAACTTGACTCGCAAAAATTAAAGCGTAATGAATTACGCTGACCCTAGATGTGAACTTAATATCAAATCCATACCATATCTTGTGTGACCTTGTGTTTTTATTTAAAAGATCCTTTTCTTTCTCGAATAGTCTTCGAGAAAAAAAATAAAGCTTTTCGGAGCCGGTTTCTAACAAATTTTCTTATTTCGTCAAGTGCTAAAAATTTTTGCGCCGTATTGTTATGTGCAGAAACAGAAAATGGTGGTCATACTGAACAACTTTTATGAAAAATTCGCCTGTAGTAAATAAAAAACTCCAAGAAGTTCAAAAGTTGATCGAAGAAATTTTGATATATGAAAAATACCAGAAGGGTGGACTGACGCAATACTATGCCCAATATATAAGAAAGGAGATAAGAGCAAATGTCACAATTACACAGGAATTGCACTAATGAATTTTGTCTATAAAATATTAACATCGCACATGAAGAATCTGCTGAGAAAAAGTATGGAAAGCATCGTAGGGGAAAATCAGACCGGATTTAGACGCGGAAGAAGCACAATAGACCAAATCTTCATACTACGAGAAATAGACGTTTGCATTATTCCTTGATTTCAAACAAGCATACGATAAGGTAAATCGGAAGAAAATGATCGAGGCTTTAAGCTTGAAGGGAATCGAAGAAAAACTTATTAGACATAACGATATTAATGAAGAAGACAGAAAATAAAGTCAAAATCAACAACGAATTATCGGATTCTTTTGCCGTTAGAGAAGGAGTCAGACAAGGAAACCCACTTTCATCAGTCCTGTTCAGCCTATGTCTTGAAAAGATTATAAGAGATGCGAAAATAAATAGAGAAGGATTACTTTATCATAAGAAACACCAATGGTTAGCATTCGCTGACGATTTAGTAATCATAACCAGAAGTCAGGAGGAATTATGCAAAGTGACAAAGAGGCTGGTAGACAAAGCACTGTCAGTGGGTTTGCATATTAACGAAGAAAAAACTAAGTATATGAAATGGACAGAGGAAGAGTTTAAAAATGAGAGGTTAACAGTAAAAGCAGCCAGTGGCAAAACTTACCAATTTGAAGAGGTAGAACGGTACACGTATTTAGGAACAGTTTTTAAAAGAAGACCAGATATTGCGGAAGGAATTCAGAATACGCTGATTATGGGTAACCGGTGTGTTTACTCACTGAGTCGACTACTAGAGAGTAAAATTGTGTCCAGAAAGGCTAAACTAAGGTTGTATAAAACTATTATAAGACCTATTGTCATCTATGGCAGTGAAGTATGGACATTAAATAAAGCAGAACAGAAAAAAATCGCTTTTTGGGAAAGACAAATCTTACGCAAGATGTTCGGTGGGAAGCGGGAGTGCGGTGAATGGGTGCGGAGAACGAACAAAGAACTGCAATCTCTTTATGGTGAACCTGATATAGTAGGAACAGTGAACGCTCAAAGATTGAGATGGTTGGGACATGTCCAAAGGATGACGGAGACCAGAATACAAAAAAGAGTACTAACAAGCAATATTGGTGGAAAAAAGAGGCGAGGAAGACCGAAAACCAGATGGAAAAAGAGGAATGGAAAAAGAGTTAAGAATTCACAATTGGAAAAAGAAGGCAGTAAACAAGAAAAGCTGGCGATAGGTTACCACTCAAGCCATGGGCCTATTAGGCCTGCAGTGCTGAACTATAATATCTAAAATTATCTAAACTACTAATATCATACCTGTTTATTTTCGTTAGCTGGAATTAAATAATTAATAAGACGCTTGGGAACCTCTGGATGCAACTCATTTTTTTCTCGAAATCTGTGCGAGATGGCCTGTTTTTATAAGAGACAAAAAAATGCAGTAAAGAAAAGAATTTCTTAAAAAAATGAGTCGTCTTGAGAGTTGCCAAAAAATTCTGCAATGATTTATGTAGAGGTGGGGTTGGTTTCCACGCTTCTTGAACTCTTTTGGTTTTCACAATCAAATACCTATTAGGTCGTCTAGCAAAGCATTTCGGTTCCAAATTTCACTCATATCCGTTTTTACAATAACTCAAAAAATGCGTTTCAAATAGAAAACTTTGACGCCCTCTAACCAACAAAAAGCACTTTTGCGTAGAGGTATATCATGAACAATCAACTTATTTTGAGGCTAACAATACGAGTACGTGGTACTCCTATGACCATGGAATATTGGGACACCCTGTATATAAACTAAATGTAGCTTCATTGCAAGTAGTGTAATCATATCAGACGAAAATACTCCTGGTTTGCGTAAAGTCTGGTATTATTGCTGCAAGTTTTTCAAGGGCGTATTTAAAACATGGACGCATAAAATGCGTAGGTACACCAATTTTTGTGGGAATACTTTTTATTCGACAACAAAGAATGAGAAAACGTGTTTTTTGGGATTCAATCGAAAGTGTTGACAGGAACGAAAAAACTCTTCATATAAGATTTTTAGGAATTTATGAGACCTACAAAATGAGACCACACGTAAAAAGATCCGACTAATATCAAAAAGGTTTTGACACCTGTTGGTGAAGCGATGATGGTTTCTCGCAGATACTTGAAATTCTGAAAATTCGTAGGATTTATACTTCTAAATAACCATAACAAAATTGGAGTAGATTGGTCAAGTAGTTTTTGAGAATTTCAAATTGCAAAACACCTGTTTTCCGGCCATCACTACTAGTTTATTGACCAATATACAGGGTTAGTTCAAAGGGCATTTTATAGCAAAATACTTTAGTTTACCTTGCCGAGATGAATCGCAAACCATTCCGGAAGATAAAATTGTTATTTTTATGCAAAAAAGTTTTGGTTACGTGTTTTTCTTCTAAACAAATTCAAACATTTCGTTTTTGTGAGTTATTCGCAATAAAATATGATAGACACATCCGCTTTGTTTCAAAATGTGTACCTATAGTAACTTGCACCAATCAAACCAGATTTTCCAATTATTGAGGGGAAATTTGCTAATATGATCAGACTAAAGGGAGTCAAGGGAGAAGTATAGGAATCAATCACCGCCAACCAACAATCTTAGATTGCTTCTATCTAGATATAGGCATACACGTTCACAAACGAAATACGAGTAACTGGAATTTAAGCCAAAGTTCATATATTTATTTGCATTTATCTACTTTGATATGATTTGAGGTTTAAAATTCTGAAGCAAAAGCAGTACAGCGCAAAAAATAGCGGAATAGTTTCCCTTATCATCATGAACTAATCTACTACGTAAATTAGAACATGTCATCGGGTTTGTTCTCAAACGGAAACTTTCTGTACTTATTGAGTGTATCTTCAATAAACATGTGTTATGTCCTCACGATTTTATCTCAATTATTCTTAATACATCACGATTAGATTTACTGGATAATACATGAGAACGTCTACTAATCAGAAACCATTACAGCCTATGCAGGGGCGTAGCAACAGCCGTATCAGTGTTACCAGCATACAGTGGCCCCGATGTGTAAAAAAGTGCCCAAAGTGTTATTCACAATCAGAGGCAAGTTTTCAGACCTTACCTTAAACTTAAAGGCATTTGACATGATACCACTGAAGGTAGTGTGGGACAGTTTGGAAAAAAATAAATATATGCCCTAAACTAATAAGAGGAATTAAAATACTGATAACATCAATTATGTAGTAAAGGAAAACATGGTATCAAAACCTTTTAAAATAAAAGACGGTTTACGACAGGGAGGCGTTTTAAGTCCTACGCTTTTTATAATTATCGTAGACGACATCATAAAAACAATAAAACACAAACTCAAAAAAGTGAGGATTGGTCATTACAAACTGGAAATGGTTTGCCTGTGCCGAACTGGAAAAATACCTGCAAAATAATCTAGAACTTTGAAACGCCGAATTAGAAATAAGAAATCTGAAAATTAATGTAGCCAAACCTAAAGTAATGGTAATCGGACAAAATCAAAAATCAAAATTAATTACAACGAACTGGAACAACTCCTATAAATATCTTGGAGTTATGATATAGCAAGAAGGCAGTATGGAAGCTTAACTAAATGAAAGAATTAATAAAGCAGTAAAAACATATCATACAATGAGCAAAGCCTTCCTTAGAAACAAGAAAATTAGCAGAAAATCCAAGATGATTGTTTACAAGACCGTTTTTAGGCCAACATTAATTAATGGTAGCGAAAGTTGGGTGCTAACAAACAGATTAAAGAGAAAGATTCAGGCAGCAGATATGGATTTTTTAAGAAAAGTCAAAAGAATGTTTTTTGAATACGCTAAACAGATTTTAGGTTGAAAATCTCACAAGAACAAACTTTAACCAACGATCTGAAGTTGCTTAGTTTTATTCTTAGAGTACTGTTGCCATTTAAGAATTTTCAAAATTGAGGTATAATTAGCTACTATGGTCCCATAGCACGCAAATTTCAGTCAAATCGGTGCAGGCTTCCGAGATTACGAGAATTAAATAACGCTAACAATCAGACAGGTTGACAGACTCGGGCGGGAATACGTGAAAAAAACTCTTATTGGAAATTCTATAATTGAGGCGTCAAGTTGCAAAATAGTAAATAATACAGGGTGGCCCATAAGTCCTTTGAGCTGGAAAAAAAGGAATAAAACCAAACTAGTTACATTATGAAGAATTAATATATTTTGTTATCATCTTTATTGAATGGGAATTATGTTTTAAAAATCCATTACGATCACGGCACTCATATAAACGACGTCTAAAATTGTCGATGACTGCGCGGCAAGTCAACACTGTAATGCTTGCCATTTCTCTTCGGATATTTTCTTTCAGGACATCAACTGATCGCGGAGTGGTGTCGTACACTTTACTCTTGAGGTAGCCCCATAAAAAGAAGTCCATTGGGGTCAAATCTGGACTACGTGGTGGCCAGGAAATGTCTCCTCTTCGAGAAATTACTTTGCTGGGAAAAAGTTGACAGACGACGGGCATAGAAGTGTTGGAGGTGTGGGCAGTTGCTCCGTCCTGTTGAAACCAGGTCTGCGTATTATAGCCTGGAAAATTCTGCAACGCTGGTGTCAAAAACTCTTCTATCATTGCTACATACCGCTCCGAAGTAACAGTTAATGCGCGACCTCTGTCGTCCTCAAAAAAATAAGGGCCTACGATGCCGTGCGCTGACATAGCAGCCCAAACTGTAACTTTAGGGCTGTGTAAGGGCTTCTGATGCTTACGCCTTGGATTTTCGGGGCTCCAATAACGGCAATTTTGTTTATTTACATGCCCGTTTAAATGGAAGTGAGCCTCGTCCGAGAACAACACATTATTGAGCGAAGAAAATTGATTCAACATTTCATTCGCAAAGTTTAGTCTCTGAACACTCCATGGCGACTGAATTCCCAGACACTGAAGATACTGCCCCCACCTCGCCCGCGCCGCTCACGCTCACCCGTTAAATTTTATTCAAATTTGCAATTTCAAAGCTTCTTTCTATTTCTATATATATATATATATATATATATATTATAAATTGAGTATAAAAATGTATAACTGCGGCAAAATCCTTCTTAACATGAGCGATAAAGGATTTCATAATTTTGGCAACGCTGTACGTACTGCATGTCAACAGAGAATTTATTCCTACTCCGCAAGGCACGCATCTTGAGAATTACTAGACGGACTTCCGGCAGTCCCAGAAAACTTTCAAGAAGATAATGATAAAAGTGCGATCGCGGAAGAAGAAGACACTGATTTAAGAATTTAGATTATTTTTGTCATACGTTCATATAGAGTCTTATTTCTGTTTAATACCTATATAAGTTTTATTATTTTTATAATAACAATATGTTACCATAGAAAACTATTTTTGATATTAAAGCATTGTTTCATACTGTTTGTTTGATTTTATTAAAAGAATATGCATCCTACAGCAATAAAACTCGCTTTATCCAATTTTTAGCACGCTTATATTTCATTGAAAAATGAAAAAAAAATACGATTATTTCTAGACAAAATAGATACAAAATTATAACTCCATACAATGGACTTATATTTTTTTAAATACCGTTTGTCAATCGAACACGTAACTTTATTCATATTACTCAATGCAAGCCTTATTTTTTTGTGAAACCCTGAATTTTACTCTCCATATGAGAGTTGCCACAATTAGGTTGCCCTCGCTCCCCTCCCTGCCCCCTCGACAAGATTTGATATGGGGCTTCTTAGCGGCAAGCTACGCCACCGAGCCTGTTGAATATAACGAGAGATATCCGCTCTCATTTTTTTTCAAGTTGGCTTGCCCTCTAAGCACCTTTTTGATTATATCAAGTGGGAGCTTATCAACACAGTTTTTGAACCGACTGTTTTCAACATGGGGAGATTTTATTATAAAAGTATACCGCGTCTAAGGCTTTGTTCTTTCACAGTATCAAGTAAGACAAAGTTTAAACGATTTTACCTTGTTCATTATTTGTTTACTCATTTCGTCCAAATGTTTTTGTCTATTAATGACAGCCGCGTAAGCAGAAAACTAAATACTGGGACACTGCGGCTGCTAGAAGGAGCTTAAAGACCCTTTGTTAATCTGATTTCTGAATTGCCTAATATTAGTAGAACTGGGAAAAGTCTCCTCAGGCAGAATGTTTCACAATCTCCTGAGAAGTAAGTTGATTTACCAAAAATAGGGATAATATTGTAAAATGAATATGAAAAGTGTACATAGTTTAGAATGGTAAACAAACAGGAAACATACAGAAGCGAATTTGTGCGTGGGATTGGACAAATTACAGAAATATTTATCTGGTATGGATATGGATATAGCGCATTTTTTTTAAATTTCCAGTTCATTGCCAATATTAGTAAAATAAAAGTCACTCAAGTATTTCCATATAAAATAGTTCACACACTTAAAACAGTTTGAATAAAATCGGTTCACAATATTGGTCATAAAATCGGCAAGGTAATCCATAATCGGTAATTTGAAAATGTATGGTTGAAACAAGCATATAAATTCGTTAAAATCGTCTAAAGTCGGTTAATTTTACATTTTTGAAAAAAACTGGCATATTAATCCATAGTAATATACATAAACAATGAACCAGTGAACATAATGCTAACATATGGAGAACGCCAGTCCTTTAAGAAATAATCCGAACCATGGATGTTTGTAAATTTAGTTATTAGACTTCGTGAGACAGGCTATTTAAAAGAACAACGAGGTGGTTGTGACAATCATTTTTAAGCAATTACCATTAATTTTGTTTTGTTTGTTCTATATTCTTTTGCATAAAGATTTTTTTGGTTCATTGTTTTTTTCCTGTCCCAATCCTGTGTCTGAGCTATTGAGGTTAGAAAATCTCTTCTCTTGTTCTAGGCCCTCTGTAATAAATTTCCTGTTAAGGTAGTCCTTATATTAGAACGTAAAACGTAAGATATGCATTTTGCTGGTTGATCAACCCTTAGATTTTACAGGGTATCGCATATGACGACTGGCTTAATTCTTACCTCAATATTTCAAAAAAAGTTGATTTCAGTCATGGACGCTAACACATAAAAAATGTTTAAAATCATAAGGAGAACCTCAAAATACAAAAATTAAAAAAATTGACATTAAAAAACGTTTGGTCACTTTTTGGCCACCCCGTATATCAAAAATGTTTTTTATTTACTTTTTTCAATTTCTCATAATAAGGAATCTATGGTATTTAGTCAGATCTGTGACCCACCGAGTAACAAGTGCTATCAATTGAAGTTGTATTTTTTCAAATGGAACATCCTATAATTTCAGTGAAAATGACAGTCGCTTTCCTTCTGTTTCCAAATATATATGGTTCGTCATACTTATTATCATAAGTTTGATCAACAAATTAAATTTTATGTCATTTATTCAACTGTACCAGAGTTCACACCACTTTTCATGTAGCCCGCTTACGGTGGGATTATGATAAAATTTCAAGTTTTGACTGAAGTACTGAAAAAAGCCTAATAAACCATATATACTCGGAGTCAGAAAAAAGCGATTATAATTTTCACAAAAAATATCCAAGGTAGCAAATTTCCCCGAAATAATTGTAAAGTCTGGTTTTATTGGTGCAAGTTGTTCAAGGGGGTATTTAAAACATGGACGCATAAAATGGGTACACGAATTTTTATGTGAAAACTTTTTATTTGACAACAAAGAATGAGATAACGTGTTTTTTGAATTCAATCAAAAGTGTTGACAGGAACGAAAAAACTTTTCATACAAGATTTAGAGGTATTTAAAAACATACGTTACTATACACATTTTGAAACAAACCGGATGTGTCTTTTGTTGCGAATAACACACAAATACGAAACGTCTGAATTTGTTCAGAAGAAAAACGTAATGGTTTCTGATTAGTAGAAGTACTCATGTATTATCCAGTAAATCTATCGTGATGTATTACGAATAATTGAGATAAAATCGTGAGGACATTACACATGTTTATTGAAGATACACTCAATAAATACAAAAAGTTTCCATTTGAGAACAAACTCGATGACATGTTCTAATTTACATAGTAGATTAGTTCATGATGATAAGGGAAACTATTCCGCTAGTTTTTGCGCTGTACTGCTTTTGCTTTAGAATTTTAAACCTCAAATCATATCAAAGTAGATAAATGCAAATAAATATATCAACTTTGGCTTAAATTCCAGTTACTCGTATTTCGTTTGTGAACGTGTAAGCCTATATCTAAGACTGTTGGTGGGACTGTTGTCTGGTCACAATAAATTTAATAGCCTCCATATTGTAACGAGTGTAACTGAACATCCCAATTATGCACGCTGTCGGACAGAAGAGTCCTCTGCGCGTTGATTGATTCCTATACTTCACCCTTGATTCCCTTTAGTCTAATCATATTAGCAAATTTCCCCGCAATAATTGTAAAGTCTAGGTTTATTGGTGCAAGATACTATACACATTTTGAAACAAAGCGGACGTGTCTATCATCGTTTATTGCGAATTACTCACAAATACGAAATGTTTGAATTTGTTTAGAAGAAAAAACGTAACTAAAACTTTTTTGCATTAAAAATAACATTAATCTTCCGGAATGGTTTGCGATTCATCTCGGCAAGGTAAACTAGTGTATTTTGCTATAAAATGCCCTTTGAACTAACCCTGTATATTGTTCAATAAACTAGTAGTGATGGCCAGAAAACAGGTGTTTTGGGATAAACAATTAGAAATTCTCAAAAACCACTTGACCAACCTACTCCAATTTTGTTGTGGTTATTTAGATGTACGAGTCCTACGAATATGAAGAATTTCAAATGGCTGCGAGAAACCATCGTCGTAATAGCAACGAGTGCTAAAACTTGAAGTTTGCTTCGGTTTTCGGCCATAACTTTTTTGCTATTAGTCGGATCTTTTTATATATGTATATATATAAAGATTTTTTCCTTGCTGCCAACAATTTCGATTGAATCCCCAAAAACACGTTTTCTCATTCTTTGTTGTCTAATAAAAAGTTTTCCCACAAAAATTGGTGTACTCACTTTATGCGTCCATGTTTTGAGTACTTCCTTGAACAACTTGCAGCAATTAAGACCAGACTTTACAATTATTTCGCAAGCCAGTGGTATTTCCGTCTAATATGATTAGATTAATACGAGGGATGTCTTTTAAGTTTTGCATATAGAAACATAGTAGGCCGCGCGGATCGAACGTCAGTACTGAAACTTAACCTCACTCTTTAGTAAACTTAAATTCAAAGTTTCACAACAATACGTGCAGTGTTCTCATTACAGTGAATTTTTAAGTGTCACCAGGTCATTAGAAAAATGGAACTCAACCGAGGACATTTTCGCGCCATAATTTATTACAACTTTCAGAGGCAATTATCGCAACAAGAATGCCTTGCTGAGTTACTGTCTGTTTTCGGCAACGAAGCGCAACATCAGTCGACAATTTCCCGTTGGTATGGAGAATTCAAACGTTGTCGGGTGAGCTTAACGACGATCCCAGGGTAGGTGCACAATAAACGGCTGTCACCCATTAAAACGTCGATGCTGTGCGCAAACTCATCATTGAAGATAGACATGTGACGTATCGCGAGATTGAGGCGTCCTTGAAGATCTCAAAGACCTCAATACAAAAAATTTTACATGAAGAATTAGGAGTAAGAAAATTATTTTCTCGTTGGATACCCCAGCTGCTGACTTAAGAGCAGAAAGCAGCCAGGGTTAATTGGTGTCAAAAAACGTTTAACCGTTTCAATTCCGGAAACTCAAAAAATGTGTACAGCATTGTTAGTGGTGATGAATCGTGGATTTACTGTTATAAACCAGAAAATAAACGACAGTCGGCTGTTTGGGTGTTCCAAGGTGAAGAAAAGCCAACAAAATTAATCCGTTCTCGAAGTGTTTCGAAAAAGATGGTCGCGACATTTGTGTCAAAAGCGGGTCATATTGCAACAATTCCTCTTAATGAGCAAAGAACTGTTACTGCGGATCGGTATACCACCATTTGTTTGCCAAAAGTCATCACCGAGCTTCGCAAAATCAACCCCGAAAGAAGAATCATCCTTCACCAAGACAATGCAAGCTCGCACACAGCCCAAAAAACAAGGCAGTATTTAACGGAAGAAAACGAGGAATTATTGGACCATCCTCCATATAGTCCCGATCTAAGTCCTAACTATTTCGTTACTTTCTCGAAAATTAAAAACAGACAGCTTGGTCAAAGGTTCCAGTCACCAGAAGAAGCAGTTGACGCATTCAAAAATGCCGTTTTGGATCTGCCATCAAACGAGTGGAATAAGTGCTTCGAAAATTGGTTCGAGCGCATGCAGATGTATATTAATCTTCGTGGAGAATACTTCGAAAAACAATAAAGTCATTTAAAACTACCTATCATTATGTTTTATTTCCATATGCAAAACTTAAAAGACATCCCTCGTCAGAATTGTGACCCCTAGGCGCCTATTTAGATGACAGTGAGAATTCACCAAACTTGGAGCGAAACGAGAGAGCAGAATATACATTGATTAATTTATACTTGACTATCAATTAACAAACAAAGATTCACAATAACAATACCCCCTTAAATTCTTTGAGACTTCATTAATGACTATTATAAGAATATTTAGGAACCTTGAAAACTTTAATATATTTTTCATATTAGACGGTGTCTAATGGGCAAAGGTCCTACGGACCGCCCAGACAAATAAATGACGAATATTGCTATTCGGTGTCAAAAATGGCATAATTTGCACTTTCCAAACCTCAAAACTACCAGCTTTAGAGAAATGTTCGTATGATCCTTTTTTGTTCAAAATGAAACCTTGTTCGAGGGGTAACAATTTTTTGGAAGTTGTGTTAGAGTATTCAAGAAGTTTTCTCGTCATGTTTGGCCTGGTAACATGCAGATCAAGAATCAAAATATTTTACCGACCCGATGCGGGGACTAAAATGACTATATCAAAAAACGTCTACTTAAACGTATAAGACTTCAGTCTCAATTTATTGTAACGCCGATGTCTGGTCTAAATGCCTTTCTAAACGAAGATACGGTTCTCACGTAAGCCTGTATTCGGCATCTGTAACACTACACTACCAATGAAAACCTTAGAGTCCGGGCACGTATTGCCTCCTGACCATGGGCGCCCGCAGGAATTTTCATCAGGGGGAGAGTGATCATCGGCGATAGATAACATTGTGAAAGTGCACCTGCCCCAAAAACATTTTGAAGAGCGGAGGTAGTAAATTTTCCCCGAGGCGAAAAGGGGGGCAGCGGGCGAATCCAAAAAATCCTCAATTGTACACAAAATCATGCAACAAATGCAAATTTTAAAGCCTCCCGTACCTTTCCCTCCAGCCGCCGCCTATGCTCTCGACAAATTCTTTTTCAATTCAGAATGAGGAAAAAGAATGGAAGAAAAGGGAAGAATTCGCCGACGAGCTCTTCTTACAGCATTCAATTCGATGCTATTGACGTGTAGTCGGCAAGACACAAAGGTACATCTTACATACTTCCCAAATGCTTTTGGGCTTGTTCTGGCATACTAACCGAATGAAGCAAGAATTACCGCGCAGGTAACGTGTGTTTCGGCTTATACTGATGTGAAAACTTACAGTTGCTAACGTTCCATATATCGTCATCGTGATATAAAGTTTCGCGTACACTTGATCGGCTTCTGTTTGTCTTTCGCACTGACCACCTCATTCGAGTGATGGCTGATAGTCTACTGAGTTCGTTTGCCCGCGTGCTAATGTTTTTGTTGGAGCTGCTGCATACTGATAAAAATGCACTAGTCGAAGATTAGACGCTTAGGCGCTGTTAATGTACTTTGTCAAAGAAATCCGGAGCACCAGGAAGATTCAGTAGAGAAAATTTGTATGCAGATTATGCATGTTGTTTTAGGTACTTGCCACGCCTACCGGCGGGGAAGAATGGTAGTTGCGAAAAATTTCGAAGATGTTATATGCTAGTCAATAGATTTTGGTCTAAATCGCTTTATAGTTTACAACTTTAAGTGCTTTATATCGACCACAATCTTACTAATTTTTATAATCTAATCTAAAACGTTTTTAAATTGCGTAAATAACAAATAAATGGCGATAAGTTTTTCTAAGTTATGCCAACATTTGTAGTCAGTAAGTAAGTAAGTTTCATTAAATTGAATATTTAAAACACACATGACAACAGCGCGTCGGTCATCATCACTCCTATCGAACCGGCAATCGATCGCAAACGGTAACAGTGGTTAGTATGTTGTTTTGTTTTTGTTCGTGTACGTCGTCGTCTTGATTCACAAGACGGGGGGGGAGGACATTTGTGCAAGTGTACCAAAGACTTCGAGATACAGGAAGTGTTCAGCCCACTAATATTCGCACTCGTGAAAGACAGGTTACTGTCGAGCAGGAGGAACACATTTTAAATATCGTCGAAATCAATGCAGATATCAGCACTCGGGAATTAGGCGGCCGCGTAGGACTATTGCATACCATAGAATCCTACGGGAAAATTTGGTTTATCTCTATCATCTACAACGAGTGCAGGCCTTGTTACCAGAAGACTATCCTCGCAGACTAACATTCTGTCAGTGGTTGTTGCACAAAAACATTGAAAATCTGGATTTTTTTAAAAACATTCTAGCGACGGGCGTACATTTACGCGAGACGGGATATTAAATTTCCATAATACTCACACGTGGGTCCAAGAAAATCCTCATACCATTCGTGAAGGTCATTTCCAACAACGTTTTAAAATAAATATTTGGGCGGGTATTCTTGGCGATCAGATAATTGGACCTTTCGAGTTACTCCCAAAGTTGTCAGGAGAAGGATACCTTAGCTTTCTAGCCAATAACCTACCAGAACTTTTGGAACAGACCTTAGACAACATGCCATTACAACGGAGACAGAATTCGTGGTTTCTTCATGATGGGGCACCACCACACATTTTTAGAGGCATCATTCAGTATTTGAATGAACATCATCCAAATCGCTGGATCGGTGGAAATGCTCCTGATCCTCGAAAATGGCCAGCAAGATCTCCTGACCTCAATCCGATGGATTTCTGGTATTGGAGAGAACTTAAAGGGATGGTTTATGGAGCACGTCCAATAATAACTGAAGCACAACTTCGCTAAAAAAATTTTAATGCGGCTGAAATAATATATGGACAACTTCGGGGACTTAGAGTAAGAAGAAACTGGGTTCGTTGTAATGAAGCTTGTGTGGAAAGTGGAGGACGACATTTTGAACACCTTCTTTAAATGCAAAAAAGGTGCAGTGTGGGTTTTAAAAAGAAAAACAATGTATGTATCAAAATTGTGTTCCCTATTTATAAGTAGATTTTTTTAATACGTTCAATAAACTTTTACACACCTGGTGAAGCGTACTGAAGAAGGTCATCGTTGAGACCGAAACGTATACACTAAGCAAGTATTTTAAGCACATGTGGTTTGATTGGCCAGACCAACATGAGGGATTATCGAAATGAAAACTACAGAATAAGTTTCAAATGTTATAGATTTGACAGAGATGGATAATACTACCGGTGGGACAGGGAAATAATGTCTGTGGCCTAATTGTATGGGACTGTTTGACTGACTTGATTCGTTTACTTTCTCTGTTATACACTCCGTGAGTTCAAGCGGTAGATTGGCGTCATATCCCTACCCACAGGAACCTCAAAATACTATATGACTTTGTAATAGAAACTTTCTTGGTACACCTTAGCAGTTTGGGACGCTGAAATCAAATATGAGCACCATCAAACCGTGAATTATCGAGGGGCCATAATATGATGCGAGAAAGAAGTAGCACAACCTGTGCCTTTTGATCCGTAAACTAGTCCACGTGTTGAGTGAAGTTTGAGGAGTGATCTCTCCTTAGATTATAAACAAACAATAACGCTTCCTTGAAGAACGGTCATTGAAGAGTTCAACATTTGCATTTCACAGTAGGCTCTAACTCTTGTCATCACGGGTTTTCAAAATTTTCTAAACTACTAAAATATTAAAAATTTTCTGGATTTTGTAAATTTTTAAAGTTCGAAATATGTATATTGAAGATTTTGATAATTTGAAAACCTGGAAAATCATAAAAATGTTCAATATTTTCTGAGATTTTGGAAGTTCTGAAAATTCTGAACCTTCAATATTTTAGGAACTTGAGTATTCTCAAAATTCTGAAAATTTTGAAAATCTTGTGGTTGTTTCGCAAGTTTTGAAAACTAGCAATGACGACTGTTATAGCTTTTTGTGAAATGCAAATGAATGGGTCAGTGCAAAAACCTCAAACTCCCATAATTTGAATTTTCTAGGAGACAAGAAAAAACTCTATCACTGACAAATAATCCAATTATAAAGTACTTTTTTTTTCATCTTAATGCAGTATTTGTGTTCCAAAAGATTGAAATTTTGATCTACCAGACAATTTTTAAATATGCAATTTCGGACAAACCGGATAAGGCCTGCAATCTTACTGTGGCAGTTAATGAACTTGAAATTGTTACACATAGCATATAAATATGAAAATAAAACAATACAGTGGTGCGTAAGTCCGGGACGATGTTTTTGCACTAAACGTGTATTACGTGGCATTATTTGAAGGAGAAGGAGGTTTATACCCCGACTACTTTTAATGAAACGTTTTCAGTAAAAACAAAATGGACTCAAGATGTTTTTGTAAGGACCGATTCGAATGTTAATATCTCGTATTTCGACAGACCGTACCTCCTGGCTAAAGGATAGTTGCTATGTTTTCGCTCGTGGTCCAGTCACAATTGACGAAGCCAAACAGCACGAAACAGCTTATTTGATTGACATCCAAGGACAGATAATTCTTCAAATGTCTCACAATCATCAAGGAGCGTCTATAAATGTATGACCATTTTCTTTATCACAGCTTGAAAATTAAGCTAATATTGCGAAATCACTTACAAAAAAGTTTCCGCCGCACATCACTACGTCTTCACTTGAATCATACAAATGAAAGGTTGATACACTAAGATTCCAATCAATCAGATACCTCAATCAAGTGTGCGCACAACGTAGTATCTTGGAAAAAGAATTTCGATGGCGATGGTTAGATAATTAAGTACGATTTACGGTTTGTAATGACAGTGGAAATGAGAAAAACTGCGGTGTGCTGTGATTAGCTTGTTTTCCACTTGAAAAATGCAGTTTTTGCAGCGAAACAATAAATTGTTTGGAGATTTTCATAATGGTGTTATTATTCCTTATTTCAATAGATTTGCTCCCATACAAAGTATGTCACTATAACCGCTGAAAGTTAATAAGGTATCTATAGAGCAAATTATAACAGTTTTTTTATTAATATTCGATATTGGAAAATGATAATTTCCACGAATACAAAATGTATTCACATCTATCCTAATAAAATGAAATAATAACAGAAAACATTAATACAACAGTAACTACTGCTAACTTTTATATTTCAAAAACGAAACTGTGGATTTTCTTCAAATTTTTAACTACTGTATAATGCCTTTGAAGTCTTATATCGTAATTTTTTTGAGAAAATCTGAGGTTTCTCATAAGTTCCGACGCAAATATAATATCGATTATCTCAAGACCAAAACGATCGATATATTTAAAGCATCTCAGTACATTGGCATTGCCTTGAACATTTAAATAATAATTTCACTCATTTCTATACTATTAAATTAGTCAACAGTTTATAGGATACACCCATTATAGTCAAATAATTATTTCAGCAGCAATTTAGTGCTGCTTATAGTTTTCCTTGAACATTTAGCAATCTAGGAAAAATAGTTTCAACTTTCATCTAAAACAGCCATATATGACAAAGCTAGACTAGACCCTTTTCATATATCGTAGTCTCGATATTCAATTCGTTTCCTAATTTCTGACATCTTTTAGCTTCACTGACCTATATTAACCCTTAACAGGAAACGTGAATTTTTGGAACACAAAAGGAAACATGCCGTCTCTCAGACTGCGAACTTCAAGATGTTCAAAAAATTAGAGTAAGGCGAAAAGCAAGCAATAACTTCGCTGAAACTGATACTGGATGTTTATTTTATGTGTTTAATACGTAAAATGCTCATTTCAAAATTATACAAGAACATAAAAGAAACATTTTTATTAACTATGCTAAAACCATACAAAAATAACGCTGTTGTTGCAACATTCAGAAACTAAATTAAAACTATGGAAAAGTCTCAATATTTTTCTATTTTCTAGTTAAGTAATGAACAAGGAAAGTATATTATAGTCAATAAATACAAAAAGAACACAATCAAAATTCACTGCAAGTCTCAAACATTGCCTATATTTATGCAGCTAATACATTTGGGTTTGGAGCATTGAAGACATACAGGCTTCCTACATTGTACACACAAAAATTTGGTCATCCGATGGGTCGTTCGGTGACATAAAAAGCAGGCTTTCCTTTTTTCCAAAACCAAATTTTCAGCTTCTGTTGCTGGATGTTCACATTTGCCAAGGATGCGATTTATCGTAAGTCGCAAATCCCGAGGTAAACGGGGACTCTCTAGTCGCTTTTCCATATGCTCACGGACCAGGTTAGCGGCCAACATCTTAGCAAATACCGATTTTTCCTTCTGCAATTCATTTTTCTTATAGCACTGGTGTAAAATATACGAGTTCACTACCGATATATCCAATAGTCGGTAGAAAATAACCAGTGGCCACCTACGCGAACGGCGACTTGAGGTACTCTTCGAACATTTTTCATCAAGAGAATCAACTCCACCTTTATTAGCATTGTAATAGGCTATTATTTCCGGTTTCTGTGTTTCCGGATCACAATATTTTCTGTGGTGCATAGAAGATATGAGTATTGTGGCTTTATTTTTTTTGCTTACATGAGACACAATAGTGGAATCTTCTCGAAATCCGTACATTGTTGATCCGACTTCTCTTGATTTGTTGGGTAAAAATGCCGGAGGAATTTCTCTTTTATTTTTCTTCATTGTACCCACATAGGTCAGTTTGTTCTTCAATAGGACATCCATTAATTCTATTGACGTAAACCAGTTGTCCGCTGTAATGTTGCGATTAGTTCCAAACAGAGGCTTCGCGAGACGTAGAACTGATTGTGTGGGTTTGGAATACCGCTTGTGTTCCTCAGGAAGTTCGAAACTATCGGAATCTTTACCGCAGTATATATATGCGTTATAGAGGTAGCTATTCCTTGCATCCGTCAATGCCATAATTTTTATGCCATATTTGCAAGGTTTCGCAGGCATATACATTTTAAATCGACATCTTCCTCTGAAACTCACGAGCATTTCATCGACAGTGACAGACTGGCCAACTCCGTACACATCTTGACAGTTCTTTATAAAACTATTAAAAATGAAAGATATTGGTGCTACTGGATCTAGCTTCTTTATTTCATTCCTGTCATCTGGGTTATCAAACCTTAAGGCTGACAGGAGAATACCAAATCGTTTTATGTTCATGACAGCTCTGAATATATCTCTTCCAGAGCCATCGGTGGCAAAAAGTGTTTCAATGTTCTCGTGGTTGCTGTTGAACACCGATGTATATACTAAGAGACCCAATAGTGCCTTTATTTCGACTAAATCAGTGTCGTTTAGGTTGCTGGTTTGATTTTTGTATCTCTTTCGCATTTCTTTGAGCTTGTGATTGGTCCACTTAACGATATGTACCAACATGTCGTCAGTGAACAAAAGCTGCCAAACCGTCAACGGAGCTGCTTCTTCTCCATATTCATGAGCTTTTCCTCTTAGAGTTGGTACTTTAATGACTATATTGTGCTTCCTTGTACGTGATGATGGTACAACTTCCGAAATATTCCACCTATGACGATTTTTTCCATAGAAATAATTCTGAGCTGGTAAATCCTCTTCATTTCCTTCGGCTCCGTCTTCTGATAACTCACTATCACTTGTATGATCTGATTCCATGTATTCGTCTTCTGAGGCACTGTCTATATCACTAAAGTCACTTCCTTCATCCTCAAACCATTTTAGAACGGTTTCTTCGAACTCCGGATCATCGTATCGTACACGTTTAGAAGGTCCCGCCATACTCGCAAACGCACCTATGCAACACAAATAGCAAACGGGAACGGAAACGTGCCGTCTGACAGACTGCAACAAACTAAAATTGGTCCATATTTTAAGGCACGTTTTGGCTAGACTCGTGTGAATGGGGGTGGGCGATGGTCACTAATAGCTTATGGATTAGATGGGTTTTTACGTCTGTTAGAGGTGCAATAAAAAAAGATACGCTCAGGTATAGAAACGCCGCAGTCTCACAGACGGCACCTTTCCGGTTAAGGGTTAAGAATAGAATTTAAGGGCTCTGGGCACGCGAGTCCCTATTTGCACCTGATTGGGACACTAAATGCAATTTAATAAAACGCAAAAATCACAAAACCTATATTAATTACAGTACTATATTTGCAGCAGATAGAGTTTTCAAGATTAAACGATTCTTTAAGAAAAAAAGTGATCAGAAAAAGTAATCACCCGCCTAATTCTACTATAAAAGTGGAATATTCACGTACAATTTCAGAGCAGTACTATTATCTGTTGACAAGTTACGTTTGAAGAAAAAATGCATATAAAATACACAGAAATGCGGTTTTGGCAGTTACATCACAGGCGTATGGAATGCTTAACATTACAAAGATAATTTCATAAACTTACTTTACATACTTTTAGCTAAATTTAATTTTTCCTTCAATAAATAACGGAATGGGAACCTGACTTTGGCTACTTTCCTCTATTGACGTCTAAAATGCATTTATTGCAATATACAATGTTTTGCCGATGATTCACAATTATGCAAGAACTTCAATAATGACAAAATTATAGTTGCACAATCCTAAATAAATGCGGATGAGGCTATTGATAAAATTACACAAACAGTCTTAACTCCCGTTAAAATCGTAGAAAACCAAAAACCATATTTTCTCAAAAAAAAAAAATGCGGAAATATATTAAAAGTTATACAAACTATCTCTGGATGGCGAAATTGTTCAGCTACATGAATCAGCTAAAAACTTTGGTATTTTTCTTCATGAGTGTTGAAATTTCATTCCACGTGTGAGTCATATTACAAGAGTTAGTAAACAAAACCAAGAAAATTCTATGCGAATCATTGATCATTTCAAAAATCACATACCTCGATATTGTTTAGCATTTATTTTTAGATTCTATAAAGCGCTTACAAACAATTAAAAATTTTTGCTGTGGATTAGTAGAAACCTCGAAAGAATACGACCATATTTCGACATCTTTTCAAAAACTAGGGTGGTTGAATTTTACAAAAATTATATAAATATCACTATAGTCTTTTCACTGAAAAAAAGCAGTTACGTCATAGTTTAGTAAGAATGCCAACCTTTATGCAAAATAGATCCTAAATTGGTATGTTGGTAACAGTTTTCTGTGTTGTGACAAACTGGCGATTTTCTGACCTGTCACAGATTATACAGATACGACACCTGCTGTCGGTCCCTTTGATCTTCCTGTCCATTAGCTTAAAGTCCGAATGGAAATTTATTTGTGTTTATCATTTACCCACATTCCTTTTGGCGAGATAATTATTATTATTTCTTGAAAAGCTTTTTATATTGAATATAACCAAAACAAAAACCAAATAACCAAAACTGAATGTTTTTGATAACCCCTAAATCCTAAATGTCACACTAACACGAATCCCACCAGACGCATAGGACTCAAGTTGGCGTTGATAGAACCTGATTTTTGACAGTGTCGCCTCTGGTAGTACTGTGTCTAAGTTAAAGTTAGCTTCTGATCTGAGCTAAGTTGCTGATCGTAAGCACGATTTCAAGAGAAACGTACCATACCTGTCAACTGTAAAAAAACGAATAATAAGATAATAATCAGTGTATATGTTTTGTGATGTATTATTTATGATAAACTTTAATTCGTATTCCTCAAAAATTAATCACCAAATAGAGACTGGGAAATTATTTACAAACATTAAAGATATCTAACCTCAATTATAAACGTCAAACATTCAAAAACGTCGTGTTTGGCGCCAACTCACACCAGCTAAGATATCTCAGACGAAAATCCGGGTGTCTTAACAGCGGGAAGGGGAAGGTAAGATTCTAACTAAGTTGTGTCAAATCGTAAGCGTTGCGCAGTTAGTTTTATTTAGGTTTGGTCAGAATGTGTGCTGTATTAAGTAATCTCGCAACCATGTGCGTCACTGTCATTATTTGACGTTGTGACGTAACTGCCTTGATTCACTCAATATATATGTTATATATGTTATGTTCATAAACTGCAAGTTACCTCATTACCCGTTTTTAAAGGAAAAGCTAATAAATCATGTTAGTGTTCATTCTAGAAATATCCGCTTCCCAAATACACTCGCCATGCCTATCCACAGATCTTCATTTTTCTATAAAGGGTGCACCTTTAATGCGATCTATCTATATAACTCTTATCCTCTGAAATTAAATCTTTGACATTTGATAAGTTTAAAGAACATACTTATCTTGTCGCTAATAAAAAATAGCAATTTTTCATTTATCACAGTAATTAGATTAAATACTCCTATGTATAATATTTTTGTTATTATATCAGTTATA
Organism: Acanthoscelides obtectus; assembly: GCA_963669975.1. NCBI lineage: Eukaryota > Metazoa > Arthropoda > Insecta > Coleoptera > Chrysomelidae > Acanthoscelides > Acanthoscelides obtectus. The sequence goes on from CAVLJG010000001.1 coordinate 24,306,577, forward strand.
TTACCATTCATCTGTCTTGTTCATGTTTGTATTTATTTTTGTATGGGTTAAGTGGAAGAATAGCTTGAGCTAAACTTAAGCCCAACACGTTTATGATTATTAAATCTTCGACGCCCATAATAAATCTATTCGATAATCGTTCAAACAGTATACGGATAGCGGATATGAGCACTATTCCGTTATAATTGCTGGTGAATGTGAAATACCTTGTAGCGCAAAGCGAAATTTCATGTGTTCGAGATAAATCTTAACCAGAGAGAATTTGATATAATACCGCATGTGCGATGGTGGTGTAATGGTCAGCATAGTTGCCTTCCAAGCAGTTGATCCGGGTTCGATTCCCGGCCATCGCAACTTTTTTTTAATAACAGCCGTGGTTGACAAGTCGTAGGATAGATGTTTTCCAAACCGACCAACATGGCCCATCCGCCGTTTTTTCGGTCTTTGTTGAGTGTGATTGCAATGTTATCATTTACTTTACACTTTTATATATTGTAGTTACAAATTATTATTGAAAAAAATAACTTGAAAATATTACAATCCTTAATTTGCAAAACAGATACACTATTTTCAATTCCTTGGCGACAAAAAATATACCAATAGATATGGCAATTCTAGAAGGTCCACATTTTTTATTAGTTTTCCCCATTACTATTTTTGAAATTGAAAAGGGATATCAAAAAAATTGCTCAAGGATTGGATAAAAACGACTCATCCGGTTTATATTCATCTCAAACCCCAGAGATACTTCGACGTCATAGTGTGAAAAGATGTTAGCTACAATTTTTGCAAGCTTTTATTTAACTTCACTTGTTTGATAGTATGTGTGTATAGTATACTAAGTGACATATAAATTCGAACACCCAGTTTAAATGGTTTTATTTTAATAAAAGTTGGTGAATGTATTTATCTTACTGTAAATAACAAGTGAAAAAATTTTCAGCCTTATCAGTTGGACATTCCGGTTTTTATACTGATTTTTTTTTAATTCACTAACGCTCTAAAAATGAATATTTCAGCCGCAGTAAAGAATCAACGTTGGCGGATTTTGGTTCTTGACATCCTTTACGATCGGTTACGATGCCTAGAGTACGGAGACCTGAACGATTTCGTCAACTTAGTAAGTTTGATAGGGGTCGTATAGTGGGACTTCGGGAAGCTGGACTTTCTTTTCGGGCAATTGCAGTTAGAGTGCAAAGAAGTGTAGACACTGTAGTTAGGTGTTGTCAGGCATGGCTTCGAGAAGGCCGTCGCAAAGAGCAAGGGGCACTGGACGCCGTCGTAGAATAACAGACCGTGAAGATTGCCGCCTAAGATTATTGGCCTTAAGGGACCGTTTCTCCACTACCAGGTCCATTGCGAATGAATGGTTTGCAGAACACGGAAGACCTATTGGCATGCGAAGTGTTTACCGACGAGTGAGAAGTTTTGGCTTGTTTTCATACCGGCCACACTGGGTCCTCCCTTTAACTCGAGAACACCGACGTAATCGCCTTGAGTGGTGCAGACAACGGTCACTCTGAGATCAGGAATGGAACAGTATTGTCTTTAGTGACGAGTCTCGATTTTGTTTAGGCATGCACGATGGTCGTGCCAGGGTTAGAAGGCGACGTGGTGAAAGGAGGAATCCACAGTTTTTTGTTGAAAGACATGTTCATCACACTGTTGGAGTTATGGTTTCGGGTGCTATAGCTTATGGTTCCAGGTCACCTTTAATCTTCATCAGAGGTAACATGATCGCGCAGCGTTATATCCACGAAGTTCTAGAACCCCATCTTTTACCCTATCTTGACACCCTGGCAGATCCAACTTTCCAACAAGATAATGCCCGACCACATGTTGCAAGAGTCACAATAGACTTCTTTCAACATAATGATGTCACATTGTTACCATGGCCACCAAGATCTCCCGACTTATCCCCAATTGCAACGTCCTCCTCAGACTCTAGAAGCACTTCGAGAGGAGTTGGTGGTTGCCTGGAATGAGATACCACAGGAGGACATTGACCACCTGATCAGAAGCATGCCTAGGCGCGTTGGAGAATGCGTAGCACATCAGGGTGCATCCACACATTATTAAAGGTCAAAGGGCTTTAAAGCAGTGCAATCATTTTGAAATTTTTATCATTTACTTATTATGCTTCATTAAGTACTTATACAAAATTTTATTAAAATAAAACCATTTAAACTGGGTGTTCGGATTTATATGTCACTTAGTATATGAATATATCTATCGAAATTTTATAATAAAAAAGTAAAAAAGTACATTTTCAAAAACATGCTTTTGTTTAGCTGTTAATACAATGAATTAACTAAAAATTTAAAAATAATTTTGTCCGATATTAAATATTTACACGATTGTGACGCTCCTTCATCACAAGTTTTCACACAAAAGCGTGTTAGGTTTTTTCAGCAGTACGGAAATGTATCTTTTTCATTTTATTTATTGTGAAATAATTACCGTTAAATACATCTTACTCCATTTCTTCTGGTGTTGAAAAATTGTATCTCAAGCTTAACCCCTGATCCAGGGAATAAAATTGAAATACAGCTATTTGATATCATAAAAAGAACAAAGTTCTTGAACACTAAATGGAATATGGTCGATGATTTCACAAAAAAATGTAGATAAGTCTTTTGTCACTAAGACCTTGACATGCAAACATATTATCATTGAGAATGGTTTGTCGACGAAGACCTGTACTACATACTTCACTGTCATTTATGTGAATCTGCTCTGGGAAGAGTTTGAGCCTTACTTTACTCATGGTACTAAGATATGGTTATATTAATTTCCATGATACAAAATTCCACATCGTATGTTGAGCATTTCGATAAAGTGTGTGACTATACTTGCTGTTCCTACTATCTGAGCTCTTTGGCTGGTTATCCTTTCATGTCTTATAAAATGCCTTAATTATATGTAACCAGTAATTATCATGGAATACCGTCAGGACGCTAGTAAATATACTAGGAATTTATGGTCATCCCAGAAGACCAATAGACCGTAAAGGGTTAAAGCCTCTACATAAAAATTGCCTCTTGGAGGCTTTCGCTCAAAATAGAAATTATTTTATTAAACATTATTAATCGAGCTGCCATGGTTTGTGAACATAAAAAACACCAAAAGACACTTTTCAAGAAAAATCAATATGGCTTCGAGAAAACGACGCCCATCTTGGCAGAAATCAGTGGCTTACAATCTTTAGCTAAGCATATTCACTGAAAACCACTTACGTCGTAGTGTGTACGAGAGAGAAGCACGAGAAGTGTACAATACGTGTGTTAGAAATCGATAGAAGCACCTCGTTGCCCAGCAACCCGAATACCAAGACGCGGATGCCGTTGGCGCACTCTTTCTAACATACATATTGCACGCTTCTCTTGAACCTCACTGTATATTAAAGCAACGAAACTTTCCGGGACTATGTTTATAAATACATAGAGTTTTTCGTGCTATTGTTTTTCTGCTCCGTTATGATCTTCCTTATTTCGATTAACCCTTCTCTATTATCGAAATAAGAAAAAAGCACCTTTATTTACGGAGAATGAGGGAGGGTTTATTTCATAATGTTATTTTTTTTATTCGGCGCTGATGCCGGAATTCGTGAAGCTGGGTATGCTTAATTAAATTAATTTCAAGTTCTAAAAACATGTGTTGTAAAATATAAATAAACGTGAGTTTCAGATCACAGATAAAAATAAACGCAAAAACAGGCAGAGTACCGAGTCCGGATTTATCTTATATTATTCAATGTAGCAAGGTAGCCTTTTATTGTAGTTCTGTTGGTTTTGTGGTGATTGTGGTTCTATGATTCTAAACCTATTAATTTCTTGGCCGGTTTGGATACAAATATCACCGAAACTGTTTCACGAAAAGTTTTTTGAGATTTTCGGTTAGTTTCGTATGAAAATCGAAAAAATAAGCAACCTGTCATGACTGTCAAATTAACACCCGTCACTTTAGTGGTCATAAAAACCCTTGTTTTTCCAACCATCCTTATTTGCTATCGCTGTCAAAAATAACGCAACAGAAGGGTTAACGATTCGTTATTTCTGTTCCACTACAAACTCTATTGATAACTTTTCCCGTATTTCCACTGCTGACCTTTCCCTTAGTTTTTCTTGACAACATATTGTACACTCTGTAAAAACCTCTCCTTGGAAAATGAATAATTGTTTTGTTCAATCAAAATGGAAACAATATACAACAGCAAATTTTTTTATATCTTTATACTCTTAGACAATCCTAGAATTACACAATGCTTATCACAATCACGCGACTAATCACAGGAACAATAATAGTATAACTTATAAGCAGTACACTATCGCAAATCAAATAAAAATTTATCGTGTAAAATTTTTCCTTTTCTCTATTATCCTACTTCTTACACACGTAGACCAGGCGAGCTTTGTATATTAGGCTAACCAATACAGGGTGACTGTTATGTAACTGACTGGTTTGAATCTTGAATATTTGCGAAATGAAATAAAATACGTCCATTTTTTTTCATCTGATTCTTTTATTGAAACTTAGAAATTATGTATGAAAAATAATATCAGACATAATATTTAGAAGCCGCGCAAACCTGAGCCCTCTTGATTACACTTTCCATCCTTTTTGGTAGGTTTCGGGAGGTATAATTTTCAATCGCTTTCGTAATATTGTTCTTCAGCTGCTCTACAGTATTTGGTTTGTTGTCATAAGCCCTATTTTTCGAAAATCTCCATAAAAAAGTCAGGAGCCGTTAAATCTGGTGACCTTGGTGGCCAGTTGACATAACCAAATCGAGAAATTAAACGTCCCGGAAATATTGCTCGCAAAAGATTGTTTCCCTAGCTGTGTGATAAGTTGCTCCGTCATGCTGGAACTACATGTTTTGCAGGTTATATTGTTGGATTTGAGGAGCCAGAAAGTTTTGGACCATGTCACAGTAGCGCTCCCCGGAACAGTAACATGATTACCTGCATCGTTTTCAAAGAAGTAAGGTCCAATTACACCTCCATACCAAACACCGCACCAAACTGTGACTCGACGATGATATTCATAGTGGTCGTTGATCGATGACACGAGGGTTCTTTAATGGCCAGATACAATTCTGCTTATTAACAAATCCGTGCATATCAGTGGGTTTCATCGCTCATAACCAGTTGTCGGTAAAAATCGTTATTTTGGGTATTAAGCTGCAATATTGTATGACCGTAATTGAATTTTGTATTCGTAATCTTGTCGTAGCTTCCAAATCGTAGCAACAATCGACTCATTATTTAAGTGGAACGTTTTAACTATACGGACGCGTTGTGGGATCCATGAGGAATTGGACACATGGGCTTTGAACAACGACGCCACCTACTGAAATGCGTGTATAAAAAATGGCGCGCAATTTAAATCAGTTATATATTGGCCACCCTGTATATAGCTTAGTCTGTCAAAAATATTTACAACTTTATGTATGTTACACGCGGTCGGTATCAAGTGAATACTGATATTTATGACTTTAAAATTGTTAACATTGTTTCTATTAAATAACTGTAGCAATTATTCTAGTACTCGCAACATGCAAAATATGGAGAATGTAAAATTAAACTCTGGAATTAATCATGCTATGTTTTCACAGAGATTTAATCCCGAGCAGTTTTTTCGTAGCCATTTCAATAAAATGCCATCTACTAAATAAAGGGGGGCGTGGGCACACAAAACAAAGTATTATAAAAATAATCATATCACATTTATTTAGAAAAAAAAAACAATTTCAAAACAAATGATTATTACAATGGCACCGTCACTCTTAAACGGAAAAATCACATGTAAAAAAGAAATGAATATTTTCCATCATAACAGCCAAAATTTTTATTCAGAGGAGTAAAAAAAGCATTATTCTTTTAAAAAATCCGAAAATTACTTCGATCGTACAGATAGAGACTTATCTTAGAACCTAAATGTATGTACACACCTTAACATGTTATATAAATTGAACGAATTTCGTAAATAACTACGAAATATTCTAACAGTGTGATGGTTATACTTGGGTTTCATATAAAGAGAAAACAAAAAATATATTTATACTAAAATCGTTATGATTGTGCACACCGATTTTGAAAATACGTATAAAACAATTGCAATAATGGAATAGTTATAATTATTTTTAGGGATGCACCGAGTACTACTTTTTTAAAAAGGCCGAGTACAGCAAACTCGGTCAGATTCGAATACCGAGTACCGGGTGCTCGTTGAAGTTATTTCATCTACTGTTAGACATATTAACACTAAACATACCAACAGCTAATACGCACCTATTTCTGCCATAGCCGGTAAAATGACAGGTTGTGATGGATAACGGTGGTCGTGACTCTAAAGAAAGAAACGTCATCCTTGGGTCATTCGTGGACTAACGTTGTCTTGTTTAAATATTTCAAAAAAACTCCTAATCAACGTAAAAAGTTATCGTTTTCTCGTTTTATTGAAAAAAAAAACAATCATGGACGCTGGATTCGTAAAAGTAGAAAGCTCAAATATGCTGAAAATTGACACTTTGATGGTTGGTATTTTTTTGCCTTCAACCTCGATTTCTGTTCTACTTAATCAATACACATTGTTGCGTATATTTATTTCCACGAGCTGTGATCCACAGTTTTCCTGGGCTCTTTATCGACGTGTTTTTACATTCTCTGACGACACAATAAGGGTAATTACTATATTTTTCATGTAAACCTGTTGAAGACATGTTTATATGTTTAAACATTTTAGAGGTTATGCTGTTTACAAATGGTATAATGTCAGAGCACGTTAACATTGGGCCAAACATGGCGGACAGCGTTTTTACCTGTCTAAGAAAATTTTAGGTTTCGATTAAAGTTTTACGGTTTTTTGGGTCTGAAAAAATAGTTTTCATTTTTTTTGGTATAATAGAACAAATGTGAACTATTTAAGACATACTTACAAAAGTGTCAGGTAGCCCCTTAGTAGAGTAAACCGTCGTAGGTTGGGGCGTTTCAGAAGTTTTGATTTTAAAATATATAAAGAGTCGTGCAACAGCTAAGCATATGTTTTTCACTATTGAATTTAGTGGCTACAAAACTGAGTTAAAATTGAAACCATATTTTAATATTACATTTTTGAAACAATCGGTTTTGATATACCTTTCAATTCCTGCTATTACAAAATAAGCACATTTGTAAGGTATTCAAAAGGTATGTACTCGACGTCTTAAACGTACATTTTTGTTGCATGATAGGCAACGCGAGACCCAAGCTGCTCGATTTTCGAAAAATTGCTTAAAAGGATCGCTTTCGAGTCATGGTCATCCCGAACACCGAAATTAAATCATAGAGATTTCTCAACAGGCTTTGGGGAGGAATAAAAGAAACAACACCATTAGATATCAAAAGGCAAAGCCTAAATTATCCTTACATATGAGTAAAGAGTTCCTTTACACAAAATCGGTTACTCGTTATTCCTATTATTTTTCGATTTTAATTTTGGTATGTGGTTTTTGATTTGTTCATAAGGAAAGGCAACAATGCGGTTTTATTTTAAACTCACATAGTAGCTGATTCATGGACTACTGTATTTTTATGAAAACACATGTAGTAGTAACACCTTGTAGATGAAAAAATTGCTGCGCAAATACCGTGAATACACTGACTAACTAGAGAAGACATGTTTACTAAAAAATCAGGCAAAAGATTCCGGCAAAGATATACTTTAACCTTAGCTAATCTGTTTGACGATGTTTTCATTTCTTACAGAACATATCAGAAAGGTATGGGAAAAGCATATGGGCTAAGACTTTGGACGTCACACATGCAATTCGTTAATTTACAAAATTTTGGTGTCTTGCGTTTAGACCGAGTAATTTCTCGGCGAAACCGAATACTCGGTAAAATTGGACGAGTACCGGGTACAAACTAAGTACACGGTGCATCCCTAGTTATTTTAGCAACGAGGCGAATTCATAACAGCACGCGATCTATCAATTATTACGGTTTTAAAAAACCTTTTTGCGAATCAAATTACAAGTACGATATTCCTGCCTACCATCCATGTTAAATTTTTGAACATTTTTTCAACGTATCTGTAGTATATCATGATGCTTGGAAAATGGATTAAAACAGCATTAGAATGGTTTCTCAATACCGGATAGACATTATTAATATTTATTGTGATAATATTTACAGAGTAAACTTACATTTGTACTGAAAATACGTGAATATCAATTTACGTAAAAATCAACAATATAGATTATGATATCTAAAGGACACTGTTGATTTTGTGAATAAAGTAAGTTAATTTGAGAAGAATTAATTCGGTTTTCTCATTTTTTTAAAGTAATACGAGTATATGTAAAAATAACATAAAATAAATCGGGTATATTAGCATTTGGGGTTTCAAGATCGATTAATTTTTATTAATATTATAATGGAATATGATGTTTATAGGCGTTTCCTGCGTAACATGGTAATTGCTGAGCCTCTAAATATTGCCATAAATTATTGTTCTTAAAATATTAGTTTGAAGTTCAAAGACAGAGAAAAAAATCAGCGAGATTCTGCGGTAAGCTTGTAGAAGTAGACAATACCGCAGAGGCAAGTAATGTTCAGAGGTAACGAACGGGTATTAAGGTATTTCAAAATTAACCTGTATGTGATTCTTAGGTGTTAGATAGGCTTTGTGTGACTGAAATATAGTAAACCGCGCCACAACGAAAAGATTAGACACATATTTACATGAGAAAATATTTTTATAAAAATCTCGATAAACCAAACTAACCCTAAAATCCGTATCTGATAATATATTTTAGTCATTTAGGCAACGAACACAAAGTTGCTGTTGCCAATCACATTGCTTTCAAATCTTTTCCTTCCGGCATGATCGTCCTTTAATATTGTCTGTCCTTGTCAATAATGTTTGTAATAACTCCAATTTCGGAAAATATGAACGTTGAATATGGTTGTAATATTTAATTATGATAATTTTTTGTAAATATACAAGTTGTTGCTTCGTAAAATTTCAAAATCTGCTCATCCAATGATTCACGTAAACTATTTTGACGATTAGATTGAAAATTATCATCAGTCAAGCATCCTTTGAAATAAAAACTTCCAATACACGATTTAGGGCACGAATTAATATTGAATTATTATTACCTTGACATGTGGCATCCCTCTTGCTATTGCTGATCATCTCTAAACCCGTGATAATGCAACTCAACTTGACTGATAACTTTCCATAATATGCTTCAAGTCTGAACCAGTGTGATCTATAATACAACGTAATCCATCCCTTTATTTTTTCCACCATTACAATTTTTTAAACAATTGTCAAATTCAAACATGGCAAAGAAAGAAAACTATGATATCTAAAGAAAATAATTTCCAAAACTACCACGAAATTCTACGACAGCATTTTAGCTATCTGTTTCAAACTTGACCTGCAAGTTTCAATAGCCGATCCACTCTACTATTCAAAGTTTAATTCTAATTTTCAGTCAACAGCATGAAATATAACTTGTTATGCATATAGCTAAAGAAAAATAATAAAAAACCAATAAAATGACTTAGGAATTAGTCACAGTCGAAAATAAAGACACAACAGCCAAAACACTGATCATTGCAAACGATATCCCCCGTGCAATAGTCATTGCATATCGCACCAAATCACGACTTTCCTGCTCCTGTCAACACTGGCCAAATAATTGCCGTACGAGTTCCAATGCGTCGCAGTGACAGCGACGGTGTGCTCCTTAAGCACGGTCTCCACCTTGGCACTGTTCACGCCCCAAATGTACACGGCGCCGTCTGCACTGCCGACCGCAACGTACTGCCCGTCCGGGCTGAAGGTGGCACGCGAGTAGTCACAGCCTACTTTGAAACCGTCACAGCTGAACAGGGTTACCACCTGGAATAAACAGACGAGGTCAATTAACAGAATAAAATCGACACCCGAAGAAAAGTGAAAAATTCCCTAGTTATTTCATTTTAATAAGTTTTTGTTGTTGTATATTTTACATAACTGCTTAAATATTTCGATATGCAACATATATGCTACTTGGAAGAGGATGAATAGACATGATTAAAGGCTCTTTAAAAATCGTTGATCTGCACGTATGTATTTGTTCACTTTTTCCAGCCGTTGGTTGTTTTAATATATTGGCTTTGTATCAAAAATTGAAAAAAAATCTGCAATTTGACTAATTTTGAATCAAAATTTGAACATTCAAACTGCATTTTCTGATGTGTACCCAAGTAACACATAGGTGGCCCGGCTGATAATGCGAACTGGGATACAGTTCCGAAAGACAGCTTGCTGTTTTCACTGTTGCAGTGGTCGATTCTTGTAATAGATGGCACTTTGTGCTGTCTTATTTCAAGATTCACTGAGTTTAGCTTCAACCTTGTACTTTCACTTCTCACCCATAAATATGATGGTTGCGGTGGAATTTTAAATGACACGTTTTCTTGATGTTTTATGATTACATTTCTCGGAAATTCATTTCATTCAGTCTGTTTGTTGATCTTACTTGAAAAATGAGTTTCGGTGATTTTTCAACAAACCCAATGAAAAATGTTCCTTTCTTTTTCTTGAACAAAAGTTTCAATGGACAAGTTTACCATTATTTGTTATGAGCTCAAATGAAAGTATAGAAAAAATGAAACAAGATGGTGAAAAAATTATTAATTTATCTCTAAAGACAAAAAAGTTACAGCCTATCAAAGTTGCGCCCCGCGAGAATATTTTTATTACGTCTGTACGCTACGCGTGAGGCGTGACGTCACACTTCAGTATCCAGTAGCAACGCCCGCGACCGATTCCTGGGTCCGAGCCGATTCAATCTCCTAAACACATGCATAGGTACACATACAGTGGGACACGATAGGCTAAACGTCTTCCGCCCCAATTTGTTTAAATAGTTGACTGCATATACAGGGTGTCCGCAAAGTTGGGGTTTTCCTTTACACGACGTGTAGATCTTGAAAACATAAGCAATTTTTCTTAGTACCATATACACCAATGTCTTAAGGGAACCGAGATAAAGGGCTCTACAACATCAAAAATATCTGAATACCGTCCTGTAGCCGCGGCTCGCGACATCCCCGAGTGGTACTAGGACACTAGCTCAACCCGACGACAGAACTGGGTCGGGGTCAGTGTGTCAGGTCACTATGCAACCTTCAATCGACGGTTACGGTCACGCGTGTAGAGGTAAACGAACCCGTATAATCGATTGCGTTTCAAAAAACAACAAGCACTAGAGACGTGGCTAGAGAAGTGCAAGTATCAAAAACTAAAGTGTGACAAACGCTGCGTGAAGAGGGGCTGTATCCGTTTCACGTCCAACGTGTCCAAGCCCTTCAACCTGACGATTTTCCAGCAAGAGGGCGGTTTTGTGAGTGGTTGTTGCATCAACATGACAATAATCCGGACTTTTTGAAGTGCATATTGGTGACAGAGGAATCTACGTTCACGCGTAATCGGGTGAATAACTTTCGCAACACTCATGTTTGGTCAGTAGAAAATCCGCACGCTGTCCGTCGGGCACATTTTCAACAAACATTTTCGGTGAATGTTTGGGCTGGCATGGTGAACGGTATGCTCATTGGACCATTTATTCTCCCAAATCGATTGGACGGGATGCAATACCTAGACTTTTTACGCAACATTTTGCCTTCTTTGTTAGAAGATGTGCCATTAAGTGTAAGACAATCAATGTGGTTTCTGCACGATGGTCATATTTGTTACCTCTGTTCGTGGTCTGCACCACCGCCGGCGTCTGCTCGGTAGCGCATCAGCTGATTTCATTTTCTGTTGGAGCGGTATGATTTCGGGCAGAGACATACTTAGCCCTTCTCGTCAACTGGAGAGTGAGTACTTTTTCCTTTATTTTTTTTTACTTGGTCGCCCTCGTTTCACTACACATTACCTTTGTTATTCCAAGGGTAGTTGTTTCTGAAAAGGAAAACCCCAACTTTGCGGACACCCTGTATAGGATCGGTTATGAGCGAAATAAGAAAAAAAAGAGGTTGTTATAAATACTGCAGCGTTCCAAAATGTATGAGTACAACAATTATAACCCCTGATAAACATTTTTTCTACGTACCTTCACTTGAAAATTTAAGGAAGACATGGTGCAAACTTATGAAGCGTGATTGGACCAAAAAGTACAACATATGTCTGTGAGGACCACTTGGATGCGAGTATATCACTTTACTATTTATTTATGATTATTATTATTATATGATCTCTAAGCTCACTTTACTGTACACGCGGCATTTGGAGGGAAAATATTTATCAACTAATATTACAGGTCACTTATTTCAACTCAGCGAAAATAGCTGTGAGCTACTATAGTGTCAAGTAGGTTGACTCTTTACTGTGTGCATGTGCAATGTTATTATATACTTTAATGAGATTTTAGAAAAGTATCGTGTCATATTCGCAAATCTGTACTTATATTAAGCATCAACACTAATTTGTACCTCAGTAGGGTTTCGCACATTTTGCCGCTAGTTGTGATAGTGTAGCAGTAGACTTAGTAGAAAGTTTCACACCTTTTATTTCCGCGCTTGTATATGATGGATTCGAAGAAATTAATTCCACCACTGCAAAAATGTCAATTTTGGGCAAATTGTCACTTAACCCTTTTACAAATCCGGCTTTCATAACGGTATGCATTTACGCAGTACTCAATAGTTATCAACTGGAAACCACGTGTCCGAGCGCCCAGGTGTGTCTTATGAATTGTCTATAGACTAATGACTAAACGCACAGACGATGTCGAACACATACGTGACGAGACGCTGGGTACTGGAGAAGTGTGACGTCAGACGCGAACGAACGGCAGCAATGATTTCGCGCTATAATGCGCCAAATTTAAGTATCAATTTCTCTGTCATTTATTGGCCGATTTCAACAATTTTTTCACTGGCTGATTATATGTAGTCTATATTTTGCTGGTATGTCATTACTTATGCGATTCCGAATATCACGAAACTTCTTCAATGGCACAAACCCTGAGAGTCTCATGTTCATGAATTATAAATCAAAAGATACTAATTTTTGATGCAGAAAAATAAGAAAATTACGTTAGTATCTTACTGACAATGGATGTTAACCTCATTTACAGATACGTCATGACTGGTATGTCTAATATTTCAAAATAGGGAAGTTGATAAAGTATAATACCCTTCAGTATACATTTAGTATCTGCTTACGTTTTACCGCGTTTCCCATAAATTTAACAAGAAATGTTAGAGAGTAAGCTATGTTCTGGTGATGACAAAGACATACATATACAAGAAATCGTTTTTTACACTGTAAGAGCCGCGCAGGCAGAAGCCTAAATGCTAGGGCACCGCGGCTGCTGTGAGGATCACAAACAAACTTTATTAATCCAATTTTTGAACTGCCTAAGGTGAGTAGTACTGGAAAAAGCCTCCTCTTGTACATAGATTGTCCCACAATGTCGACACCCTACGGACAAGGGAGCGGCCGCATCGGCCAGTTCTGGATGTGCGAAGTTCGACACGGTTAGGGTGGGAGGCGAAAGTCAAGCGGGTCTCTCTGGCAGGCGCGACGGTAGAAGAGAGCCAGATCGCCGACGGCCCGCCGGTGTGAAAGGTCTGTTAGAGAAGAGTCGTCGATCAGTCGGACAGCACCCCAGACTTGTGAGCAGTACTCGAGCTAGCTTGACATTCCTTCTTAAATACATGACAAACGCGCCAGTAGTAAATTAGGCACTAACTGTATAGTCAAGAGTATTTTACATATCTACTATGAGCCCCTTCCCACTTCAGTTAGCCCAACTATTGAAATCTTAGTTTTTTTCTTATCAAACACAAATAATAAAAATGTAGCAGGGTGTTATAGGTTTAAAATATTAGCAATGAATATTTTGATAATGTATAGTAGAAAACACCAACTTTATCACTCCCTAATCAAATTTGCAGCATAAAAATAACTTATGTTGCAATTACAGCATATAAACCTATTTTCATTTCAATGCAAAATAAGTCTATAACGCATAGGTCGCTGTGAAAAATAAAAGCCATGACAATTGTTTTTATTAATCACAGCTGTCAGAATACGTTTAAAATAGTTTTCGGTAGTTAAGGTTTTCAAAATGGGTAGAGGAAAGGTTATTAGTGAGAAAATTCGGTTACTGATAATTAAATTTTTTAATTCTGGGAAATCGAACTCAGAAATTGCAACTTTGTTAGACTTATCGCGGTACAGTGTGAGAAATATTGTTAGAAGATATAACGTAACTGGTACAGTTAATATTAAGCCACGATATGTGAAAAAAAGTAATATCACAAATGCCGACCGAAGAGCATTAAGAAGAATAATCGTAAAAAACAGGCGTGCCAATTATTTACAATTAAGTGCTCTGTGGAGTAACGCTGTTGGAAGGAGAATTTCGAGGTCCACAACTCATAGAGAGGCCCACAAACTGGGATTTAGCACTTGCAAGGTAAGTTTTCTTATAAACAAAAGTGAAGTAAAAACCAACAAGTTGCACAACTTGTTTATAGGAAAAAGAAAAGCCACTATTAACTCCACTGCAAAAGAAAAATCGGCTAAGATGGGCTAAAGAACATAGACAATGGACACCTCAACAATGGTGTGCAATACAATGGAGTGACGAGGCCCGATTCGAAGTTTGTGTTGGTGACAGTCGCAGTAGAGTTATTCGCAAAAAAAGAAGCATTCCATGTTGACTGTCTGAAGAGAAAAGTGAAATTTCCAGCATCCATTATGGTCTGGGGCAGTATGTCATCAAAAGGAGTAGGAAAACTTCATTTTATTGATGGAAATGTGGATACAAACAAATATTTGGCAGTTTTAGAAGAATCGCTTTTACCAGTGATGGAAGAATGTTTGACATCCAGCCAAGATTTTGTGTTTCAGCAAGATGGTGCAGCGTGCCATACCTCAAAAAAGGCTATAAAATGGATGGAAGAAAATAATGTACCACTTTTGGAATGGGTTTCTAGCAGTCCAGATCTGTCACCTATTGAAACTTTGTGGCAGGAGATGAAAAAGATTCTACGACAACACTCTGCTCATACAATCACCGAACTGAGTCAAAAGCTTTAAGAAATATGGGATTGTTTTACACCAAATTTTTGTCGAAACTTGGTTAACACTATGCCCCAATGAATTTCAGCCGTAATAAAAAATAAAGGTGATGTTACCCAATGGTAATCTTTCAATTGTTGCTTTATTAACTTCGTGCATTTATTCGCACATTGTTTATTTGTTCAGATGTTCGATTAGTTATAGGTCTAAGTGATTTCAAATATGTATTTTTTACGACTATCGTGTATCTAAAATGTTTTTGAGAAAATAAATTGTTTTAGAAGTAAATAGTTTCGTCATGTTTAATTTATAAAGGCACATTTTGGTACAAATCTTGAAGTGGGCCAACTGAAGTGGGAAGGGGCTCGTATATGCTACTTTGAAATATTGCGAGGTTACCCGATGACGCATACAAATTTCAAATCAAGCCATAAAGTCCTGACTTGACGCCAGTTATTCGCCTATTTTAAATCAACTAGGTACTATACATATTTCTATGCGAAATAAATCATAATCACCTGATTCATTCTGAGATCCAACAACTTGAGCGTGTCATCCCTAACGCAGCAAACCAGGTACTTCGCATCCCTGGTCAAATCCAGGGAGGTCACTTTTCCATTAAGAAGCACATTGTTGCAGCTGGTCTCCGACCGACTGTCCCAGAACCTTATGCTCTTATCAAAATGTCCACTGATGATTATCGAGCCCGCACTGTCCACCGTCACCAAGTCGTTACAACTCGAACCAGCGAATTTTGTCTCTATGCACGCCCTGCTACGGAGATCCCATATTTTCAATGTCCTATCGTGGCTACCCGTCACTACTTTAGACGCCTCGCCGAGGAATTTGGCCGCCATAACTTTGCCAGAATGGCCGGTAAGGGTATGTCGTAAGCGTTGGTCCGCTACTGTCCATACTCTGGTCGCGTAGTCGTTCGACGCACCTAAGATCAGGGAGCCTGAGCTGTCAAAGTCGACTGCCATAACACCTGCGTTACTCCCTACTAAAGTTCCTTTGTTTTCGAAAGTACCTAAAATTTGATGAGTTGAATATCAAAAGTACTTCAGGTATTGACGGTTCACATGACTCCCATTCGATTTAAAGGAATAATGTCAGGTGACGCCCAGTCACCATCTTGAAAGTACCAGCCACAAAACATGGAATTTGACCACCAGAAAATTCGTATAGTGATAATAATAACTTTTACTCAAATTGCTTTTCGGATATGAAACGTCAACAGGGAAAGGTCAGATTTACGTAGGTAAAAAGATATACATGATTAAATTAGAATAAAATAGGTGATAGGTTGACGATCCTCCACTCCGACTCTTTGGTCTATTGTGGCTCAAAAAAGGTGATAACAAGTTATTAAATAAGTAGCAAAAAAATATGTTTGTTTAGAAGAATAAATAGTTAAATAGAAAAATTATGCAGTAAAATATCCAATAAAATAGATAAGTATATAATTATTAAGAATTATAAAACTCTTGCAGAGTAAAAACACTCAGAGAACAATAATTTTAAAAATTGTTTTTTGAAGACCTTTAAGTTGTTGATTGTTTTTAACTTGGAGGGTAAATTATTGAAGATAGATCCACGTAGGTAGTCAGCGCTAAAGGTATGTGCTGAGGCTATAGTAGTATAAACCTGATATCAGAAGAGACTTATAAACACGACAAACTGATAGTGTTAAATTTTTTTGAGAAATACAACGTTCTGCGTTCTACTCTGATAAAGTTGTCGTACTTTTTTATCATCTTTCTAAAATTCATCGAAAAACTACGCAAAATTGGGGAAATCAAAGCCTTCAAAGATAGGCACTCTTTCATACAAATAATAATAATAATAGCGTTTATTTGCAGAGCAAAAAAAATACAAAGAGAAAAAATTAAAAATGAAGAAACAACATGAATTCCCTGCAAAAGGAACTAGTAAACAGATGAGCTGATCAACGAACTAGCCCAACAGTAAATGATAAAATAATGACAATCAAAATCCTACAGTGTATTACATCAATGTTCTTGATTTCAAAAGGTAGTTCCAAATATAAAATATAGGATGTTTCATAAAAAAACATGTTTACGGCATTGTACAACACCCTGTAATTCTCCAAATAATTTAGTAATACACACCTATAAGATGTCAAACCGTTTTCGAATTTCTTTGAATTTTCCTACTAAACTAATTTCCATTATATGTATTCGCGTGATTTTCATTATGTTGTTGAGCTTTAAATAAATATATTACACTAGTTTTCCTAAAATGGTACAGGCATGCACAGGAGCTAAGGCACGAAAGTTTAACACTCTGTATCTCCAATAGAGATCATTACTAAGCTTTGCGCCCATTGGAACATTTGTTCAACACAACTATATGAGTTTTCTTTAAAATTGGCCGGTGATCAAATTCCATATGTTTTGTGTGGTACTTTTTAATTGCAATGTTTACTTTGAAATATAGGATTTGTGCATAAAATTCAGTACCTCGAATTTTTAATAGCTAACCTAAACCTTGCAACAAATAAAAAGGGGGTAAGTGATTTTTGTATAGTACCTACTAGAATGTATGGCTATTTGCGTTACAAAATCGAAAATTACAGTGAAATCATAGTGAATACATATCATACTAAATTTCACTGATTCAATCCATCCATAAAACCGTTTTGTAATATTTTAAATGACAAATATTCCTATTTAACTCGGGGAATGATATAAGCCTGATACACGAAAATAATGCAGACAAAGTAGACAATATATATTATTCACGAACTTACCTTTCGTAATATCCCACAGCTTCAATTTCCTATCCGCCCCTCCAGTTGCCAGAATCCTTTCAACAGGACTCCACTTGACAGCACTAACCTCACCTTCATGAGCATCATACTTGACGTTCACTTTGCTCGGAAGACTAGATTGATTGTACAGAGGCCCCACGCCTTCACTTAGTTCATCTGGAGAACTCCCTCTAGTATCCCTACACGCATCTTCAATGTCTTTCTGCACCTTTGCGTACCGCTTTTTCAGAAAATTATCGTTCTCTTCGTTCATCCTATCCGCGTCCTTCGCTTTGTACTTTATCAGTCGTTCTATCAGCTGCCGGTTTTCATCTTGCAGCTTCCTAAGCTTATCTTCCAGCGAGTTAAATGCCATTTGTAAGGCTTGGTGCTCATCTCTCAGAGTATCGTTGAGATATTTGAGTTCTTTGTTACTTTTGGTGAGCATTTCGACTTCGGCTTGGAGGCTGATGATCTTTGCGGCGCTATCTGCCAAGGAAACATCTTTTGTTGCTATTTGTTTATCTTTTTCTTGTATAGCAATATTCAGATCGATGATCTGCTGTGCGTTTTCGCCTTTTCGTTTATGAAGCTCAGCTAACTCTTCAGCTTGCGCCAACAGCTTCTGTTCGAGCTGTTGGATTTTTTCTTGGAATCGTATATCGCCCAGACTCGAACTGTTTGAGCCCAATCCGCCTCTACCTTCAGATTTAAGTTTCTCATTGAGTATGTTCAAATGCAGATTCTCTGTGTAAAGTGTATTGTAGTTCTCAAAGAGCTTGTTATGTTGTGTGATTAGGTCTTGGTAGGATTTGGTTTGGTTTTGGTTTCTCTCCTGCAATTGATGTAGGATATCATCCCGCCAGTTTACTGATTTCATAGCCATTGTGCATCACATTTTAACACACACTTGTTTCATTTTGAGGTTCGCAGTCTGGAACAATAGAAAAAAACATGTTTATGTCTGTCTTCTGTATTTCACCAAAAACACATACACTCACGCACTCACAGGCACTGTTAGTCATATGTTACCGAATTTGACCGAATCCCAAAAGTTCCACATACATCAATATTAGTAACCGAGTAGAAAAAGCATTGTTACGAATATGCCGGGTTTTTGTAAATATAAATACGAATTCACGTAATTAAATGAACAGCTTTTAATCAGGTGACTCAGAAAATATATGGAAACATAATTCAATAAACAATATTTCAAACTACTGATAGTATAGTTGTGTAGTTAGACTCCAGAAATAAGCTAGTAAGTAACCAATCAGTGTATGACACAGACCATAGTAAAATGGGCAACGTTTATTTGAACATGAACATTTCTAACTTGTGAATGACACATAAAACAGGATAGAAATTAGTACACAGTCAATTTGTTTGAATACAAGGTTGGCAATTATCAACCAAGGATCAGACAACATTAATGGCTACATAGCCATTAATTATAGTATGTGTATTTGTGAATATCGAGCAAACATTATGATGCTGTGTCCGTAGAAATTGTTTTAGATTGCATTAAAGTTTAAATTTTTACAAGTTTGGTATGTTTTACGCTGTACAAGAAAATTCCACCTAGGGTCGATTTTGAAGGACTGGAGAGAACTGTCTCAATGATATGACAAAACATATTGACAGCCAATGACAGTTTTTTAGTATCGCTGAAATTAATGCTAATGATAAATATCAACAGGATAATTTGGATATGATAGTTGGCGACGTCGCCACAGGGCACTGGTGATTGCCCAAGTATCCACAATCTACATTCATATGTACTGTCAATTTGACAGTACATATGGTCAAAAGGGCCCTTTCTAATATGCTATAAATATATTAAACTGATACAAATTCTTGAAAATCATTACTGCCCATACAAATATAAATGATTGATTTTTACATTTTTTCCTTATCAGAAAATTGTTGTTAACACCAAGACCAGCAATGACTTCTGAAAGGCTCAGAATACAGTATCATTGGAAATAAATATCATAATTCTAACAGGTTTTACCATATCTAAATACCCAGTGTCAAGCAACCTCGTCAGCTTTGTTGGCATGCGCACCATTTTATCAAAATTTTCCATGGCCATTTTGTTTAAATATGGCTGAATTCTATCCATGCAGCATTGGATTTCCTTCTTCAATTCACGAGTGTCTGTGGATTTCTTACTGTCTATACTGAACAATATTGATGTGGGTAACATGTGGTTCAAGAAGATGGTGCCACATGCCATAAGTCCCCAGAAATAATTAAATTACCGCATGAGACGTTTCTTGGTTATCAGAATTGCCGACTGGTCTGTGGGCTTCTTTCTGCCTAAACAGGATAACATTGGTGCAGCAAGTTTGTGGTTTCAGCAAGATGATATCTTTTTATGAGGCTATTTGGAGTCAATAAACACCAAAGACATCCATGGAAGTGGAGGAAGCCATACACCTAATCTGCTATTCCATTATATAACCCTATCCGGTGTACTTTATGATTCAATAGAGGAATAACAATTTAAAGGAAAAAATGTGCTTTCTATTTAATTTAAATTTTGAGTGAATTTTTTGAAATGGTGATACTGAATCATATAAATTCCTCTAAATCTATTTGTGGTAGTATTTATTGTCTGTCAGTGGGTGTCAGGAAGATATCTGATAAAAAATGTCCTAGCATCAAATGAATAATATTTTAGTGTCATGTATTGGACAAATTGAAATACTTATGTACATATATGCTATCAGTTGATAATGCACAAGCTACATAATAAACTAAATATCTATCTGATGCAGTGAAAAATAGCTAGAATGACTGTGCCTATCATTAACTAAAGCATAAACCTACTGAGCAAATAATTTCAAAAAATAAAATTACAGCATGTTGTAATAATATAACAATATATATGGTTATAGGTTGCATTATTTAGTGCACTTATGTCATGTGCAAAATGTTACAAAACACAATTTCTGTTACTGTTGTGTCATTAAAATTTGTATTTCACAAACTGGGATACCCTGAAGCTGTATTTTGGCATAAAGCTGGCAAGACTTCAGAGGATTTTATATTTTACACTTTGCATCTAAAAAAATTTTAATTATATTTTATGTTTCTAATTTTTTTCACATATTTAATTGCATTATTTTTATGCTCCTCATGGAAGTTCAGAGATTAGGATTTACAGTAGGGATGCACTGAGTACTACTTTCTTCAAAATGCTGCATACTGGCTACATGGACAGATTCACAGAATAGTAGGTACTCAGTTACTGTTAGTGATATTAATATCATATCTGCGCCTCTGAAAGGTCCCTTTACTCCCAAAATTGATATATTTTACCAATAAATTAACACACTACAAGAAACAGTTGTGCAGCTTAGACAACTTTATGCGGCGTAGCGTCGCAGGTTAGTGTATTTTCAGATGTTTTTTTTTTTTATTTAATAATCTTGCGACAGCTAGGTATGTGTTTTTACTGTGTAATTCAGTAGCAATAATATTGAATTAGAATTAGAGCCATATTTTGACATAACATTTATATTTGATGCACTTTCAATCCTTCCTTATTACAAGATAAACACATTTGTAAGACATTCAAAAGTTGCATAAACATCTTGATCCTACATATCTGTTGATGATAGGCAATGTGATATCCCAAGCGGCTCAAATTTAAAAAGATTACCTAACAGAATTGCTGTCATATGGCCATCACAAACATTGAATTTAAGTCTTATAGGTTTTTGGGCAACTCTTCAGAGGAGCCTACAAAAGAAACACACAATTGCTGGCAGTACCAATTCTAATTTGGGAGGCATTGGACCTAAATTATCCTTATGAACATATGATTAAAGGTTTTCTTAGCAGAAAGGTGAAATATCTGCTATTACTTTTCGACTTTCAGTGCAATCTGTTTAGTTTCATTTGTAGTTTTTGTTGTTTTTTGAGTGCTCTCATGAAGGTGAAAGAGTAAAAAAAAAGCAAAAAGGCAATATTACAATGTGATTTTGATTTAAACTGATATGACATATGCTTCATGGACCACACTTTTTATGAAAGACCATGTAGCTGTAACACTATTTATACATACAAAATTGGATAAACAAATACTGTAGATACAGTAGCTTAGTGGAAAAGATGATTGAAATTTATTCTAAGATTTTGATTTGGCAAAAATATGCTGATACCTTGGCTATTTCTTTGATGATGCATTAATGTCTTACGGGACATATCACGAAGATTTGGGGAAAGCATATGAGCTCAGACTGCACATCACTCATACAATTCTTTGGTTCATGTAGTGTAGTGATTTTGTAGATCATCTGCACCTTTACAATGAGAACATATCAAATAAATATTTCGGTTATGTTTTGTCCAAAATGTTCATTTCCTTATATAAGCTGTAAAAGAAAAATGTACTGTTTTGGAACTATTAAAAATAAAGCAGTCTAAAGCTAGTTATGTCGAAGTATGTAACATAACCCTTCATGGTAAATCAATGCAGCTCAAGCTATACTTATTAATCTTTGTGGTTACACAAATTGTGGGTGACACTTTGGCAGTAGTATCTTCTTGTAGTCCAATGAAAATAGTTGCCTTAATAATGTGTTTTACCTATGCATGAAAATAGACTATGTCTTTATTTTATGAGTATTGATTAAACATTAAACACAGAAAAACTCTTATGATTATGGTTATTCTATGGCTTAGGTTGCATGAACCATTCACTGAAAAATAAATATGAAATAATTAAGGGGAAAGTAAACATTTATAAACATACTGGTGTGGGAAATTACCTGCTGTGTGTAACATATTGTGCTCTGAATATTTTGAATGTGTGCCTCATGCAACTGATATATCTGATGTAATATGTCCATGCAAAGCTCATGCGACACCGAGATCTACATTATAGTTACAAAGGGCCTCTGTACCGAAGACATTTCAAAGTTCATTGAAGTTTCTGGCCAATGAATGGATTCACTGCAACAAAATGCATCATGATTGAATGTGAAATTGCTAGAAAGTATAGTGACTGGTCAAACAGGTATTAAATACACGCTGCACATGAAAAATTGCTTTATGAAAATGTGCCATAACTAATCAAACTAGTTTATATAGAGATTAGAGTGAATAATGTGATGTCTTGTTAATGACTATATTTATTAGGAGGTGTAGTATAGTAGATAATTGTAATCTGGAAATCTTTAATCGCTTACCTAATATTTTTGATCTTGATTGTTGAGAAAAAAATCGCACTTCTCAAAGTTTGCTTCAGTACACAAATGTCACCGTCAAAACGCAAAACCGTACACTTGTCAAATCGATCCTACACTTGCGCCTTTTGGTTAGGTAACCAGTGTTGCCTCGACAGGGGCGGATTCAAACCATTGTTTCACGTCTTCTACCTGAAGATAGCTAATCTAATACTATATTCGTGCGTCGGAAAAATTATCCAAGATGAGATGACATACCGTAGCGTAATTTATGAGAATTTGTCCCAGCTATTTTTCTTCTTTCCGCAATAATTAGGAATCTACTTTGAAAACGTTAGTGTCTCATAGATGGCGCTGTAGCCAACTATATTCAGGGTGTTTCAGAAAGAAGTGCCAATATTTTCAGTTTAGCAAGTACATCCAAAAATAACAAAAAAGTCCTTATAAATATAGTTCCAAAGATGCACCCCTACCGAGATGCAGTTTTCTTTACGAAATTGGAACCAATCAATTTGAGTAAAATTCTGTAATTATCGGCCATATTTTCTCAAAATATCTTGCATTTCGGATTACGTGAGCTCAACAAATCGTTAGCAGCCTTGGCCACGAAGTATGAGGACGAAGTATACCAAAGGTTTTAAACACTGTTCTTATTACGCCAGGTCTTATTTTCCAAAGAATCAGAGTCTTTGTGGCGTAGTTGGGGCTTGTGTACAGATGTGGTCAATTTCAACACCTCCTTTAGGTTAGATGTAATAGCATTTATTTTTTGTTCCCAATGTTATGTCCTGATAAATTTAGAAATAACCATGTATGTTGCATCAAATGTAATGCTTATTGTTGTAGACTTTAATTTTTACTAGCTCTATTTATTTATTTTTGAAATAAACGTTTTTTTGATTTTGAAGTTCTTTATCTATAAATAAAGATGAATATGCCGGCAAAACCAGTGGCGTGCATAGGAAAAGTTGAATGAATGAATCTTCTAAGCTACTGATTGAGGATAAAGCATGCATATTATTCAAATAATGTTGTAGATTTCGAATCCGAAATTTCTTTCACGTGCTTTTGTGAATATTGTTTTGACAAAACGAGAATTTTATGATATAATTTTTCAAAAAACACATTTTTGTGTGAATTGTAGTGCATATACTGGGAAAACCAATTATGTCTGACGGCTGAGCTCAATTTGTATGAGAGAGAAGTGCCAGAAGTGTATATCAACACATCTTAGAAAGCAATAGAAGCCGGTTATAGTAGCGTTTTTCTGGGTTCCTTCGGGTGTGGATTAAAACACTGGATTCCACAAAAAGAAACGCACTGATTTATTTAACTTGATAAAACATTTATATACACCACTATTTATGTCTGACTAATTCTTATTCCACCATTGACTGCACTATACCTCACTCGGCTCTGCTACTCTACCGTATTCCGTACTCTGCTCCATCTCCCGGCCGCCGAGTTATATATAGTCCCAATTGCCGCTTCGAGAAAGACCACAAAGCGACATCTAGAATGTTGGAGATCACTTCGCGTCGATCTAGAAGGCGATCGACTCCCACGGTTCTCACAGACGCCGCCAGGCGGCTTGTGCGGTCGTGTAAAAGCAGAGATCGGCCATTAAGCTCTGGCGAGTAGGAGACTCGCCCAACAGATGGTGCTATTTGTCACACTATATTGCTTAGCAACAGTGACGCAAAAGGTCGTGCAAGGGACAGATCGCGTAGCCGATATGTTACACCAGAAAATGTTCGCTAAGGCTTCTACAATAGGTTAGGTTACTGTCAAACTTAAGAAGGAGGTCTGTTCGAACATTTAATTTAATATTTTATATTTATTTTAATTAGAATTATTTCTCTCATTTTTTTGCGACTTAGTGTTTTAATTTATTTTAGAATTAACTTTGATTTCCACGGATGGTGATAAAATCAATACATCCTGAGTTATGGTTACATTTTGAGACAGTGAGCGGTTGGAAAACGTAACAAATACCATTAGGGAATAGAAATTATCACTACTTGCGTGTACGCACGTGTAAACTATGATCTTGGAGGTCAAAACATTGCATTGGAATGTACTAGATGCGGTGTTGTTAGGGGAACCAGGGAAAAGAATAAAATAACGCAAATTTTTAATAAGCATCTTAATTCAAGGAATTGGTGTGACATATTCGCAACGCAGCAGATTGCCACGTCCGCGTTGCTAGGCAACGCGGTGTTGAGCTTCGCTATCTAGCCGGCCTCTTTGTAACATGTGTGTCTAAACACACTTCTCCCTCGTACATATTGAACTTACGCCGTCAGACAAATTTGGTCTTCAGAGAGAGATCACAAGTTTGTAGAACAGGTACTGTTTCCCTATAACTTTGGTTGTTCATGGCATTAATTTTTAGATAAATCACTGTCACTGTTTTTCTGACACACCCTGTATAAGTGGTATGTATATTTTTTTGTTGTATCTTGTCTGGGTTATGCATCTCTGCTCCGAAAATCTATTTTGGTAAAGTTAGGTGTACGAATTATGCAACAAAAAAATTGGCATAATAGCCCAGTCCAAGTAGGAAAGCTTGCTGACCAAAAAAGGAGAGTATGTGACATCTACACTAAGAAGGAACACCAAGATAATAAAAGACATTTTATTTGTTTATATATAATTATTTTACTACGGCGAGCCAGCGCTTCTCCAAAACATACAGTTTGATTAATTAATATTATGTAAGAGACTGTTAGTAATCGTTGGTTAAGATCGCTAAACATTGGCTTTTGTTTAGTTTCCTAACTATGGCAGACTGACTAACGTGGACAAAAACTACACAAAATCACAAAATGTTTTGTATACATATTATGCATAATGACGCTTTGGTCGATCAAGGTTTGGATATTTTTAGATTTTTTTCATCGGAATGGAGCAAAAAATATACAAGGTGTTTCCTAATTGAATGTCAATATTAAAAGGGAGCTGTTTTTCGGTCCATTTTAAGAAGTAAGCTTCATATTTTGAGATACAGGGTGGTAATGTTTCCTAAAATAAATCACTTCACAATTAAGATCTGTTATACCACTTTATAGAATCATTTTTGAATGTACCCCTTTTTTATCTTCCCCATTGGCGTTCGTACGGAATTTCACCTGCCTGTTTAGGCACACATTGATGGTACGTCACTGATATCTCTAAGTCCAGTCATTTCTAAGCAAATCTGTTCACTTGAGTTCTTCAATCCGATGTTACGGTTACCGCTTAAAGATTATAAGGTGATGTGTCTCTGCATGATCATATACCAGGTGCTTCTAATTCCGCGTTCACCATTAGGATCTCTGAGACCGTAATAAATACGAAGTCGCTTAAATGGGTGTAAAGTTGCGTATTTAGGTACTTAACAAGACGCCGCTTAGAAAGTTTCGAAATTCAAAGTACTTTCGGGAAATACCGAAATTTCCCAAAACATTTTCGACTTTTTCCTGGCTTTATTCGTAGTTGGACTTCAAAATAAATTGCACATCAACATCACCGCTTTTTCTCCTCTACAAAATGTCATAATTAGAATTTCAATATAACGTTTCATCTCTTGTCCTCCATCATTAACTTTATTATTTCTTATATACGTCATATTGGATTTTTGCTCAGATAAATGGAGTTTATAAATTTGATTCCAAAAATGTATAATTTTTCATACATTGATATTGCCAAACCTTAGTTATTTTGAAAGGACTTAATTTCCTAGGTAGACCTTAAATTTATCAGATAATCATTCGTATTATACTGAACTGAGCGCTGAACAATGTACAGAGAAGGGTTTGCCTATAAAATAATGGCCAACATTCTGAACGTCTGCGATGATTGACGTCTGTTTATTCATGATTATTATTGTTATTGCTATCTATAATATTTTCAGTTTTTTTTATACTCCAATTACCACGAAGGCCTAAGGCCTAAGCACCCATTGGGTACCGTGGGGCTATAGGGGGATACATGGGAAAGGGGGGACGCCACACGGACTTTGGCGAGGGAACACGTGTGCGTGCAACATGCACACATTCTGGCTCCGCCTACGAGATCCGCCGGGTGATACCTCTGCGTTCGACAGTCAGAGACCGTCTACCACCTACCCTTGTCTATGCTTTGTCTCGAACTGTCAGATCGATTCTTTTAAAAAGTATATTTGAAACAGGATAGTTTGTGATCAGGTTTCACTAGACACTTTTGTCTCCCTAAAATTTTGTTTCTAACAGCAAATTCATGGTCGACTGAGGAAATACATCTCTGAATATAGGACTGAAAACTCCAAAAAAATTTCAATATAGCATTCATATGAAAAAAAACAGTTGGTAATGAAACTCAACTAAATAACTTTCATTTTGTAGCGGAGAAACAGTGACAATGTTAATAGGCGATTTATTCTGAAATCACACTATAAATAGTCAGGAAAAAATCAAAACGATTTTCGGAAAATTCAGTTTTTCCGTCTCTCTCCGGAAGTACTTTGAATTTCGGAATTTTCTAAGAGGCATTTTGTTAGTCACCTAAAAACGCCTTGCCCCTATTTAAGCGACTTGGTATTTCTTACCGTTTCCCAGATCTCAATGTCGAGTGTCGAATTTGAAACACCCTATCGCTAATATGACATTGCAGTGAAATATATTTTATTTTTTTACGTGAAAACCGTGCGTCTGACTAAAAAAACTCAAGAGATCTGCTCATATACAGATTCCAATTTTTTATATTAAAAGCAGTCAGTGGCGTGCCAAATACTTACTTTGATTACTTTTGAAAACGTTTCTATCAAGTCTTCTCCCAAAAATCGCCCACTTAAATACGTATTGATATTCAATCAAGAATCAATCGTTGCAAATTTAGTCAAAGCTAGCGCATATCTGCCACTTCATTGTTAATGATTGATAAATTGTTATACATAATATACCTATACAGCAGTATTAGAAGTTTGAACTTATTTAACTACCTACATAATATTCAAAATATCACAATCATATTGTTATACTACAGGTCCCCTGTAATGATTATCTAATAAATTTATTACTCTTAACACTTTGTAAAATTCTCTTCGATTCCAAACAGATTCGATACAATTGCATACGTATTAGCTATATATACTTGTTAAACATACTCGTATATGCACGGCTTCAATAATACAAGATATTGTACAGCATGCAGCATCTTTAGTTAGAATAATCAAAACCTATTATCGTGTAAAATTACACCTATGTTGAAATACTTTTAAATTTAAAGCTGATACTCATGTATATATAAAATATACGTTTCTAAAATATTTTGTAACAAATAATCGAATTCAGACATCTTTAATATATTTCAAAGGACTTCACATATTTATTAACGACTAGTTAAATTTTCATTGCAATATTGGCTAAAATCTGCAAGAAATCTATATTAGTCTATGAGCTGCAATCCTGAATTTTTTATTTTTTTCCAATAGTATTAGTACAATATTATCGAGAATAAATGTTTGCAGAGCACAAGAAGTATTTCTGATACGACTACCTCTATTCCAGATTTAACTCGTGATGTATGAATCTAATTTCATCTCAGTTACTTCACTGGATGATTTCAAAAGTATCACAAATTACATCAATTACATGTCTACGTCAGTATCTTATATCAGTAAATTTCTTTACATAAATGAGATATCTACAAAAATCTACATAAATACATATCTACAACACAATCTAATATCTAGATCTAGACTATAAAAACTGCTAAAGGCTGTAGCAGTTTTTTATGAGATAGCTACCTAATTTTTTGTCTATAGTTTAGTTCTATACACGAACTCTTTTTCGGTATATTGGCGTTATTTCTGCTCAAATTCGTTACAATGTAAGATTCAAGCTTACTTTAAACAAATAGCCAGTGTTTGGCTTTAAATCGGCTGGCCAATTTGCTCGTCCGAATTTGCTCGTGCTCTTCGACAGGAGATATACTGAGTGCCAGTTTCTGTAAAAACAAATGTTTTCTTAAAATTCTTAGGACCTTTAAGTATTTTTAGCTATGCTAAAAAAGAAGGTGCATTTATGTATAGCAACAAAATAAGTTTTGAAAGTAATTAGTCAGTACTGTCCTTGTTCGGGAACACCTGTTGGAAATAAATAAATAAATAAAATAAATAAACCATCTCAGAGCCGTTCTGATTCTGCTGTAACCAAGCACGAAACAGTTTTGATATTCCCAACTAACCATTTTTTATTTTATAAATGGCCTAACAACGTTTACAGAACTATTTTTATAAAATATTGCCGCTATTAACGTTCTAGCAACGTTCATACAATGCGTATAAACCCAACAATTTTGTTCTTTAATTTGTTTTATTATGGCTTTCACAGCTTTTACCGGATAATTGTTTAAACATCTTTAAAATTATCATAAAACATAGTATGGAACAATTATAAAACAGTTTTACTGAAAACAGTTATAAAGCGAAATATTATTTTATTATTATGACAAATAATATTTATCGATCAACAAAAACACAGTTTTGTAAAAGCTGCTACATTAGATGCAGCTTTTTTATTTTGACCAGCACTAAAAGTTTGCTTCCGATTTTAAAGTGGATCCGCTGACAATGTTTTTTAGATGATCATTAATACAGGCTCCGTCAGAAAGAACGCATGTCTTTTAAACGAGTAGTACAGTCAAAATAAGTATGGGAAAAATATTTTATCATATCAAAGTACTCCGAAATACATGCCATATTTTTGAGTAAAGCAAAATTTACGTTCTAAAAACTATGTCGGCCATATGGCGCCCTTGAGCCGAAATGCAGGAATCAAGCCTCCTCCTTCAAATCGACGAGGGTCCGAGGCTTGCTTTGTTAAACTTTTGATTTTAGGTAGCCCCATAAAAAAATCACACGTTGACAGGTCCGGGGAGTGAGGGGGCCATGGAATATCGCCATGACGTGAAATGAGACGTCCTGGGAATTTTTGCCGAACGAGTTCCATCGAAGCGCGAGCTGTGTGAGATATTGCCCCGGCTTGTTGGAACCACACTGTTCTGAGATGGACACGTTGACGTCGAAGTTCCGGAAAACAAAGTTTGTTCAGCATGTGGATGTAACGCTATGAATTCACAGTAGTTGTTTCTCCATCATCTTCAAAAAAATAAGGGTCAATAATTATCGTTGGGCCTACTGCACACCAAACTGAAACTTTCGGGGATGCAGAGGGTGCTCATGCAACTGTTGGGGGTTCACTGGAGCCCAATATCGACAATTTTGCTTATCGACGTATCCATGTAAATGAAAATGTGCTTCATCACTCATAAACAATGTCATGTCATTGTTATCCAACTGTTCAATCATGAGCTGTGCAAAATTAACACGTTGTGCATAATCCCCTGGCAACAGTTGTTAACAAACTTGGATTTTGTAAGAATGGAACACTAAATCCTTCTTCAAGATGCGACGTACAGAGGACGCGTGGATACCTAGGGAACTAGCACGCAAACGGACGGAACGATTCTGGCTTTGCAGCGTGTCAAACTCTCACTCTGTCTACGTTTTCGGCGGTTTCTCCCTGGCGGTTGTTTCTTCATCACATTACCTGTTGTGTTGAATGTTTCCACCCCTCTCAAAATGGTGTTACGGTCTGATACTGTCCCACGACGTGGAACACGAAAGTGAATGCGAATCTCACGTTGCGTTCGAACGAAAACTCGCCATTTTGAAAGTACCGATGTACACTGAACACACGATGCTCAACATTCCAAACCATCTTGCCAATTAAAACGGCACTTCTCCCACTATCCAACACGCCCTTCCCCACCGACACGAGACCAGCCCACTCGATGAAATACCCATTCGAAAAACATGCGTTCTTTCTGACGAACCCTGTATAATAAAAAGGCAAGCCATATATCATATATATTCATCTGGTATAAGAGCTTCAATAAACTTTATTATTATTATCATTATTATTATCTTTTTGAGTGAATAAAATTTGATTGAGTAAATACATCAGCTATGTTGCATTTAATTCTGATATACAGGGTGACTTTGAAGTTGAGTCATTAATTTTCAGATAATGATTGTAGAAGGAAGATAAACCAAAATATGTGTGTAAAAATAAAAAAAAAATAAAAAAAATTGTTACCTTGTTTTATAAAGTATCCTCCCGACAAGTATTTCAGTGCGGACCTGTATTTGATCGTGAGGTCTTGGAGCACCGGCATGCCGTCCATATGTGAGGTCTTAAGTCACCTGATTCACGAACCCGTTGTACTACATTAACAAAGGCACGAGGGGTTGGTTGCACTCGATTGGGAAACCGATCCGCATAAACATGTGCCATTTTTTATTTCGTTTGAGCCACGCAACAGACACCACTATTCACTACCGACTGACACTGACTGTATACAACTGAATGGAATAATTGTAAAAACATCGTTCCAAATTCTTTCGCTTTTTTGTTTCCGATGCGATGAACCGATAAGGCGGATTATATCCGTTGTCGCCAAACACGAGCACATAATATTATTATTGAGACAGGGCGGTACTCAAACTTCCAAAGGGCTATAACTCTGTTACTTTAATTTTACCAGAAAAATGGTAAAGGAAAAAACATTTCTTTTGATCAGATCTACTCACTGTTAAAATAAATGACTCAACTTCGAAGTCACCCTGTATATACGAAATCCAGCAACTGGATCCTGCTGTTGAACAAGCCTATGTACATTATAATTTAGGTTAGGCTCATAAAATTATAAAAATGAACTTATCTTCTTTAACTCAGAAAACACAGAAAAGTCGTTGTGTATACTCAAGCAAATGAACACAAAACTGGTATAATGAATGACTGAATCAGGCAAATACCGTAACGAAGTGAATGTGGTTGTTACGGTGTTTGACTGAAATTGTTCAGTCATTACAGGAAATAACTGAAATGCTTAGTCAAACGTTGTAATAAGCAAACTGTTGCGGTGTTTGCCGGCAATACGGGGACTGACTAGGCATTTCAGGGAATGACGGATTTCAGCATTTGACGCCGACATATACACCTAATACCGGACACACAGAAATTCGATTTGTAAGCGGATGGTTGATATTTTACTGCACAAGAAATGTTTGTATTTTATATTAGATATACTATATGTATTAAAAATTTCAAGCACCTCAAGTATAGTAGCTATTATTGAAATTGTAGGTCTAAAGGTGGACATTTTCATTCTTATTTTATGTTCCTTGTTTTATATTATACATATAAACGCTAAAATAGATAGTGAGGCATGCTTAAAATGGCATTCGTAAAGTGAAATTGAAATAACACAAAATATGGCTTACATGTTATAAAATAGTTTTACTATCTTGAGAGTTCTTATTAAACGTTTTTACCTCATAAAAGATTGTTATAAAAATGAATGCCTTATTCATTCTATAAAACATTTTTTTGCTTTATAGTTTTTATATATAGCAATAATAATTACTATAAGGTACCGTCGAGTATATTGATTTGGCTAACAATAATATCAGAAAGAAAATATTAATAAATTAATTTTATAAAACAGTATTAAAGTTTGCCGCTCAACTGTTTTTTCTCTAACAGTGCTCTTACGACTACCTTATAAAGTTGTCTTACTGACAATTTTGTAAATGTTTCTCACAGCGCTAGTAAAATAATTTTATTGATGATCGCAAACGGACAAACTTGTATCAGATAATACCGGTATAAATTTATATTGAAATAAATTTGCTAAGTAAGCTTAAATATTGCATAAATTTGTTGTGTAAACGTTTACAAAACAGTATTAAAATTTGTTGTAAAACCGATTCGTATTTTTACTAAAGAACGATCTTACTACTACCTTATAAAATCCAATACTTCTTAAAAGATTAATTGTCTCACTGTCAATTTATTTGAAACAAAATTGTGATCTAAGAGCAGTAATAAAGCAATTTTAAAACAAAATAGCACGTACAGTTGCGATTTGTTTCTTGCTGGTTGAGTTACGAGAACCTATTGCGAAAATGAGTACGGATACTACACAATAAGGGTAGGATATTTTTTATATACTAGAACATCAACTTTCTCACCTCTTTTAAAGTTCCTTTCGTCTTCATTATCTGAATTATTGCCACTGTTGGTATCATGAGAATGGACGATAGGGCTAAGCCCCAACCTACCCATTCAGCCCATGTGGGATAAAAGTAGTCTTGATACTGCAGTGGTTGGTGATAGAATAATCCGAACATTACTACGCACTGCAAGAAGAAAGATGTGAATATTTGGAATTTCAAAACACACATTTGCCATCATAAATAATGTCGAACAATATGTATAATGTAGAACTTATTTGTTTCGTATATGCGCCAAAAAGAAATTAACTTACTATGATGAAGCTGGGACTTATAAATTTCCAGCATATTCTCCAGTACATACCGGGCTTTGTACCTAGCATAGCTTCCACGTCCTGCGTAAATCTATCTAAACCTGTAACAAATTTATACAACTTTTAATTCTTCTGTTAGTCTCTATCCTCTGTGGATGCTGGCTGTATCCAGTGGTGTTTCTCATAGAAGCATGAAGGATGCTTGTAGAACATTTTTTTTTCATTATTGTTCATATTTAATGACTAAAAACTTATTAGATATTACATATGTGACAGCCTGTGTATAAAAGGCGATTTAAAAAATCATAATGATTCCAAGACAAGACAAAAATAATCAGTTGTTATGTTAGTGCGCATGTGTTTGATCAAGATTTCTCATGCATCTTGCTGACCTGTAAAACTGGTATTATAAACATGTTCTAAACTGACCAAAGGTACAGGACGTAAATCATCAGTGTTTACCTCGACGATGAGACTGAATAAGAACAAAACATGAATTTTGTTCAAATAGATAAGATTACTCTCCATATTCACTACATACAATTTTTAATGTTTAACTTCAGCGTATTTTCACAGTAGAATGGATTGAAGTTTTATATCAGGATTTAACCTCAAATGTAAAAAAACGATTTTTCTCCAAAGGAATAGTGTGACAAAAAATGCTCAGGAGACGAGACGAAACAAATCTTATACCTACCTATGTACTGTATTTTTTCTGTCCAGAATAATTGTCATTATTTTTTGAATCACCCTGTATAAAATATATATTTACCGTAAAACCAAGAGACTGCGACTGCTTCAAACAACGCAGAGCAAAGAAGTGAAATTCCCGCTGAGTATGTGTCAAAAAGATGGAACATGTAAATGCCACCCTGTAAAAAACAAATTTTTATATTACATTATTAATGTGTCATAACATGAATTAAACCGGACAGAAACTTACCGGTGTTACGTTGATAAGAGCAACGGAGAACGACATTATTATAATTCCTAAAGTAAATATTTCTCTGGAATATTTCCTTTGCTTGAAAAAGTCGGAAAATTCATCCATTAATCCCGTTATTACACATTCTAAGCCACCCATCTGGAAAAATCGAAATCATAGATTTTGATAAACATTTACGTATAGTCAATGCCAAACAAAGTGGCGTGCACGTCATCACGATAAAAATTCCCCGACCTAATGCCTAGGTTTCTATCACAAACAATTGCTCTATTGCAGTTTCATATTAATGTGATATATAAATTGTAAAATGGTCATTACTCTCTTATTATGGTTAATTGTCATATAAACATTGTTATTAAAATATCACATAAGTTGCTTTCTGATAAATTTAGACGCATTATGCGAAATAAAATGTTTTGCAAACGCTCCAATCACTTATCGACATGTAAACGCACTAAACCGATTTCGCAGCGTTGACACATTGTCACCTTGAAACTTATTTAAACTGGGAACTGACATTTGTATTAATTTTGACACTGAATCAATTTGTGGCATTTCAAATCTTTATAAATCCTTTGGCCCCGCATACTGTAAATCAACAACTGTTTGTTTCAAAACAAAATTATTCATTTTACGAGTAGATAAAGGCAATTTTGGTATATAAAGATGCCCAAACAGTTAAATAGTCGGTGTAAGGAACTCATGGCCTCGTTAATGCACTACTTTGAGCAAGAAAGGGACAACAACGGGCCTTTGTTGCCTTTAAATGCTGTTCAAGAGGTAGGTTACTAATAATTATATGTAATGTATATTAATAATAGTGAAATTTTATTTCATTTTTTGTAGCGTGTTGCTGCTGCTTTAAAAATTAGTTTAAGGACAGTTAGTCGTATTTCCGAGGGTGTGAAAAATGATGCAAATTTAGAATCGCCCAAGAAAAAGCGGAGTTATATTAAACGTGTAACCAACACAGCGACATTGGATACAAGTGCCATTCGAGAAGTGATCTATAATATGTATCACAAAAGTAAGATCTTATTATAATAACTTATCAGAAATTTGCATTAATTTGTTAACTAAATTATAATGTCATATTACACAAGGTTTCAGAAGAACAAGTTACGATACAAACTTTATGGTCTCGATTAAGAGATAGGGCATTATTTGATGGTAGTGCCACGTTTTTAAGGCGGTTGCTTAGAGATCTTGGATTTAAGTGGCTTAAGGACAATCCGCGACGAGGGCTCATGGAACTACCAAGTATAGCTTTGAAAAGGGTGGAATTTCTAAGGCAATACAATCAAGCCAAGGTTGAGGCCTTATACCAGTTTGTCTTCCTCGATGAAACTTGGATATTTCAAAATGGGACCATAGGTCGCTCTTGGCAAAATGGAAACCAAAAAAGCGTGAAAGCTATTAAAACAGATGGTAAAAGGTATGTACTTTTACACAATTTGCACTATAAAATTTAAAACTAATATATTTTAGATACATTATATTACATGCTGGAAATGAAAATGGGTTTATTGAGGGTAGTGAAGCGATATTTTCTTCGAAAACAAAATTGAGCGATTACCATGGAGAGATGAACCAGGACAATTTTTTGAAATGGTTTCAACATCAGTTATTAGAAAAATTGGAGAGTCCATCTATGATTATACTGGATAACGCCCCTTATCACAGCATGATATTGAACAAAGTGCCCAACAATGCATGGACAAAAAAAAATATCCAAGACTGGTTGACAAATCAAAACATACCATTTTTAAACACAATGTTTAAAACAGAGCTATTGAGTATTGTTGCTCGGTACATAATGCTTCTTAATTATATATATTTTGGTCGACAGTTTATATTTCTTTTGTTTATTCCTATTCTTAAAATAACTGCTTTTTTAGAAACAAACCACCTAAAATATACGTGATTGATGAATTGGCGGAACAACATGGGCACAAAGTTCTACGTCTGCCTCCTTACCATTGTATATTTAACCCTATTGAGTTAATTTGGGGCATAGCAAAAGGTTACTATAACAGACATATTGGTAGAGATGGTAACAGTGAAAAAGACTGTTTGGATATGTGGAACGAGGCTCTACAAACGGTTACCCCAGACATGTGGAAAAATAGTGTTCGACATACTGAGCAAGAAATTTTTAAATGGTATGAAAGAGAACGAATTTTTGATCGACCAGACATCGAACCTTTAATAATCAACTTTGAGAGTGATGAAGATTCAGATTCAGACAGCGCTGAAGAAAGAAACTCCGACTAACTTTATTGTACAGAAAAAGCTTACACCAGTAGCTTACCTAATTTTAGAATGCATTTTTCTGTATGAATTCTGTAAAATAAATACCATGCATAAAATTTGGAGGACCCCATTTGGATTTTTATTCAGTACCTTTAAGCTATCAATTAAATATGGTAGTTTCATAGTGTCATCTGATCAATAATTGTCATACTTAATGATTATGCAAGTACAGATCTATAATTTTATTATACTATTATTTTTGTTCTCATTTGAGGTTAATATTGCTTATAAACCTAGATATGTAAATAATAAATTTTATTATTTTACAAAAAGTTTGGCAACAATGTAAATTTTTCAACACACCCACCTTGATGACGTGCACGCCACTTTGTTTGGCGTTGACTATATATAAGAACATTTTCCTCGAAAGGAAAATGAAAGTCTTTTCTTATATCGATATCATCTGAATGGACAACCATTAGTAGCATGGATGAAGGCGAAGAATATTGAGTGGCGGAGGAAATAATCTACAGAAAACGGCCTCAGATTCCTTTAGGTAAAGTTTTAATTGTGAGGTATTGTTTCTCACAACTACCAATCCTGATTTCTCAAAGTTAGGTTGTCATTAATGGGTAAAGGAATTTGATAGGAGAAATTACTCACCGCAGAATCTAATCCAAGCATTATAAGCATGAAGAAAAACAAAATAGACCACAAGTGTGATCCAGGTAGTGTTGCTACAGCTTCTGGGTATACTTGAAATACCAATCCAGGTCCTGAAAATTCCCAAACATTATTACTGGATACATTGATTAACATCTTCTACCTGAAGGTAGTCAGAGTAATGCTATATTCCCGCGAACAAAAAATTGTCTGAAATAAAATGAGATAGCGTAGCGCCATCTATGAGAACTTGTCACATCTTATAAAAGGTTATTGTATGCTTATACAGGGTGACTTTGAAGTTGAGTCATTAATTTTCAGATAATAATTGTAGAAGGAAGATAAACCAAAATATGTGTGTAAAAATAAAAAAAAAATTAAAAAAAATGTTACCTTGTTTTATAAAGTATCCTCCCGACAAGTATTTCAGTGCGGACCTGTATTTGTTCGTGCAGCCTTGGAGCACCGGCATGCCCTCCCCTGTGAGGTCTTAAGTCACCTGATTCACGAGCCCTTTGTACTACATTAACAAAGGCACGAGGGGTTGGTTGCACTCGATTAAATAAGAATCATGTCCACAAATTCGTAAACATGTGCCATTTTTTATTTCGTTTGAGCCACGCAACAAACACCACTATTCACTCACGCGTTACCGACTGAAACATTGACTGACATCGTGATAAACGTTTCAAATTCTTTCGCTTTTTTGTTTCCGATGCGATGAACAGATAAGGCGGATTATATCCGTTGTTGCCAAACACGAGCACATAATATTATTATTGAGACAGGGCGGTACTCAAACTTCTAAAGGGCTATAACTTTGTTAATTTAATTTTACCAGAAAAATGTTAAAGGAAAAAAACATTTCTTTTGATCAGATCTACTCACTGTTAAAATAAATGACTCAACTTCGAAGTTATTATTATTATTATTATTATGATAATTGAGATGAGCAGAGTACACAGTACTATAAGCTCATGCAGTAAATATAGTGTACGGACACGTAACACAAATACATCAAATAGAAAAAAATAAAAAAAGACAGTTCATAGCTATAAAGTTTGTACACTCCTCCAGCTATCATACTGCACTTTGAAGCTATTAACTGAAGTAGCACCAACCACACTTTCAGGTAAACTATTCCAGGTGTTGAATATGCGGTTGGGAAGAAACCACTGTCGGACTGTTGTTTTAAATGGCTCCTTATGCAGTTTGAAGCTGTGTCCGCGTAGATTGCTGCGCGACAGACGGTATAGATGCATGAGGTTGGTGCCCATCAAGCCATGAAGTATCCTGAACGTAACTATAAGATCGCCACGAAGTCTTCGCTCAGAGTATGAGGTCAGGTTGAATTCTGATTCGACGAGATTTCTATCGCGCAGAAGTACAGTGTCCCATACCGGGCCAGCGAATTCAAGAATTGGCCTCACGATGCCTTGTAAATGTAGGCGCAAGTGTTGACATCGGATCCTTTGAAAGACCTCTCCAGCATGTATAGAAGTTTCTTGGCTTTTGATGTAACGTGGTGAATATGCTCTGACCAGGAAAGACGATCGTTGACTACAACGCCCAGATCCGCGTGGCTGGAAACTGCTTCGATGTTGTGGTCAGAGATCTTGTATGTAAATTGCGGATTTGTCTTCCCGAGGTGAAGGACACAACACTTAGTTAGATTTAAGGGTAAAAGCCAACTGACTGACCATTGACAAACAATGTCAAGATATCGTTGAAGCATAGCAGAATTTACGACAGTATTGTAAATCTTGGTGTCGTCGGCAAAAGCTGAACATGTGGAGGAAATCAATGCGGGCAGGTCACTTGTATACAGAAGGAACAGCACTGGCCCCAAGACAGAGCCTTGAGGAACTCCACTTGCTACATGATGAAGGTGAGACTGGCTATCACTGACGCACAGAGAAAGTCCTCCCGGTGCGAAAAGCCTTAATCCACAGTAACAACTCGCCTCTTATTCCCATACATTCCAACTTAAACAGAAGTCTTCTATGTGGTACGCGATCGAAAGCCCTAGAAAAATCTAAGTAGATTATATCAACAGGAGTCTTTGTGTCCAGATACTGAGTCCAATCGTTGAGAGAGTGGAGAAGGTTGGTCATTATTGATCGACCAGGGAGAAATCCATGCTGATTCTTAGGGATAAGGTCATTTTCGAAAGCTATTTTGGCGGCGATAGGAACGAGACTTATTGGTCGATAATTTTTAGCGGAGGATTTGTCGCCCTTTTTGAATACAGGGGTAACAGAAGCACTAAGCCAGCATGAGGGTAGGGTATGAGATCTAAAAGACGATGTGAAGGTGGTAGGGCCAGTGCTGAAGCGCAGTTTTTAAGTACAGCAGCCGTCATCCCATCTTTACCAGGGGAGGAAGAGGTCTTCAGATTTCGCAGGTGCATTAATACATCTTCGGGCAGGAAAGGCTGTTGGGACACCTATGGCAGATAGTGGTCAGTAGAAGGTCTCCATTAGGCTCATCGACGAAGTCATCACTAAAGGACTCTGCCAGTAAGTTGGCAGATTCGGTGGCATCCATGTGGAGATGACCGTCAGCTCATATAGACGCTATCTTTTCAAAGCATATAGTTACATATTTATAGTATAGTAGTAGTTCTCATAGATGACGATACGGTTTCTCATTCTATCTCGAACAATTTTTGGACGCGGAAATGTAGCATTAAGTCGGCTATCTTCAGGTAGAATGCCTTAATCAATGCGTACTACTAACTAATACTTATTACTAATAATTTATTTTCAACAATTTAAGCGTATAATCTTTGCAAACTTCTGAGAATTTATACATTGTATATCTCGATTTTTTTTACTAACCTTCTGTGGCAACTGCACTTATGTGAACACCCTGTTTATACGACATGTATCCCAAGTATGTAAATATTACAAATCCCGAGAAGAAGCTTGTGAAACAATTGACGATGGTCGTAATAATGCAATCCCTGAAATGTGCCAAGTATGTTATATTCTGTTATAATTAGAAATTCAAACAATTACCTATAACAGTTATTATGGAATGTATTATAACTTGCGTAGGCTAAATGCACCCCAAAACCTGCTCCAACTGAATAGAATATTTGAACTGCAGCATCCACCCAAACCTAAAAGAGTAATTCGTTGATAATGTAAAGCGTATACCTAAAAGTCACGCAGGATTCGAATCAAATAGAAACGCAGTTTTTCTTACACCTCTCCATGTTTCTCTGGCCGCTAAATCAAACATATGTTTACCTTTTTCAAGTAAACATGACAATTCTAATGATAAATAAATATTGTAACGAAAACACCGTATTTACTGTCCAAAGACTAATTTATTATTTTAACACTTCCGACTAAATTATGACATATTTATAACCATAATGACTGGACTATTATTGAATCTGAATTCCGCCAATTGAAGGTCTCGGCTATCACTAAGCCTTCCGCCATCTGGTTGGGTACTTATCTTCCTATCGACGCGTCGAGGAATGTTCCAGCAATTTTTAAGTCAAGACGTGAACTTCCTTGGAATTCGTCTAGATGGCTGCAGGTGCCTCCAGACGGATCTCGAGTATTCTTGAATCTCGGCCTAACCCTTTTTAGACAGTGCCGCAAGCGCTCATACACGGTCGCGTAACTGGTTTCCTAAGCGTCGACTCTGCAAGGCGACTCCTCATCGCTCAATGTCCCAGCAATAAGAGGTCGTTACAATACATCGACATCAAAAATTTCAGTTAACAGTTATTCATACATATTTATGTGGTTTTATTTAGTGGCCAGACAAACATGAATGATTGTCAGCATGAAGATCTTAGGACAAATTTCAGGTTCGATTCCATCCAGGTGCTTTACGCACCTTAAGATGCTGGTGTACAATGCGGGATCTCGAGAGATTCCGCTCATGTGCCATGAGAATCTTCAGTTGAAAAATCTTACGAAAAGGACTCCTCTGGGGAAAATCACTAAAGGTCTGTTCACACTCAGCCGTGACGTGACAGTGCTGTGACGTGCCAGTGATTCTCGCTGACGTGAGATCACAGTGTTTTCAATTCACACTGGTCAGTATTTTTCTCCGTGCTCTGACAGTGCAGTTGTGTTCACGTGAGGTCGAAATGGCAAAATTTTCAGAGGATGAACTTGGCAATTATTGCATTAATTCTGGATTTTTTCTATACTCCAACTACCACGAAGGTGTAAGGCCTAAACACCCATGGAGTACCGTGGTGCTATAGGAGGAAACACAGGAGAAAGGGGGGATGCCACACGGACTCTGGCGCGGGAACACGTGTGCATGCAATATGCACACATTCTGGCCTCACCTACGAGATCCGCCGGGTGATACCTCCGCGTTCGACAGTCAGAGTCCTTGTATTTTGAATTTGACTGGCTCTACAGCACGGGATGTACGCGTACAATTCAATTAGTTTTTTTTGACCAATTATATCAAAATATTCACCAAATTACATAAAAACACGGCCGTGAAAATCGAAAAATATCGTTTCAAAACAATGCGATGATCACGGTACGGCGTCGTCGAGGGCACTGAGAACTCGGCCACTTCCACGTGCCGGGCTAGTGTGAATCAGTTCATCCAAATTCCAGGAAGAATTTTTTTAGTTTCGTCGCGCGTATCACGAGCCGGTCATAGCACTGTCACGTCACTGCTGAGTATGAATAGGCCTTAAGGGAGGCGCTACTATCATTGACGCCGTTCGCAGTAAGATATCTCATGACGGATCTTACAATGTGTTGCTCCTCGTCGAGGTCATTATCTATTAATGACTATGCCTCCAGGACCGTGGATGTGCGGGAGTTGTTCTCGCTTTCCGTTTCTGAGCAACTTTACAACTTTCCAGAGAGGAATACTCAAATCAAGCAACTCCGCCAGAAAGTCGCTTCATTGCTCATTATGAAATTCGTGTAGAGCATTTCTCATTTCATGAGCAAGATTCCTCGCTCTGCGAATGTCTGCAGGAGAAGCCACGACTCTTTATGACTCAAAAAAAAAATAAGTATCTCATTTCATTTTCTATTCAATTCAAATGTT
Source organism: Acanthoscelides obtectus (assembly GCA_963669975.1). Classification (NCBI taxonomy): domain Eukaryota; kingdom Metazoa; phylum Arthropoda; class Insecta; order Coleoptera; family Chrysomelidae; genus Acanthoscelides; species Acanthoscelides obtectus. The sequence goes on from CAVLJG010000001.1 coordinate 24,348,890, forward strand.
GCATAATCTTATGTTTGATTTTTTTGCAAAGTCTGGAGTTCTGAGTATGTTTTTGCCCCTGCACCTGCGGTGGACTAAGATGTCGAGTAGGATATACAGAATCCATAGCGTGGGAGGGAAATGTTTGATTCATCTAGATCCAGAGCAATTTGTAAATACCTGGGTCTCTCGTAATTTTGACAGTTCTGGTTGTAGATAATACGATATTCCGGAGATAGCTCCTGGCAGCATAAGTCCTCGAATTAGAAGTATAGTCAATACAACGTATGGCATTGTTGCTGTGACCCATACAACCTTGCCTGGAAAGAAGTAAAAATTCTCGTATCATTTACACAATAAATTGTCTGCAATTTTGATATCCATTGAACTAGCAAGATATCTAAAATACATTACTTAGCAAGGAGAATTGAGAGAATTGACGCAATTTTCCTGTTTTCCACACTCAGGCGATTCGTCTCACATTTGAACACGTACAGGCTATTACTTAGTGATAGGCTGTAACTCCTGCACCAAGAAGATTTAACTCACAGTTTGGAAGAGCATATAATTAGTCTCAATATCCCTATGTGCTAAATGCAGTATGAGATTTCAGAACCGACGTGCCTGCCAACTTCCAGACTTGTCATTGGCCAGGACCAATTGTTTATATTCAATTGTTTTCAATTTTCAATGGTCGCAGTTTTTCTGTGTTTTTCGGTAATCGGGGCACAACTTCTTTTAATTTTAAAGAGAATTGTGAACGATATCGATTAGATCTATCGGTTAAATTAATGTAAATATAGATTCTGTGAGCGATTTTTGTGCTTGGAACCGTCGATCCGTACGTAATTGGTGGTGTTAAAATCCAGGAACTCTTCGTTGCATATGAATCAAGATACCCCATTATGCTGGTATGTGAGTTTATATTTATTTAACCTTTTCCGCTGATGCTAGGCATGCAATATCTAGCTTAATAATACTACCTAACCGGTGCTTTGGTTTTACAAGTAGATGCTTGTAAATATGTGATAAATATACAGGGTGTTTCAAATTCGACCCTCACCATTGGAATCTCGGAAACTGTAAGAGATACGAAGTCGCTTATATGGGGGCAAGGGTAATCAACAAAATGCCGCTTAGAAAGTTTTTAATTCTGATTTCAAAAATGTATAATATCTCATACATTGAAGCTGCCACCTCCTAGTTATTCCAAAAAAACAGAATTTTCTAGGTAGGCCTTGAAATTATCTGATAGTCATTTGTTTCATATACCAGACGATACCTCAAATTGAACCTAGTTACAGAATTTGGAAGACTGGAAAGAAGATAAATGAATCGAGCAGTGAACGCACACATATTTTGAACATCTGCCATGATTTACGTCTGCTGATTTGTGATTATTATTATTATTAGCATCAATGAAATGTTCATGCTTTGTTCAGGTTTCACCATACCTTTATGTCGAATTGAAAATTGGACTACGCCTTCTTGTAGAGGAGAATGAGTAACAATGACAAAATGCAATTTATTTTGAAATCCCATCTCAAATAAAGTCAGGAAGAAATATAAGTAATTTTGGGATAAATCAGTATGTGAAACAAATTACTATCTGATAATTTCAACTAGAAAATTCTGTTTTTTTTTAAATAACTAAGGTTTGGCAATTTCAGTGTATAACGTATCATACATTTTTGGAATTAGAATTGAAGACTACATTCATCCGTGTAAAAATTTAGTAATGCGTCCATAAGAAAAAATAAAGATGTTCCTGAGATACCAACGGTGAGGGTCCAATTTGAAATACCCTGTATAGAAGCATACTAGCGAATTTTAAATAAATATTTGTTCTTGAGACACATGTGATTCCCAATCATAGCATAAAGGACTTCGAGGCCAGATACTTATTTATAATGAATTATTGATTATTATCAGTGAAAGAGTTACTATATTAGCATCCAATAAATACTATATAACAGGTGAAATCCGAGTTCTTTTACCAGCCATAATTACAGATTCTATGGCATAATCCCGTATTTCGGCTACTTCTTTTAACGTATCTTATTTTTCTGGAAAAACTAAATGCTCGGTATTTTGCCAGAAGCTCCACTAATTCTATTTTAATCGATTTTCAAAGAAATATTGTTCGTGTTTTCCGAAAAAACCTTTCACAAAGGCTCGTTTTCAGCTTTTCACATAGAACGTGAATTTAGTAATAGGCGGATCTCGCTTTCCCCGAATTGTATGCAATTTTATTACGCAGTCCAACAAAAGTCGTCTTACTCAGAAACCAAGATACTTTCCCAGAGGTATTCGATGCGTTGCATCCGACATATAGAGAATTAAACAAAGTGAAACTCAGAAAAGTTTTGAAGTGTCATATCTCAGCGAAAGAAGATAGTTAAGCAAATATGGTAATATGGTATTAAAAAAAAAAAAAAAATTCGTCATGCCACATAACCTCAAATATAGGTAAAAATCGCAATTTTTGAAGTTTCAGGTTAGAAAATCTCGGAAACTAGAGCCAGCTGAGAAATTTGGTCCTCAGATGCCGATACAGCGCATCAAAACCTTTGGGAAAGTATACTCTGGTTTTTGGGTACAAATTTTTTCGGTTGTGTTATTCATATTTCCTTAACATATTTTATATTTAAAGTGCACTAGACCTACCTGAGGATTTCACGCCTTTAAATAAAGAAATGTACAACATGCAATATATCAACATTAGGCAAACTACGAGTTGCCATTTTGGATATCCCATTTCGTGGAGACCATTGCTTGCTTGCATTTCCAAAACTGCACGACTGAAACACGAGATATTATTGTAAATTTCAAAAGTAAGATTTTCACGATTTTAACTTCTTGTTTTGGAAAACTTTGTGAATCCCAGAAAATTTGCGCTCAGGTATAGTGGAGGCAGCACAAAACTTGCACAGTGACGGTCGATCGTTCGACAGTCAATGGAGAGTTCATGGAGTAAATTTGCAGTGTTTTTTTGTACAGTTTCTAACGGGTAATTCATTTAGACGATTTTTTTCGGAAGAAAAAATGTACAAGTTGTTTCCTAATTCAGTAATAATATTTAAGGGGGCGAGTTTTGTGTGCATTTCAAGAAAAAAACTTCTTATGTACCTGCTTAAGATTTTTTTGGCGAAACATTTAAACCCCATATACATCAATATCATTCATATATATATACTTACTTGAAAAATTCTGAAGCAGGGGTATGTTTACTAGTTCTAGAGGAATCATTTAGATTTTTTGTGTGAGATTTATTCGTATCGTTGATCGGTATGCTTTCCCAACATTTTTCCGTGTTCCATGTATTGTTACAGTGCATCCATGGCAATTCTGCTGAAACACTACTCCCCAAGAAATATAGAGCCCAAGCTGAAAATTATAATCACTTTTATACTAGAATAGTGTTTCCCAAATTTATCTAAACCCCAATCCCTTTTTGTTAAACTCATTTTTCACGACTCCCTATTTCCCCCTGCTCATCACCCAAACCAAAATATCCCCAAAAATAGCGTGTCTATTTTACAAGGGACAAATTTTACTCTACTATTTAAGTTCAAACTAGATACATTGAAAAGAGTTCAACCATTATTTTAATAATTGTAATTTGTCCCAGTAGATTTATCAGTATTTACGTTTATCTGTATATGATTTTTCGGATGAGCGCATCGGAAACAATGGGTATGTCCTCTATTCTGTGGAGCCCACTTAACCAATTAGTCTTCAGCATATATATGAGCAGTAACCATTGCCGTTGCCAACGATCAGTTGGGCACAAAATACAATTAATTGTTAATTGGGAAATTGTCAAATTTTTAGGCTTAAGTTGACGCTTTTGACGATAAAATGAAGCTTTCGGCATTCTCTATGGAGCCTTCATCAGGATTCTGAAAACACAATTGTGATGCTAGCAACGAATACAGGACCGATTTAAATTGTTAAACAACTTACTCGTCGTTGAGGTTGCAGTCACAAGGTGTTTCAAAACGAACGTAGAGAAGATAGAACTTGTTATAAATATAAAAACAATAGGACGGAGACATCGGGCTTGTTGATAACGACCGATACCTTCGTTATATGTTAAAAATATCAATACACCCGAACATATTAAAAATTATTAAACATGAGAAGACATTTTAAGGAAACAATCGGAATGCAGTAAGCTTACCTAGAATGACGTTGTAGTAGAAGGAAACGTAAAATGCCACTAGGACCGCACAAAATCCAACACCTACAATATTAGAATAACATAATTTATAATTTTTTGTGGTTGGAAATAAGAGATAAAAAGCATTGCATAAATATACCTTTGAACAACGGACATATCCTCCATAAGCTAATTGGACCTTGTCTGTTGAATTGTCCTAAAATTAGTTCCATATAAAATAATGGAACCGCTCCAAATACTAACATTAGTGTGTACGGGATAAGGAAAGCACCTGGAAAAAACGACAAATTACTATCGACAATTATCAAACGAAAGTGAGTTTGTTACAGTTTTATTTGTTATTGATAGATAAGTGACTCGTATACACTAATCAATTTTCGATTCGTCATCAGTTATTAATTATTATGCATTTAAGTTTGGTACACCCGGCATTATACCAGCTATCAAGACAAATCTAGAGACCCCTCGTATGTCAAAATCCATCCGGCCGTATAAGGCATAGTCCGTGGAATAGAAATTTCAAGGTTGAAATTTTCTATCGAAATCTGCTATTTAGATTTTATAAATGTTCAATGTATCAGTGTAACTCGCACTGCTAAAACAAGTCCATCAACACTTGGTATGTAAAAATCCAACAAGCCGTATAGACTGCAGTTCGTGACATATAGCTTTCTCCACGTGCACACGCACGAAAACCATAACCGTTCTTCTGAGGTAGTCGAGTAAAAAATGAGCAGGAATCTCCGAAACGTCGAAAAACAAAGTTTAAGCGAATCTTATTTTTTCGTTTTTTGCCCGTATCTTCGCTGCCACTGTATCGATTTGCGTCATTGGCATACAACATTTTGAAAACATAGTGTCTCATTTTCGAAATTTTGTACGATTACAGTGTTTTCTCACCAGCGGCGTAGGAATTATAAGGAATTCTGAGCGCCGATTTTACTAACCCGGGGCGCAAAGTCTGTTCCCAGGGCACAAAATCCAAGCATAAAGCGTTTTTGAAGTAACGTATTTAATGAATATACTCGAATTCATATTAACTTCTAGAAATACATATATCGCTTGCTCTGGCTACAAACACTTATTTTTTCATTTCATCAAATCAAAAGAAGCATTTGCGACCCAATCTCAAATACGACCAGCTAAAAAGTAAAATTTGATCAAACCTTTGTTGATCAAATCTGATTCAATATCTACATTGATATGACAACAATTACTGAGCATTGTATTGAAAATAACAGTGTCAGTACTTACCCGAGAGAGTTCATTTTTGTAACCAGCAACAAAAACCTATTTTTTCTCTTTATAGGCTTGCATCAGGTCTGTTCAACGTATTCGAATAGACTACAAGGAGCCAAGCCTGTTTGTCGAAAGAAATAGCGTAGTTTTAGTGGATACTTTTGACTCATTCGCCTACCAATACCTACCAAAGAGATCAACACAATACTTACCGGTGGAAACATCTGCCTACATTAGGCGTGTGCTGCTCTTTGCAAATTATATAAAATAAAAGGATCATGTCTTAAAATTATCCAACACCACAAATATCTGCAAACACTCGCACCTTAAAAAAATAACACTAAATATACGATTGAGAAGTGCACTTCTGATCCTTAGTACAAACTATGAGAATTAGTAGACAAACAAATCCATGACTGGCTCCTTCTACCTTGTGCGAATTGGTTGGGTCAGTACAACTAGATCATCGGTTTTTGTCCTTTCTGTGCAAAATTCTGCTTAATTCTTTCAGGACATAAATAAAATGACAGAATGTTTATTCTTCAACAAACATCGAGTAAATAAGTATTTAATTACTTGATTACCGTAAACCCTGTTTAATTCAACTAGTTTTATGTCCAACATGTGTTTAGAGTCAATTTTCATGTCTTGTACCAACATGGAGCCAATGATACCGCGGGCGCGCTCTACTGGACGGTGTGACAACTGTGCCACCTCTGACTCTGCCTTGCCACCATAATGTAATGTAATTTTATTTATGTCTTCAAAGAATTTATTTACAAAAATTTTGCATTGCAAGGATAAAAATAAGGCAGCAGCGGTGGCCGCAATCGTAGACTCTTCGGTCTCCTGATCCGTCGCCGTGCGCTGTGCGGGTTCGAATCCCGTCCCAGGAGAAATTTTTCTCTTGGCTATGGATGTTGTGATTGTCCGTAGGTGGTAGACGGTCTCTGACTGTCGAACGCGGAGGTACCACCCGCTGGATCTCGTAGGCGGAGCCAGAATGTGTGCATGTTGAATGCACAGGTGTTCCTTCGCCAGAGCCCCCTTTCCCCTGTATCCCCGTATAGCCCCACGGTACCCAATGGGTGCTTAGGCCTTAGGCCTTCGTGGTAGTTGGAGAATAAAAAAATGACCTATCTGGTTTGACTGACCTTACAAGAACCTATAAAGAGAATAGATTTTTCCAGTTGTTTCCTTAATGGGCATTGATGAATTGTTACAAATATAACATTTTTTTCAAAATTATCTCTCTCGGGCAAGTAGTGATACTGTTATTTTCGATAAAATCCTCAGTAGTTTCTGTCACATCAATCTAAATATTGTATTAGGTTTGATCCACATTCCGAGCAAGGTGCAAACCCCTCTTTTTGATTGGTTGTGTTTTTGCATCTTGGTCGCAACGCTTGATACCCGCGGGTCAATAGTGAAAGCGGGTCAAAAGATTCAACTTGTTTTGGTAAGTTTCTGATTTACAGAAGGCAGAAAAATCATTTTTGTGATTTTATAATACTTGAGCTTTGTTGAAAACCCGACATACGTCAAACGATTAGTTCAGTGGTTGCTGAGATAACGCGGTGATGAAGTGAAGAAGTGAAGGCAGGCAGATTGATTGACTTTAGTTTTGATCGATAGTGTATGTGGGGTCATTATCTTGATTTCTGCATTTAATTGATGATAGTAATATCCTTATTTCTTTTTGATAGCCTCATATACCTCGGCATAAATATTCTTATGAAAAGCGGATAGAACGAAACCCCGAGGGGATATTTAGAACGTAGGCTAACAGCATTAGATCGGATTTCATGCCTCATTGGATAGCAGCTTTTTCCATTAGTGCAAGAAAGTTTAGATCTAGAGAGCCGGTTTCATACCAATCGTCAGCAACCATGGCCAATCGGTTCATCTAATTTTAAAATGCTGTAAAATTATGTATTATTATACATCTGGTAACTCTCGTTTGATAAGAATGACACCTTTTGATCCCCAAACTGTTACGGAATCTGTCTTACTTTGAATTTCTCACCAAATTACTCGTCTAGGATTTCCAAACAAAATTGAAAAAGAGCTACATATTTTAGGAAAGATGATTTAATTGAAAATTAATCATCTCATGTGCGGATTTTTTTAAGTGATGTTTTTCATGTCGCTGCAGATACCTTGGAATAGCAGTCTCAATTTGATCTACTTTGCAACAAAAACAAATAAGCGTTATTCTTCGGAATATTAACGTAAGCTTTGCTCTTGAGGTATAGATGCGTGTCGATTCTGTTCTCTATCACCAAAGCGAGATATTAATAACTTGTGTGGAAATAGCTAAAGAAGTTGAGCATAATGACCCCTGGGGTACCACGTTGCTGAAATTACGTATCAATTATCTCTACTCCTCTCGCAGTTTCAAAGAAAATTACCCGGACATTTGCTTTGGTGGCAATAGCATAGACATCTCGTTCACCAGATTTGATACCTATTGACTTTTCCCGTGTGGTTTCGCAGGAGCAAAGTTCACGTTACTAATTCGATGAATGTCGCTAACTTGAATGGAAATACTGATTGCGAAATAAGCGATATTGAGCATGTTATGCTTCGGCATTATATGCGATGAAATCAGTGTAATATTTTTAATCCCACTTGGAACTCCCAAATCTTTGGGTCTACCGTATTTTCAATAGCTTTCCTTTATGGCCGCACATTCACCATTTCCTAACATATACACGGTTACACTTTCACCATTTCTGAGTTTTTTTTTATATTGAAGCAGTCGCGTAAAAAGAAACCTAAATACCGGGGCTTCGCTACTGCTATAAGGAACTTACTTGTTAATCCTACGTTTGAACTGCCTGTGGTCAGTAGAACTGGGAAAAACATCGTTAGGTAGACTGTTCCACAATCTCGACACCATAGGAACGAAGAAGCGGACATATCGGCCAGTTCTCGATGTGCAAAGTTCGACAGAGTTGAAACGGGAGGCAAAAGCCGAGCGGATCCATCTAACAAGCTCAGTACGCGGCAGCATCATTGAAGAAGTGTCATTGATCTGTGTAACAGCCGTTCTCTGAGCAGCATCCAGAAGGGACAATAACATCGGGGAGGCAGAACTCCAAAGATGTGAGTAGTACTCGAGGGTCTTATCTGGACCTTGTACAGAGTGAGGCGGTTGAGCGAATAAAATTACATTTAAGCCATAAGTAAATAACCTAGCTTTTAACCGGCAGCTGTTACGTTTGGCGAGATGTGCATTTGGTGATCTGAACTCCGACCAGCTGAAATGAATGGTTCTGTGGCAGAACTCGGGCATTCATCGAAACCAGATGAGCGCTACTGTTATTTGGGAGCATTAAATTGTACCTGATTGTTGAGTGCTCAATCGCGACGATCTCCACGTATTTCGTCAGAGAGGATGTTGCTGCTACTCTTATTTTATCATTGGCAAAGTTGTTGATGAGATTGATCGTACAGCAGAGGAGGTCGTTGATATGTAATAGAAATAACATTGGGAAACACCCGCGTTGTTATTGTGTGATTAAGAAGATAGACCGTCAAGTACTTCGCATATCCTGCGGTCGGAGTGGAAGTCACTCATCCCTCTGCAAAGCATCTCGGGAAGACCATAGAATGGAAGTTTGTGTAAGATGATGGTATGCCACAGCTGATCGAAAACTTTTGTGATGTCCAGAGCATGATCCTCGCCATAAGACTGTATGAGTTTACTCCACAATGGTGTGACGTAAACCTGGAAATCCCCCCTTGATCGATGTGTGGAAATCTATACTGCCTGTCGCTAATCAAGCAGTGGTGTTTGAGTTACTCTAAGCTCCCTACTTATCACCTTACTGATAACGTAAAGCAAATGTCTGTAGTTGTCTTGGTCGGTCTTAAATTCTTTTTTTTGGACAGGCTGGACATGAGCAAATTTCCAATTCTCTGGGGTATAACAGTAATTGCACTTTCACCGTAAACACCATCTGTGGCAACAGCGTCTCAAACCAGATGGTTTCAGGTGTTTGCAACACGGTATTCTCGCTCAAGATAAGTCGAATGCCATTGTGTTTCTTCGTTTTTAATTCAAAGATATTGTCTTTATATAATTTTTTTTCATAATTATACAGGAATCGTAAAAACCATAATGATAGGACTCTTTTGAGTGCGCTTTTTTGAAACGCATGGAAGTTACGTAAAAAAATAAGTTTTCATTTGGAATGTACGAGGGATGTCTATTAAGTTTTGCATATAGAAACATAGTAGGCCGCGCGGATCGAACGTCAGTACTGAATCTTAACCTCACTCTTTAGTAAACTTAAGTTCAAAGATTCACAACAATACCTGCAGTGTTTTCACTACAGTGAATTTGTAAGTGTCACCAAATCATTAGAAAAATGGAACTCAACCGAGAACATTTTCGCGCCATAATTTATTACAACTTTCAGAGACAATTATCGCAACAAGAATGCCTTGCTGAGTTACTGTCTGTTTTCGGCATCGAAGCGCCACATCAGTCGACAATTTCCCGTTGGTATGGAGAATTCAAACGTGGACGGGTGAGTCTTAGCGACGATCCCAGGGTGGGTGCACCAAAAACGGCAGTCACCCAGGAAAACGTCGATGGTGTGCGCAAACTCATCATTGAAGATAGACATGTGACATATCGCGAGATTGAGGCGTCTTTGAAGATCTCAAAGACCTCAATTCAAAAAAATTTACATGAAGAATTAGGAGTAAGAAAATTAGTTTCTCGCTGGATACCCCACCTGTTGATTGAAGAGTTAATTGGTGCCAAAAAACGCTTGACCGTTTCAATTCCGGAAACTCAAAAAATGTGTACAGCACTGTTAGTGGTGATGAATCGTGGATTTACTGTTATGAACCAGAAAATAAACGACAGTCGGCTGTTTGGGTGTTCCAAGGTGAAGAAAAGCCAACAAAAGTCATCCGTTCTCGAAGTGTTTCGACAAAGATGATCCTGACATTTGTGTCAAAAGCTGGTCATATTGCAACAATTCCTCTTAATGAGCAAAGAACTGTTACTGCGGATTGGTATGTCACCATTTGTTTGCCAAAAGTCATCATCGAGCTTCGAAAAATCAACCCCGAAAGAAGAATCATCCTCCACCAAGACAATGCAAGCTCGCGCACAGCCAAAAACAAGGCAGTATTTAACGGAAGAAAACGTGGAATTATTGGACCATCCTTCATATAGTCCCGATGTAAGTCCTAACGATTTCTTTACTTTCCCGAAAATTGAAAACAGACTGCGTGGTCAAAGGTTCCAGTCACCAGAAGAAGCAGTTGACTCATTCAAAAATGCCGTTTTGGATCTGCCAGCAAACGAGTGGAATAAGTGCTTCTAAAATTGGTTCGAGCGCATGCAGATCTGTATTAATCTTCGTGGAGAATACTTCGAAAAACAATAAAGTCATTTAAAACTACCTACCGTGTTGTTTTATTTCCATATGCAAAACTTGAAAGACATCCCTCGTATACCACGTTTCGGGGTATGTAAAGAAAAAGAAATTTCTGTTTTTCTAAGAAAAGTTATGAGAATATTATTTTTAACGATTTTATGTTGAGAATTACAAATACTACTGCTACACGTATTCTTACCAAAGGTCTCGCACTATCATTTCCATATCTTTCCGCATTCGAAAATATTCCTGCAATTACCAGGCATTGTCTGAGGGCTTTATAATCAGGAGTCAGGTTTTATTTTTCTGATCTACGAGGGATGACCCAAACATAACGGTAAAGTTTTGTAGACAAAAGTAACTAATTTTGATGTTTTCATGTTCGGAGACATTAGTACTTAAGTTCGTTAATACTTGTTAGAGTGTTCTGGGTTTGATTATTGCGTACTAGAAGTAATATGAAAATAGACATACAGTTAAAAAATATAGGACCGGATTCGTTTTCTTTAGCTATTTGATTTATAACTAAAATGAACCCATTTTAAAACTAAACATTGAAATGATTGCCCCTCTTTTGGTTTTTTATTCCATTTTTTGCGAAAGAATAAATTCATTGTTTAACTTACAGGACGGTACACTTTATAAAATTCATGCAAATGAAAAAACTGAATCCGGCCCTGGATTTTTGAGATCCAATTACATCTTGAATTAAATTTCAAGCAGTATTTTATAAAATGTTGATGATAGCAAGTTGTCAACCTTTGACAGTTTGGTGCCACATAAACTGCTAAAAATGTGATATTTGAATGAACAAAAATCGTTAACTAAAAAACTAAAAGTACCATTCATTGGTCTTTTTTACATAGACAGATATTTCAGCATTCAGGTTAGACGGTGTTGATTTTGAAGACATACAAAAAACTTGAGAGAAATCGAGTCCTGCCGTGGATTTTGTAACTGTCTGTCTAGTTTTCCGTTACTCCTAAGCAACTGTGTTATCTTGGAAAATTTTGGTATCATGTATCTTGAAAAGTGACATTATATCGATTTTTTTGACATTATACTGTTTTTTTTGACATTATGTAGGTTTTTCTACAAGATGTTAACTTAGCACTTAGCTGTACGTGTTGCTTAAACGTCATGAGGCTTTATTTATCAATCTTTGGCTCTGATGTTATGTAAAATCTGTTGCAGAGATGGCATTACTGTAGGTCTAAGCTGTAAGTTGTATGTGTTGATGATAATTACATTGGATTCTTGTCTCAAATACATTTAATTGAGATTCAAAGCTAGAAATTAGTTGCCCAGCCACTTTTCCTTATACATTCTGCAAATTACATACACAAATTTGCTGAATTTCAAAAATGAGACAGATCAGAAATAATTATACTCACTGTACATTGTCGAAGTACAAGCCATATACTAGTACATGCTAACAGTAATCACGCACAACGCGGGCGCGGTGATGATTTCCCGTAATTCTCCTCAGTTTTTCGTAATTTATAACATAACCTCTCTTTAGGAAGCACAACATATAAATCACCCGTCATATTCAGCATATTCAGTAATTATTTTCTCACACAGCAAATATCATTGATTTTATACACATGCAGACCAATACACGTAATCATCCAGATGCGATCTTGCTATTCAACCAACTTTCTTCTCAGAGATAAAAACTACAGACACGGATCACTCCTCACAAAACTATGCAACCAATAATGCGTGTAGTTTAGTTGAGTGACTCCTCCATAGATGGACGTCCTAGTGAGCAAACGTGGAATGACTATTTGCGCCCTAAAAACTACCTACAGTATATCCAGATAAGAGATAGACCGGATGTAAACAAAAGGTTCGGGTGATGTTTACGCTAACTCCGCCGTCTCGACGTAAAACAGGAGCCCTCATTGGTCAATTCGCAATTAAATGCCTATGCCGAGCGGCAGAGCAGTCGTATCAAGGCAGAGTCACATTCAGGTTCAGACGTGTTACGTATGTCGTGTGCATCATTGCAATTTGATATTTCTTTGGACGTTTTTGTTTGTTATCTTATTAAGTTGTTGAGTTTGTCGTTGTTATTGTTATACCTTGTTATTGATTGTTATTGTTATCAACTGCTTGCGCAAAATGCCTAGTAGTACAGATACTGCCGATGAAGTTGTAAACTCCTGTAGTCCACCTAGGAAACGCTCTAAAAAAAGACACCTGAGTGCAGAAATGAAAGAGGTCATTTTGAATATATATAAGATCGAGCGCGAGGAGAACGAGGCATCAACCATCAAAGAAATTGTTGTGAAGGTTTTTCACAAAGTTGGGGTGTGTCGCGCATCAGTGTTTAATGTGTTAAGACAATACAAAAAAAATCACACCTTTTCTGAGCCAATGACCAGTAAACATCGCAAAAGTATTGTTAAATCATTGGATGAAGCTGATAAGCATGCGATTAGGAGGAAAGTGCATGAATTCTTCTTTAGGAATGAAATACCTACTATAGATAAAGTACTGCAGGAGGTAAATGGAGATACAACGTTGCCAAATTTCAAACGATCAACTGTATTAAGCACGTGAAAGTCAAAGCTGAAAAGAGAATGTGGGAACTGGACAATATTTTAGAGGAACAAGTCGAGCCATTCATTATTGACGTTGGTGCTTCAGGCAGTAGCGATGATGAAAGCTCATCAAGCCCATCTTTCCAATAAAAGATGTCGTTCATCAAATTCGGTAAGTTATAAGTAATTATAAAGCTACTGTATTTTTTAATTAATTATTGACATTTTTGAACCCATTTTGGCAAAACCTATTCAAGAATCTACTTTCTGACAATGTTCAACCATGCACATTTTTTTACGTTTTGAACGTTTTAATTTGGTTACATATTTACCTAGAAATCAAAAAATATACTAATCAATATTCTAAAAGCAATTTTAAGAGATATACGATTATTTTTTATTTAGGCTAATTTAAACGCCATTTTGAGATTATATTCGACTGTATTTCACCAAACATCAGGCGGCATCCGAAGCTGGAAATCGAACCGAAAATTTTGAAACCCTTATGTATATTTACATCATTATATATTTCTTACCCCACCCCCACATGATCCTATATCCATCACCAATCGTATACACATCGAATTGTGCTAATTTACTACAAAGTTACGCAAAGCAGCATCTACTATCCAAAATATGTACTGCGTGACTCTTAATACGTCCCTGCCGAATGTTACAGCGTTCGATGATCACGTGGTCTTGTTTATGTCCGGTCTATCTCTTATCTGAATATACTGTAGTCTGCAAGTTGACATCTTATCGGTTTTTTTGACGTTTTGTAGGTTTTTTACATGATACACGTGCGGTTTAATAGTGCCTGAGATCTGTTTTGATAAAACACTATCCGTAAAAACTTAGTTTGGAGCTTTTTTATTTTCAGGCATGTAAAGGTCTCGGTCCATACTACCTACCATTTAAGGAAGGAACATCCTATATTAATTTTTCATCACAGATTTTTATTAAATACTTACCCCCGCCATTTCTGTAACACAGATATGGGAACCTCCATACGTTGGCCAGGTCGACCGCAAAACCGATTATTGACAAAAGAAAATCGCTGTTGGATCCCCATGTTTCCCTGTTATCATCTTCATTGTTTCTATCTGTGTTGAAAGAGTCTGGGTCTGCTTCACCTGCTTGACTGCTACTTGTCGATAAGACAAAAGATTCGTGCTCATCTTCTTCAAGTTGCACGTGGAGGTCTTCTGGAAGTACAAAACGGTGTAGGTATCAGTTTGGACGACTCTGATAACATCTAAAGAATAACACAAACCAAGAATACTGATAAGTTTTTTGTTTCCGATCTTTCAAGGGAAATGAGCGGAACTGTCAACCAAATGTTTAGTACTGATTGATGCTATTTCGTCGCGTTCCATTCCAATACGAAACGTGCGAATTTAGTTAGAAATACATAGCTTCGTCAGTCAATGTGTGGATAACAATCTTGAATAGCATAGCAGATAGTCATTATGTCTACTTACTTTTTCTCAGTGTGCAGGTTAAGATGAGGTTTGAGCTGGAGTTGTGGTGTTTGGGTTTACCTTTGCCTGAAATAAAGAGCAATAAGCTTGTTTATTTGAGACAGATCTTGAGATCTTGCGCTATTTTCACGCTATGTACAAGGTCTGTCGCAAAGTAGGGGAGACCGGGGATGATTGACTATAGGGGTAGGTAGACTAACCGCCAAAAACTCGTCAACGATATGAGTATTACGTCATCCCGGCCCAGCCGCACATTATTCTCCAACCTCCGCTCAGTCGTCCGGAGCGCCATGTCACGGATGCACGCCGTTTTCGAACAGTGACCCGAGATTTGTTTTCGTATCATGTAAGTAATATATTCATATTCCATATTTTTCCATCTGACACTTACGCATTTTATGTTTAACATTTGCCTATTAGTCAGAGTGTTTCGTGAGTGCATATTGATATTTCATGCATTATTTCTTAAGTTGATGGCAGTGTCACCCATGCCATTGAATCTCAAAATGGCGTCTGGGGTTGTAGACTAACTTCTTTCGGGGATGGTTGAATAGTTAGTCAACCAACCCCAATATAATTTGAAGTTTAAAATATCTCGTAATTAAAAAGATTATTAGAGTTTTAATATTCATTTTGTTACAGTTCAATGAGGAGCTATAAAAGAAGGACTGAACGAGCTGATACACCAAACGATGTCCTAGAAAGAGCTTGTCATCTGCTAATTTTTGACACAAAAAGTATTAATGCAACTTCAAAACAATATGACATTCCCTATAAGACATTACATCGAAATTGGAATGTAATCCGAACTTGGCGAGAGCAGAATTAACTCAGTGGGATATATTAAAAATAGGCAAGTTTTCACTGCTGAAGAAGAAGAAGCTTTAGCAAGTTATTTAAAGAAAGCCGCTGATATTTATTATGGATTGACACCATACGAGACCCGAAAATTAGCATGTTAGTTCGCCATTAAAAGTAACAAAGCCTGATTCTTGGAGAATAAAATTGTTAGCTGGCGAAGATTGGTTAGGCTCGTTTCTCAAACGTCATCCTTCTTTATCCATAAGGACACAACAAACCTTTCAAGAGCTACGTCATTCAACAAACATAAAGTCAGTATGTTCTTCGCTAGTTTAATTGCTGTTTATCAACGTTTGAATTTAAGCCCTGGTGATATCTGGAACGTTGATGAAACAGGTATGACAACCCTGCAAGTACCTAATAGAGTAATAGCACGACGCGGTGTTAAAAATCTAGGCAAGATGACATCTGCTGAAAGGGGTAAACTGGTGACAGTTGCAGTAGCTGTGGGAAATATAGTTCCACCATTTTTCGTGTTCCCATTACGTATATAAGTCCATTTTGTTAGAGGTGGCCCTATAGGATGTGAAGGTGATGCTAATCCTTTTGGCTGGTTGAAAGAAGAGAACTTTATGAAGTACGTCAAACATTTCGTCAAACATGTTAAACCTATTAAAGAAAAACCTGTACTTTTGTTGTTGGATAACCACGACTCTCACTTATCATTTGAAGCTTTGGATTACTTTAAAACTAATGGGGTGACAGTTTTATCATTCCCTCCACATTGTAGCCACAATCTACAACCTCTTGACAGATCTGTGTACAGACCATTGAAAAAGTATTTCAACCGAGCATGTGACAACTGGCTGGCTAGTAACCCGGGAAAGACAATTTATGAAATACCGGAGCTGGTTAAAACGTCACTACCATTGCCTGCTACAATTCAAAATATTCAATCAGGATTTGGAGTATCCAGGATTTCACCATTGAATGAAAACATTTTTCCTGACTCCCAGTTTAGTGGTCCTTATGTGACAGATAGGCCGATGCTCACTTCCCCTGATGGTGATAATCCTTCAGCATGTAATGTGAGCACAGTGTCTGTTCCATCGACTTCCGATGCATCTAACAGGTTGTCTACTAAGATCTTTGAGGACTGAATGTGAGACACCTTCTCTTTTTGACGAAACATTCAATTCTGTATTTGAACCGGAACAGAGAAAACCTCAAAAGACCAGAAAACGTTCATTCTACAGAAGCAAATGTGCCCCCATCTTTACACAATCTGAACCTTTCCTCAACTTCATCGGCAACATTTGAAGAGCTTAGACCCTTTCCAAAAGCGGCGCCACTTTTAGAAAATAGAAGAAATATTCGGAAACGTAAAGGTACTATACGGTGTCCGCAAAGTTGGGGTTTTCCTTTACACGACATGTAGATCTTGAAAAAATAAGCAATTTTTCTTAGTACAATATACACCAATGTCTTAAGGAAACCGAGATAAAGGGCTCTGCAACATCAAAAATATCTGAATACCGTCCTGCAGCCGCGACATCACCGACTGGTACAAGGTCACTGACTCCACCCGACGACAGAACTGGGTCGGAGTCAGTATGTCAGGTCAGTATGCAACCTTCAACAGACGGTTACGGTCACGCGGGTACAGGTAATCGCGTAGACGAGAATCCCTCAACAATCACTAGAGACTTGGCTAGAGAAGTGCAAGTATCAAAAACTAAAGTGTGGCAAACGCTGCGTGAAGAGGGGCTGTATCCGTTTCACGTCCAACGTGTACAACCCCTTCAACCTGACGATTTTCCAGCAAGAGCACGGTTTTGTGAGTGGTTGTTGCATCAACATGACAATAATCCGGACTTTTTGAAGTGCATATTGGTGACAGACGAATCTACGTTCACGCGTAATGGGGTGAATAACTTTCGCAACACTCATGTTTGGTCAGTAGAAAATCCACGCTGTCCGTCGGGCACATTTTCAACAAACATTTTCGGTGAATGTTTGGGCTGGCATGGTGAACGGTATGCTCATTGGACCATTTATTCTCCCAAATCGATTCGACGGAATGCAATACCTAGACTTTTTACGCAACATTTTGCCTTCCTTGTTAGAAGATGTGCCATTAAGTGTAAGACAATCAATGTGGTTTCTGCGTCTGCTCGGTAGCGCATCAGCTGATTTCATTTTCTGTTGGAGCGGTATGATTTCGGGCAGAGACGTACTTAGCCCTTCTCGTCAACTGGAGAGTGAGTACTTTTTCCTTTATTTTTTTTACTTGGTCGCCCTCGTTTCACTACACATTACCTTTGTTATTTCAAGGGTAGTTGTTTCTGAAAAGGAAAACCCCAACTTTGCGGACGCCCTGTATATACCGATACCCCGGAAAAACTAAATTTTGTAGTAGATATGAAAAACAAAAGAGAAACATATAAGAAGAAAAAAACAGATACAAAGGACAGCATAGAAAAAGGAAACGGCAAAGGAAAAGGAAATGGTAAAGGAAAAGGAACGGATAAAGTTGATGAGATTGCGGATGACACCGTAGATGAAAATTACGCCAATGCTGTAGATTCAGATGACGAGAGTACGATTTGTTTAGAGTGCACTCGATAGTGTTCCAGGCGAAAAATGGATTCAGTGCATAACCTGTAAGTTATGGGCTCTTTCCAAATGTGTAAGAGCTGATCTAATGTTTTTTGAACGCAAACATTGCGCTTCTGATATTGAAGACTTATATTATAAGATATAAAGGAACTGTTCAATTAACGAAACTAATAAATGTTTAAATAAAACCAGGAGTTGATAGTTTTGTTAAAGACTTGTTGTAAGATAATGTCTGTAACTGATTAAAATTGTTTTCGAATAAAGTTTTGTTAAATTATAAAAAAAGTTTCGTAACATGACTCATCTCATAATTTGTCGGTTATTGATTCGTTAGTCCACTTACCCCGGGCATATAGTCAATCTACCACGGAACCGGGGTAAATTGACTAAGAATTGGTGTTCTGTAAAATGCGTTAAATTATGATCATTTTATTGAATAATGGACTAGTTTTTATATTTTTTATAAGTTCAATAGTTCTTCTATCCATTGATGCAGTTTTATTGTCTGTATGTATAAAAGCACAAAAAAATATGTATGATGTGAAAAACTAGTCAACCATCCCCGGTCTCCCCTAAACAGGACAAAGAAAAAAATGAACAAACATTTTTTGTTTCTGAAAATCGAATTTATTTTATTAAAAAAATCCTTAAGAGTTAATACAGCGATATGCACGCACCAATGAAAATACGGAGACTGCCTGATGGTTAAAATGCCATCTTTTGCAAAAAAAAATCGGACACAAGCGTCTATCGATAAGATGATGCATTATCATGCAATAAGCGCCAGCTTCCTTCTTCGCGATATTCTGCCCGAACCCGACGAATATGCGAGAGCAAACACCATCATAAAACACGGCATTAACCGTTTGGGCTGGTGGAAGGAATTCTTTGTGAATAATTCCCTTCGAACCATAGAAACAAGTGAACATTGTCTTCACTTTGGACTTTTCCAAACTGCTTTTTCGGATTTGGCTCACTTGGGTGCTTCCATTCGGTACTTTGACGCTTGGTTTCGGGATCGTATTGAAAACACCACGTTTCGTCACCAGTCATAATGTTGAATTCGAAGCAATTTTTGGTCATCCGTGGTCTTGTGCGGAACAAATCGAGAACACACATTTCCTATAGCCAAATTCTTGGTCAGAATGTGATGGATTGAATCTTAGAGATATTCAATTCCATTCATATGTATCTCAATGAAGATTTTCGATCATTTTTGATAAATTTACGGTTTCTGGCATAGTGACAAATTTTGGCTGGCCAACATGTTCGTCGCCTTCCAGCGACTCTCGACCGTCTTTGAACCGTGTAAACCACTCGTGAACTCTGCTACAAGATAAACAACCACCACCATACACTTGCATCAACATTTGATGCGTTTCGATTAGTGTTTGACCAAGGTTAACACCTAATTTTCGTACTTTTTTCGATGCTCATTTTTCGACCGGCGCTAAAAAGGTTCTGTCACTTTGAGCGCGATAACTCTGCCTAAAGTGGTTCATACAAGTCATTTCTCAAAGAGTTTCCCAGCGTCCCGGTCATACATGATGAGAACGGAATTGATGCTGCTCAATCGGAGTGGACAAGTTTCGTTCATCAAACTCTACAGCGTGCAAAAAGGTCTTGTCATCCTGATGACATTCGTAGAGCGACGAATCTCATCCATGAAGTGAGAAATGCACTCCATGACTTCCGCAATGAGGCAAAATCGCTCAGAAACGGAAGGCAAGAACAACTACCACATATTCATTGTCCTGGAGGCATCGCTTTCAGGACTGAGGATAAAGTGGAGGTTTTTGCCGATGTCAGGGAAAGGCAGTTCTCTCCCAATTATGATCTGGACAATGACGGTGACGAGGAACGACGAATTGTAAGATCTATCAGGAGATATTTCAGAGCGAAGGCGATATCAACAACAGTGCTAACATCGGTAACTACTTTTCGGAAGATTCTTCTACGGAAGATTCTTCAGATGAATCTCAGCAAAGTACATCAACGGAATCCTCTGAGATTCCGTTTTGCACACCAGCAGAGCTCCAAGGCCACATCAAGGACCTAAAGGTGCGTAAAGCACCTGGAGAGGATCAAATCTCCAACAAAGCACTGAAGCTGCTCTCGCTCAAGGCTTTGACTTTTCTGGCGGCAATAATCAATGCAATGCTCAGAACTCATTATTTTCCTAAGGCGTGGAAGATCGCTGAAGTCATCATGATCCCAAAGAAGGCAGGTTCGATATTCCTCCAAGATTACCGTCCCATTAGTCTGCTGTCAGCTCCTTCTAAGCTCGCTGAAAAGGTGATTTATCGTCACCTTGAGAATTTCTCGTCAGATCACCATGTGATTCCTGACGAACAAATTTGGCTTTTGGTCTGAGCATAGTACGGAGCTACAAGCAGTTAGACTGGTGGAGCCTGTAACCAGGGGGTTCATCCTGAACAAAGGTACTGGTATCTTGCTTTTAGATGTAACAAAGGCATTTGACAAGGTGTGGCACATGGGCCTCTTGTGTAAGCTCATCCAAAAGGGTTTTCCATTTTGGCTGCTAAAACTGTTGAAATCTTTTCTAGAAGGAAGGAAGTTTCGGATCAAAATTAACAATTTGTTGTCAACAATACG
This sequence comes from Acanthoscelides obtectus, assembly GCA_963669975.1. Taxonomy (NCBI): domain Eukaryota; kingdom Metazoa; phylum Arthropoda; class Insecta; order Coleoptera; family Chrysomelidae; genus Acanthoscelides; species Acanthoscelides obtectus. The sequence continues at coordinate 24,369,759 of CAVLJG010000001.1, forward strand.
ACCCGTAAGATCCTGTGTTCCTCAGGGCGGATCGGTGGTTGATCAAAATTGATACTTCGAAAACGCAGGCAAACTGTTGTACTAGAAAACGTCGCGGTGCTCCCTCAGAGATATCAGTGAATGGTACTCGTATACCGTGGGAGCAATCTGTCCGGTATCTTAGAGTCATCATTGACAAGGGGTTGACCTGGCAGAAACATACTGATATTTTGAAAACAAAATTCCAAATTACCTGTCGGTAGCCTTATCCTTTGTTGTGCAGAAATTCAAAATTAAGCTTGATCAACAAGATTCGGTTGTATAAAGTGATCATAAGACCCACAATCACCTACGCATGCGCGGCTTGGTGTTTTCTTGCCAAGACGCACATGCAGAGACTGCAAAAGAGAACCCTACTCACAATTACTAACGCCTCTTGGTTACGTGTCAAATGAGACCATTCACAGAGATCTTGATATCCCATATCCAAGGGATTATGTAAAACAACAGGCGCAGCGGCGTTATAATCAAGCCGAATCGCACAGCAACCCTCTGTTGCGTGATTCAGTAGACTACATAGTCGAGCAAATTCGCAAACATTCCAGGCCGCGCCTCGCACCGTGAACAAAATTAAATTGTAAATTCAGACCAGCCAAAGTTATTTCAGTATACAAAACCGATGAAAATTATTTTTAATACTTAAGCTTAATGATTTACTTATTTTCTTTGCTCTATTTCTTCCTTCCTTTATTTCCTTCTTTCCCTTTTCCCCTTAAACATGTTTGGTATCTGGGTAGCCAGACCTGACAGACTAACAGACCGACGAGACTTTTAACTCAGAGCAAAGGTCCACCTGACGAATAATGACGAATAGTAATAGTAAGTGGTTCGATTTTCTTGAAATTTTGACAGGGCATCAATGAAAGATGCGCCTATGCAACGCTACTCCGATAATAGATGGCGCTACTTGTATCGGATATCTTTCAAAAGTTCTGTTCATTTTGTGACATACCTTGTATAATAGGAATAGATAGATCTTGAACTTAGCAAAAGAAGCACATCATGATTTTAAAAATAGTTGTCGTTTCGTCATATCCTAAAGTCATATCAATGTCCTTATACCAGTAGAAGTCGTGTAGTATATCTTTATCTTTGAGTTATCGTACATCTTGTCTTAATATAACTGTTCCTTGCTAAAACTGAAACTTATTCACTTGTTTGCTTCCAGTCACCTGTATCTAAATAACTAGACCTATAATATACTGATGATTGCTGAAAAGCGTGAAAAAACGTGGTATACGGTTGCTTGATGTCGGAAAGCTAACAAATCCAATTCAGACCCTGTATTCTTTCTCGATTCACTAAGAATATGTTTGATGGGCATAATAAAGAAATTACAGTGCTTTCATTTCTTGCATACCGCGTATTACATTACCCGTAATCACATTAGAAAAATATACTCGAACGTACATATTTAATAAACTGGCAAGATTATTTGGAATGCAATTAAGTTGAGAGAAAGCTCTTGTCGGGAAAATATTACGGAGCTTCTTTCATTTTTTTCTTGTTCTTTCTCATGACATTAGAAGCGGTAACGGATATGGTACAGTCATACCGCATCTTATTTTTCATGCAAACATTTCTAATTAGTAGCCCACGGCAAAACTTCGCCGTTTTATCTGTCGGATGACTCCGATCCAAGTAAATATATTAAAACATTTCCCATTTTATTCCCTATGCTAATTGGCAAGAAAATATTGTAATTGCGCGGGATTTCTAAAATATGTTTTTTCGGGTGTTACTTCACATCAAGAAGAACAGATTCACTCATTTTCGTCGCTCGGTCTGTCGGTTTGTCTCTTTGTCGGTCTATCCGCTGAAAAGCATTGTAGGTTTTTAAAATCGACTCAATGCCGGCGAGGTTATTGTTAGAAAAAAATTGCATCAAGTAGGTTGACTCTGAAGGATTGTTCGGCATACGCTGGTGCCTGGATCAAGTTAGTCAAACAAGTTCATACAATTAAATGGAGACAGGTACGCTATCACACAAAGTTATTTCTTGCCGAAAATTGGCACTCCCCTGCCCCTGAGAACAATTCTTAATGGCACATCGAATCAAAACTATGTGCAAATCTGGCGTGGATGGCGATCGATGGTCCACATCCAGTCGAGCAGCAGAGACCGACTGCTACACACATGCATCGGCTGGATTACGAAGCGTATTCGACACGCGATTTCTTCACCATTCTCAAAAAAGTGACATGTACCCTCCCCCGTGTTCACAATTTTTTCACAAATGATCAGGATCCTCTGAAACGTCAGAAAATGAAGTTTGAGCGATTTTTATTTTGTTTACTTTTTTGCCCTGAGCACTCCACTGGATGGATTTTCAAAAACTATAAGGCGTTTTCGTCCTTGGCATGGTAGTAACCGTGTGTGAAAATTTCATGAAAATCTGACCGTTACTTTCTAAGTTAAAGTGGGGTCAAGGAATACCGGACAGACAGACAGATAGACTTACAGACAGACAGACAGATAGTCAGGTAAGTGGCATGGTTTTGAATGATGTGCATGTCATATAACATCCAAAAAACCTAATATCTCATTTTTTTAATTTTTCGCGATTACGATACTTCCTCGCCAGTGGCGTAGGGAATAAAAATCCTTCAAGATTCGTATTTTGACTTTTCCGGAGTATCTGCACGTTTTTGAAAATTTTGATTGATAGGTAAAAAAGTTGGTGGTGGGAGGCTGTTAGGTTTATACGTTTCTAGCCGCACTTATTATGTTAGACACATTTCACAAATATATTTCCCCGTACGCCTTTAGTACTTAAGAATGATTAGAAATATTTTCAATACCCGCTTCGGGCGCAACGAAAATAGAAGTTAAACCTGTCGCAACTTGTCCGCCGCGTTGGTGTAGCCTACTCATCGCAGCTGGGATAGCAACGTTGTCGAATTGTCGGTAAGGCAGAGAAAATCGCAACGTTGTCTAATAGGACTAACTATATGGGCCTGCTATTGATAGTTTTGCCCCTCACCGGTACAACTACAACCCCCGTCAGCCAGTTCCGTGTTGATCTCCGCACGCGTCACATCGCACTGACATCTATCGTTAATTGAATTTGTATCTTTTTAGTGTGTTGAATATATCCGTTGTTACTAACCGTTTACCTTCTTCCGCATTCACAACTAACCGAAGCACTAAATATATGTTGAGGTAACATGTGCTGAACATTTTTGTTTGAACGGATGACAGCGCTGTGTGGAAAATGCACAGTCAACCTACTTGACGTTATTGTTTGGAAATGTAATCAGGAATATTAGCCCGTACGCTTAAGTGAGCACCGTAGTACAATGCTTCGTTTACAGTTTCGGGATTAAGAAAGATGGATAATAAATTGCATCCTTTGGAAAAAATAATCGGTACGTTTCTGACTTGAGACGCGTAGATATTCACCGATAACGTCCTGCTATCTTTATTGAAAATACCTGAGCAGTCTCGGAATATTCATTATCGTCCAATAGCTGGATATCGGTCTCATAAAACGCTATATTGAACAGAAACAGAATAATGCCGGAAATATAGAAATGAGCGCGACTATCAAGAATCATTGTTTTAAAGGTCAACTCATCTACATTATAGGATCTTATTAACTATGCTACATACTCAATTGGGCGTTTCTTAACACAATAATAATGTAAATTGCCGAATCGGTATCTTTAATAATAAATAACGCTTTTCAGATGAAATTTATCAAATCATCCCTACAGAGACAAAGGAACTGAGTGCAGAGTTAACGTATTGGACGTTATTTTTACTTTTCACACAGATATGTTTTTTGATTTTATATGACATGCTCATCACGAAAATCCATTTCCGTGGTCTGTCTGTCTGTCTGTCCGCGAATCTTGTAACCGTCGATACGTGGTACTGCTCGGATTTCAAAGAAATGTTTGCAATACTGACAATTCCGTGGTACACGGCAAGTGCGACCGATAGGTACGTCAGACGTCGGCTATAAATCCTTTTGCTGTAAGGGCAAATGTATGGGGAAATCTATGACGTGTGAAATATGTCTAATAATCTAATAGAACTATCTCCTACAGTCGGATGTCGATACGTGCGACGTGGTCCCCGGATGGACAAGCGTCGTCGTCGGTGGTCATACGTCACAGTCGGCATTCGCTTCCGCACTGCTGTGGGATGTGTGCTCTGTGCATGTTATTCACGCGGGATTGGTCATCGCAACGATCATGTGCGTCTGCAGCAATACTTCTCAGGGGGACGAGGAAGGTGATTTAAATGTTTGTTCCATTACGAACTGATGCCACTTTTTATTGCTTATCACGTTTATATTACTTTATTTTCAGTAATGCGGATAAAAACGGTGTCAGCATTCATGACTTTCAGCGAAATAGAACGATCCCAGTCCACCTTGTAGAAGGCGATTTTCAATCTCGCTTCGTCAAGAATTACCCGGTTAGTGTAACGGTGTTAAGCGAAGATAGCTTCCAGGTGCTATATAAACATCTATGACAAGCAATTAACGAGTAATTTGCAATTTGCCATCGAAACTCAGAGATGTTTCGACCTTTGGATACTCTTTTCGTTTTGGGAAAGCTAATTCATTACATACTATCCGTCAGGCCTCAGAAGCCGTTATTTATACATACGGTGCTTTTAAAAAAGGTACATACAGTTTTAAGTGTCCAACTTCACTAAAATCTGCGCCAGGGTTGCCAACACTACAGTGTTAGCTGTAGATTTACAGTTTTTGAAAAATCTTTCAAGTTTCCAGTTCGGGCATTCAAATCTACAGCCTTACATTTACGGTATTTTTCACGAGTATCTATGGCAGACCAAGGTCAAAAAGTGATAGTTTTGAATTGCTTGAGCAAATTCTTCTTCTTTTTGAGCGGTTGTGGTTCTGGTTGGCCTTGAGTGAATTTGGAAAAATTTTAATGAAAATTCTGTCATTTTTTTGTCACTCAAGGCCAACCAGAACCACAGCCACTCAAAAGGAATTCGCAATGCAAATCTGTTACTTTTTGACCTTGGTCCGCGGTAGATACTCGTGAAAAATACTGCAAAAGGAAGGCTGTAGATTTACAGTTTTCTAAATAATATTCTACAGTTTATTCAACCTCATATACAGCTTTTCTCTCGGATAGGGTTGGCATCGCTGCTCAGCGCTTGACAAAGTAGAACGGATTGAAGTTTTTTTATATGGATTTCACTTCAAATATTCAAACCAATTTAACTCCGAAAAATTGTCAAGAGAGGCGACTCATGTAAAATTGAATACGTTATTCAGAGATGCAGTAGATGTTTTAAAAATGGCGTCAAGTAGATTGTCTTTAAACTTCCCACGCCTTTAACAACTTTTATTACAATTTTCCATGTAGTGCAATGGCACCAAAAAGACGTGGGTTTTGTCAGAAGCATTAGTGCACTGTTTGGGATTTTCATGAAACAAAGTTCCGTCAGATTGCAGCAATGAGCGGGTCCGTACACTGTAGCATCATTTCTTTTGAGCTCTGTGGTGTAAACTGTCTGTCAACAATGTTGAAATAAAATAACCTCATTAAATTATACTACAAGCATAATCTATCCGATAATATCGCACCCACTCCTATGTGCATATCGCATCACCGCACCATCTGTTACCTGCTTTTATAAGTCCCTTGGACCCACTGCTACAGATTTACAGTATTTACAACTCCGTGGCGTACGGAAAGTGCGACCGATAGGTACGCGATTCGTCGACTGAAAATCTTTTTCTGTTTTAGGGGCAAGTGTAAGGGTAAATCTATGATGTGTGAAATATGTCTAAGAAGTACGTAGAATTATTGGGATTGGAAGTGTATTAATTTAACAACATCTTAAAATTGTGATGCATCCTCCAATAACTCTCCTACAACATTCCCCAATTTTTTCCCCCAAAATTTTTTTAAACAATGATCAAGATCCTCTAAGACGTCAAAACAACAAGTTTGAGTCACAGACAGACAGACTGAGGCAGACCGACGGTAATGAGTGACATGGTTCTTCGTGATGTACATGTAAATATAATATCTCGTTTTCGACATTTTACCGATTACAATACTTCCTCGTTCGTAGAAGTGGGAAGTAAAAAAGACATAATTACGTAGGAAACGAGTTTTCGTCCAGATCATAGGTACCCAGACGCTTTTGAAAATTTATCTCATCTATATATTATCTATGATATCTGAAAAAAAAATCTTTTTTTGTATTCCAATGTCACAGGCTACACTAAGGTAGTTTTTTCTTCTGAAAAGGTTTGCCATTCATGTGTCACAGGAATAACATAATAACATGAATAGTAAAGAAATAGATCAGCGAGCAGTCATACCCAAAATTGACATCTATTAGAGGCTCTTGAGGTGTCTCCAGTATGCAAAGTATAATATTTTCCAATAGTAAAAGTCATTACGACTCAAGCTAGGCAATAGATGTAGTTTGCAAGAAGATATATAATGTACTTCACTATAGCAAAGGTTTTTCCCACTTTTGATGACGATTTGACCCGAAAATGGGTAATTTCTTTATAAAGGCTCGTACTGTCTGCTATAGATGGGCTCTTGCCCTATTTTTTATGCAAACTCATAGATTATTATCTATCATTACCATTATTCACCCCAACGGTTTCTAAATGACGTTATCGATTACGTACCCTCTGCTACACTGCATTAAGATATCTCCCCCATTTTCTGCGGAAATCCCTTGATTGAATTGTTATCTAACTTTTTCTGATAGAGTGAATACATCCATCACAGCAATTTTATAATAAAATGGTGAGAAATGTGTTAGTCAATACTTTACTGGGGTGAATCAGTTTTGTTTCGCATATCTCCATTGATTTCTATGGAATGTTACAAGATTCGTACTCTCCATATTTACTGACAATTCCGTCTGTTATTATATGATTAGGAATTCACCGAGTACTCCGTTTGTACCCGGTACTCGGCATACTCGGCTCATTTCACAGAGTACCCGGTTTTGCCGAGTATTAAATTACTTGGTTTTAACTTAAGACATACAACTTGCGTAAATGAAACAGATGCACATGCGATGTGCTAAGTCTGAACTCATATGCACAATCACAAAAAATGAGTAAGGTCACTACATTTTTGCCAGTATGAAATGTCTGATTTGTATGATTTTTTAGTGAATGTCTATCGTCGTCTCCTTGCGTTATTTTTTATATACAAGGAGCTACTAATCATGTTTTTTCATAAAAAATACGATAAGCCCCTACTGTAGCTAGCTAAACTGAAACATAATTGCAGTCATTGTTGTGTTTTTTGCACTTTATTTACTCTTACATGTTTCACATGAACTCTCAAAAAAGCACAAAAAAAATAAAATAGTGCAACACAAAGTATCCCCCGATTCTGCGGAGAAACTCTTTATTCATATATAAGGATGATTTAGATCTAGTTTTTCCTAAATCTGATTTGGTCCGGCCACGAAATCGAGAAGTTTAGATTTGTGCCTCTTTTGAAACCTCTTCACTAAAGCAACTCAAAAACCACCAAGGTTTAGTTCAAAAACGAAGGTTAAACAGTACGTTTTGAATATCTTGCAAATGGTCTTCTCTTGTAATCGGAGGCATAACTTCTTGGAAAAGTAAATGAATTATAATAAAGGAACCTCTTAAAACGCAAAGTAGTTGAAGTAACCTAGAGCAAGTCACTCATGCCAGTACCCGACCGAATACTTATGAAGAAGTGCCCATTATAAAAGTGTTCAAAACTTTGTTAATCCGAATATTGAACTGCCGAAAGTTAGTAGAGCTGGGAAAAGGCTTCTCGGGTAGATTGTTCCACAAACTCGATACCCTAGGGAAAAAGGAGCGGTCATATCGGCCAGTTCAGGATATACGAAGTTCGACACGGTTGGGATGGGAGGTGAAAGTCAGGCGGGTCTTTCTAGCAGGCACAACGCGAGGCGGCATCAGCCCGTTGGTGCAGCGATAGAAGAGAGCTTAATCCCGTCGCTGTGAAAGGATCCCGAGACCGTTCATTAGAGACGAGTCATAATCAGTATTAGGGAGGAGGTGATGTGGAGAAAAGTACTTCTTCGCCCTGAACAAATAGGGTACTTTTTTCTCAGCAGCTGCTGCTATTGACGAGATGTGTTTGTCAGATCAAGTCCTCGGTGATCTGGACTCCGACCAGCAGAAATGAATGGGGTTTTGGTAGAACTCGGCCACCCATCGAAACTAGATGAGCGCTAGGGTGCTTCTTGTTAGTCAAGAATTATGTTTTGGAAGCATTAAACTGTACCAGATTGTTCCCAAGCAGTGATAACCTCCAAGTATCTCGTCAGAGAGCAGGTCGCTGCTAGTATTTGGACTGGATATCAAGAGTTTATCTCCAAGTACGGATAGTACATTTACACATTTGAAGAACACCCTGTACGTTAAGTGGTAAGGGTAAAAACGAAACAATAGAGGGTTGCGAGCTGCAAAATAAAGGTCTTTGTTATTTTCCCAACTAATATTCGTTGACAAAATGAGGTGATATTTTGCATACTCAACTATTCGTGCCGCACTAATGTGATATAGTTGAGCCGGTAAGATCGATTAGCATACACTATGTTCCTTAGGCTTTGAGATTACGAAACTGATTTATCACTTTATCAAAGCGAGAGCAAAAATGAGCACGAGCGGTTCTCCCCATCTTTGGGAAAATTGGGCCAAGTGGCACAAGCACAAGGACTGAATAGAGTAGAAAATGATTTATTTAGTGGTAAGCTACTTCATACAATAATAAATAACATTTACAAAAAGTGTTTCAAAAGTGGTTGTCACGTCAAACCAAAAAAGTCTCCCTAAAGTTTAGATGGTTTTATGTACAATAATACAATCTATAAAAAGAACAAGAGCATGCGGATAAAGGTATATAACAAATAGAAAAATAATGGGCAAATTCCGAAAGTGAATTCGAGCAGAAAATATGATAGGTAACGCGAGCGATACGTATTTCTGCTTGTTGGCTTCATCAGGCCCGAAATGAATGCACATATGCAACTACAAAAGTAGATACAGATGCCCATACACCCAGAGACGGGTGTAACCTAAGGAAACGAAGATGGAGAGGAAAAGAAGTCACAAAGAAGAGCTAACCTACACATTTAGTGTAAAATGGCTAGAAGACCTCGAATTTTCAAGGCGACATCTATTCACAACCACGCGGCCGGTTATAGCCACTTGCTGAGATACTTCAAGCCCAAAGGATTGTCTTTTTTAAACCTTTAGATTTGAATCTTTGTATGCGAAAGTTTTATTTTGATCTAATGTCACAACCTTGCATTTAAAATCTTTCTGTAGATGGAGCCTGATTATTGATAGTTTTGTATAAAGAAATTAAATTTGCCTCTTAATGATTTGGTGTACGTTTACAAAATTGTCTTTAGCATATCCTGCATAGGGATATACCTACCACAAGTTATCAAAATTCGCATACATTTATTTAATAGAATCTGTAACCTTTGTTTTTTCTCATTTTTGCATGTTGTCAGAATAATTATTGTATTGTAGACTAACCCTTCTGCTCCAGGGACTTCGATTTTCACAAATTCTACCAAAATACCCGATTTTTTTTTCTAATTTGCTACACATATAATCAATATGTCGTTAGTTGGTTATTAATCTGTACATACCCAAATATTTAAAACTATCTTTAAAATCAAGTAACTCTTCTTCAATTTTCATTGACAAATTTAAATCGAGTAGTTTCTTGCAATTATTTTTCTAACCTATGAAGACACATTTCATTTTTTTTCATTTAGCTTAATCTTATTTGTTTTTAATCATGAAGTAAGTTTCTCCATTTCACTATTCATTGCATCAACAATTTCGTTACTAACTGTACCACTAACTGAAATTAATGTATCGTCCACAAACAAATTTACAAAACGATTAATGAAGGCAGATCGAAGCTCCTAGTTTCGCCTTGGTTAAGCTTGCTTCAATTTTATTTAATAGAGAGTCCGTCGTGCGCGAATAGGTGAGAAATCTGCGACCGCCATCTACAAATGGTTTTCCAAAGCTGAATTCATCCTCAATCCCGTTTGTCTATATACCGTACTGATGCGTGCTAAAGAGCACGAAATATCGGTTGGACATGCTTACATATTGAGTTGAGCTAGAGAGTATTTCACGGAATAATGTTTGCTTTAACCGTGCACATAGTAATCCTGATGGAAGATAAAAGGTGCATTATCCATAAAGGAAATACGCTCTCTACGATATGGTGTTCTTATTGAATTAGGCATATTCTTTCTGAAAATGACTAGTAACTTCGTAAATTAAAGTCGAGGATAGCGCGAGGTGGTGCTGTTACGCTTTATTGCTAGCAATACCATCACCTTGAACCCTTCTTATTTACGAATGCTGAGCCTGAGGCTGAGAGCCCTCAGCACTTATTATAGGGCTCGCCTCCTTTAGAGCACGATGTTGGGCCAGCAATATTGCTTGCTCTGGAATTTAGATCTGTTCCACTGGAATGTGTGAACTACCTATAATTGCATCACTCTATAAGGGCTCGGGAATTTCTTATAAGAAGTTCGGTTTTACGAGGTGAAGACGTTCGATACTGGAAAGCCGGAAGGTGGAAAACTGCCAGAAACGAATGTGTGTTAGTAACGTGTATTTTATCACAGTACTAGCTGACCCCGCAGACGTTGTCCTATCTTAGCTATGAAGTGGGATGAATAATAAATAATAAAAGGGTAAATATATGGAATATAGGTAATTGTATAGCGAGGTGTTTGTACCGCCATGTGGCTAGCAAAATACGTTGGCAACACTGTCATTCCCCCATCAACGTACCTTGAATTGTTTGTGCCAAATCACGACATTTGAAAGCAATTCTTGTATTGCTGGATATGAGTCAAAAAATGTATAGATCTGACCCAGTTCTGGAAATCAATGAACGTAGTGACTCTGGTGGTGGCACCAATGGAGTCATTTTGATCTTTCCACTGACGCAGCATAATTCAGGGGCTTCATTTTCAAACTTGACTTGCAGCATTGCGAGTGCTGCGACCTAGGTTGGTACGTCTAATTGGTGGTATTTTGAAGAATCACAATTTTAATATGAGGCGGTGAACTAACTTCCACCCTTGTTAATTATTTTTGAACAAATATTTCTACAAAAACTCACTGAACAAACTAAAAACTGGATGAAAGCTCTAATCGAATGGACTGCGCACTACTAATTAAATAAAACAATATTTTTTCATTGATAAACATTGTTAAACGATAATATAAATTTGCGGCATGCGAGCTATCAAGCAAGATTCAATACTGACGTTCGATCCGCGCGGCCTACTATGTTTCTATATGCAAAACTTAAAAGGCATCCCTCGTACATTTGTTTTGTTAATATTAAGGGTAAAAAAAGAAGTTGAAGGAATACCTGACACTTGTGGGGTGCTGTTCAGCGACTCGTAGCCATCGTCCAATATAGAAGTAGGAGTCGATTGGATGTTTTTCTGCCTCTTCGTATCGTCTGTCTGGATTTCTTGGCTGCCAGCTGTCTCTTCATTCAATGCTTTTATAGTTTCGTTGCTACCGAAGTCTTGATTTGCTTCAGTTTCAGCGTGTTCTGTATCTCTACCACCCTCCGCCTACAATAACAAAATCTGCTTCCATTATGGCCTAGGAGCAATTTTACTTAAAAAAAATCGCAGTCTTGTAGCAAAAGGTGGATCAATCTTACCTTTCTGTTATTTTTCTGGTCTCTCTCCTCGAGTTCAACTTCATTATAGTTACGTCCGCATGTCTTCAATTTAGCGACTCTACTCTTTTTTAAAAATATATTCGATAGTTCGAAGTGTCTGTATTTTCTTTTACTTTGATCTGGTTTTCCAAAATTTTCTAGAGTGGTTGATTTGCTCATAGTGCTTTGCAATGTGTTAATTTTACATGGAGACGAATTGTCTTTCTTTTTCGGTGAGTTTTTTAGAGGGAATTTGCGTATATGCGTAGCCATCCGGGGGTTATATAAAATGTTTCAATTCATCGTTCTGGATATTCACAATTTCACCTTGGCCATACCATCTTTCTATTTTAACTACAAATGCTTAGTGTACAATCCTGAATGAATTTAACACGTCAACAATAATATCTTCAACTTCTCGTTTATACCACCAGGTTATCTCTAGACAATTTGAAAGTAACTGGTATATTTGCACGCCCATATTCCATTGCAATGATGGTGATCTGTAATAAGAAATAGAGATGATACAATGTCAATGTAATACCAGTCCAATAGTGGTTCCTCTACTTTTCATGATAAAGCGTTAATTGTATAAAAAATGGCGTCAAGTAGGTTGACTCTGCACTCACTACACAATGCCGTCTCAGTTCATAAAGGATAACGTTCAGCACAAGTTAAGTCTTCTGAGGAAAAATCAGTACAACAAGGATATTAGAAGGATCAAGTCAGTCATGTAAGCGCATACATTTAGTCCATACACATTCTTTTCCTTTAGTACCGGAAGTTTCCGCTGATCTGGCAACGTTGCCCCTTGCCCACTGCGATACCATTGCAGTACGAGCAGAACAGTCGACTATACCTGTACGCCAATATATCAAAAAATTGAGATATGCCCTCCGCCACCTGTTACAACCCCCAACCTCCAATTTTTAATATCTACAAAAATGTGAAAATGATCAGGAGGCTCCGAAACGTCTCACTTTAAGCCAATTTTTTGTATTTGTACCAGTAGCTCCTCCACCACTAAAAAAATCCATTACGTCCTTGGCTTAGCAGTGATCTTGTATGGAAATCCCAGAGGTACTTCTTAAGTTATAGACGGGGCAAGGATTAGCGGACAGACAGACAGACCGACTAAAATGAGAGATCTACATGTCGTATAACATCCAAAAAACATAATATCTCACGAACCCGATAAACTTCTCAGTCATATCAGTAACATGCATAACAACATCAAACTCACCATGGAGCTAGAGGACAACGGCCAAGTGGCTTTCTTGGTCGTATTACTAAGCCGCCAAGAGAGACGACTGGGCATACGGTATACAGGGTGTTTCAGTTTATTGTTGCATAACTTTAAGATTCGATAGAACTTTTAAAATTAATGCATAAAGTCTATATAAACATGGGTCGAAAAATGCGTGGCTTCCGAATTACAGGGTGTTTAAAGTTACTTTCTAAAATAGTTTTTTTTAAATATTTCGGACAATATTTGATGTATAATAGTGAAAATTGGTATACAAGGGTTTTTTGGTACGAAATTAAAAGCAGAATAAGGTTAAACGTCAATTAGTTGACAGTTAGTTTTGTGGTCTGTTGAAATCTGAAACGTTTTTTGCAATTGTGAATGCACGAAATTTAGTTTCATTTATCTGTTTTTGTAAGTTTTATAAAAATGCCATTTTTATTCTCCAATCAAGAGTTGGATATTCATTTTGTGTATGGCTTTGTAAATGGAAACGCAGCAGAAGCAGCCAGAGAATACGCACGAAGATTTCCAAACAGACGACATCCAACTCGCTCAGTATTTGTAAGAGTGCATCGCCAAATAATTGAAAATGGTTTTGGAAATCTCCACAGGGATCAAAACATAAATGTTCGTCAGCGCAGATTTACCCGTATGATTCTGCGTGAGTTTGATAGAGATCCGACCACAAGTGTTAGAAGAGTTTCTGGTGCCTTGGGAATTTCAGCAAGCCATGTTCACCGTGTTCTTAGAAATGACCATAGCCGTCCTTACCATTTGCAACCTGTGCAAGGACTACAGCCAGGGGACGGAGAACGAAGGATCACATTTTGTCAGTGGATTCTTGATAGAACTGATAATAATAGGGAGTTTTTAAGTAACGTTTTATGGACCGATGAGTCATGCTTCACTAGACGTGGAGTGGTAAATTTTCATAATCAACATATTTGGTCGCATGAAAATCCGCATGCAGTTCGGGAAAGAAATTTTCAGCATGAATTTAGTGTGAACGTGTGGATTGGTATCTACCGTAATCGACTATTAGGACCCTACCTTTTTCCTGCAAGGTTAAATGCTGCGACCTTCTTGGAATTTTTAAAGGCTGAACATGCAAATGTGTGGGATGATGTTATGTTAGATTTAAGAAGATTGGCCTGGTTCCAGCTTGATGGTTGTCTAGCTCATTATTCGAGAATAGTTGGAAACTGGCTGGACGAAAATTATCCAGAAAGATGGATCGGCCGTGGAGGACCAGCCGCCTGGCCTCCACGATCCCCTGACCTAAATCCATTAGATTTCTTTGTGTGGGGATTTCTAAAAGAAAAAGTGTACCAGACTCCCGTAACCACAAGAGATATGCTAATAGACAGAATCAGGAATGCATGTGATGAAATAAGGCCTTATTTGAATAATGCTATACCACGTTCGATCATTCGTAGATGTGAATTGTGTATTGAACAATTGGGTTTACATTTCGAGCAACTACTTTAGATTTTGTATGTTTTTTTCTAACTATCCAATGGCATTTTAGTTGTAAATAATTAATTTAATTTGTTAAAAATAATATTGGAAAATTAAACAAATTAATATTCTGTTTTTTGTGTTTATTTGGAGTTAGGAATTATTGCTGTGTTTAAAAACACAATCTAAGCGATCATCTTAATTACTTGTAATGCCCAAATCGAAAATGTAAAAAATATATTATTTTCCCATAAATAATTAAAAATGCATCGAACCTTAAAAATCGAAATATCTCAAAAACGGCTAACTATAACGAAAACTCACAGGAGAGCTTTTTTATGTTGAAAAGTGCGAAGAATCAGTTTCTTTATTCAAAAAGCAAAAAATTGCACTAAGAAAAAATTTTCCGTCATTTCAATACACAGTAGAGAGCGCCCTCTAGCGGCTACAGTAAAACTATGCCCATGTTTCGTTTTGTCGTACCAAAAAACCCTTGTATACCAATTTTCACTATTATACATCAAATACTGTTCGAAATATTTAAAAAAAACGATTTTAGAAAGTAAATTCAAACACCCTGTATTTCGGAAGCCACGCATTTTCCGACCCATGTTTATATAGACTTTACGCATTAATTTTAAAAGTTCTATCGAATCTTAAAGTTATGCAACAATAAACTGAAACACCCTGTATAGAAAACAAACGCACACAGACCGGTATCTGCATAGGAACTCCAATCACCACCCCTGTCAGAAATTTGGCATCATTAAAACACTAACTGAAAGAGGCAGGAGAATATGTGAACCCGAAGAACTGGATTTAGGACATAAATACCTAAAAAACAGCTTAATGGCCAATGGATACTCAAAGCTGGAAATTAGAACATCCATGATATCAGGTAATGCCAGAGCCAAAGAATACAACTAACCAGTGGCCAAAGCATTTCTGCCATATATTCCCAGAGTCACAGAGAGAATTGGACGTGTACTTCTCAAGGAGAACGTCAAAACAATACCAACGACCAACGACAAAAATAAGTGAAAGTCTGAGATCGGCTTTGGGAGTCTATCGCATACCTTGTACTTGTGGAGTGTGTACATCAGAACAACAAAACGATCAGTGAATACCAGAATTAAAGAACACAAAGCGAACTGCCGTCTGGGTCAAATAGAAAAATCTGCTGTAGCCGAACATACACTCACCAAAACGAACCACCGCATTAAATTTGAGCCCAGGTTATTGCTAACACACCAGCATATCATGCTAGATTATACAGGGAGGCTATATGGGCACACAAACACGTGGACAACTTTAACAAAGCAGAGGAATCACTGAACGTATACAAAACCTGGCTACCAGTATTCAAAAACACAAAAAATGGCAAAACAACCCGAGCGCGACGTCAGCCGAGGATTCCCGAAGAGCTCTCCCCACCACTTGAGCCGCCACATATAAATATGAGCTAAGACCGCGGAGATGTCAGTAGCTCACAAGACTACGAACTATGAAGATGCCAACCACTCGTACCCAAAAACCAACCAAACAACATAATATCTCATTTACGAATTTTTTGACGTTACTATACTAGTGGCGTAGCAAGTAATGTATGTGCTGAATGTTTTGGCACAACAATCATTGGCTTTAAATACAACAAACATAAAATAATATTAAGTTGCCTTGGAAACAAAAGTTTGCTTACTTTTGGTGAGACGAGCAAAAAATCAGGTTGGTATGTCAACAAGGAGACTGGCTCGTCAATACAGATCTTCTAACAGTACGATATCGTTGGAAGTGAGGAGACTTAAATATCAAAAGAGACTTAAGTGCCCCAAATACTCTCAAGCGCAACTCCTTCGTATACCAAGATGCTGTTGTCAATTGAGGCTGGTACACTTTGCCAATGGAAAAACGTTATTTTAGATGACGTAACATACTTCACTTTGAGTAATTCTGAAATGAAGTGAAAAGACGGATTTTATACGGACAACGTAGAGGAATGCCCTGACAATGTTAGATACAAACCCAGCGACATTTGTAGATAAAATCCTTGTCCGGTGCGCAATCTCTAACAGGGGGGTATCCCAACCTTTTGTGGGAATAGTGAGGGGTGAAGCACTGAATAGTGAGATATATACTGATAACTATCTTTCCAAATTGCTTCAGTTTGTCCACGAACATCATGATAATGACCATATAATGTTTTCGCCAAACCTAGCATCAAGCAATTACTCATTACCAACTACGATAGATATTTTGTGCCAAAACTTTTAGGACATACGTTAAGATCAAACATTGACAAATTGAGTCGTATCCGGAAAATTAGTATAAAAAAAAACGAAAACAATGAATTATCAGTTATTCTGTGGTCCCGGAGTACAATGTAACCCTTATTGATCGTGTAAAATATAGCAATATTCTCTTGGAGCTATTCTGTCCCTCACTATCTCAGTTCATTGTTATTATATAAATTATTGCCCTCACCATGTGAGGCCCTAAGAATTTTCTATACTCAACATTTGTTTGAATTATACAGGGTGTTCCTTAATGATATGCGAATATTTAAGGGTGTGAATCCACATGAAAAATTAATGTTAGTTTGCTTTATAAATATAAAAAATGGTACGAGAATGGTTTTTGGTCAAATAAAAATTATTTTTTGAAATAAAAACCGTTCTATTGTCCGAGAAAATTAATGTAATAATTGAAGAATGCAATTTAGCAATAAATATCTAGTTGCTCTGGCTTTTGACATCTGACAAGTCTCTGTTATTCAAATCTGTTCGCTGTGACATCTTTTTCATTATTCAGTTTTACAATGTTGTTAATAATGGTGAATTATTCAAATGCAGAAATGGCAGAAATGCATTGGGTATATGGCCTTGGGTAATGGGACGGTAATGGTGAGCAAGCCAGGCGGATTTATCACCAGAGATATCCCGATCGTGCTTTGCCAGGTTCTGTCCGAAAAGGAACATCGAAGGTAGACTTCCAAGTGTGGGAACACCTGAAATTGCGGAAGCGGTGCTGCACGAAGTCGACGAACATCCTGAAACGACTACGAGGAAGATCGCTAGACACTTAAATATTTGCCATCAAATTGTTTGGAGAATTTTGGTGGATTTTTTGTTATATCCTTACCATATTTTAAGAGTACAGGCATTACTTCCCATTGATTTTCCAACGCGTGTGACCTTTTGTCAGTGGTATCGTCAAAAAATTACACATAATCCGCAATTTGAGTCAATGATTCTGTTCACGGACGCAGCTAATTTTTCGAAATGCCATTCAGAATTTCCACAATAATCATTTGTGAGCAGAAGAAAATCCCTATGCCTTAACCGAAACCCATTTCCAGCACCAATTTTCGGTTAACGTATGGGCAGGAATTATTGGCAACCATTTTATTGGCCCATTCTTCTTGCCGGGACGACTTGACCAACAGACTTACCTCAATTTTCTTCAACAACAGTTGCCTTTGCTTCTTGATGAGGTTCCGTTAGTAATAAGAAACAATATGTGGTACATGCATGATGGTGCACCAGTACAAACTGTTTATCCAAATCGTTGGATTCGCCGCGGTGGGTCCCAGGAATGGCCACCAAGGTCCCCAGACCTCAACAGTTTAGATTTATTTTTGTGGGGCTATCTTAAGACACTAGTGTACACAAGTCCCATTGACACTGCAGAGGAATCAAGAGAAAGAATAGTTGCAGCTTGTGATAGAATAAAAAACACTCCAGGGATATTTCAACGAGTGCGCAATTCCATGAGATGCATACTAAGTGAAGCGGACCATTTTCAACAATTTTGACGATCATTTCGTTGATTTTAATGTTATTTTTATGTTGTCAGTTGTTGTTGTTCATTACCCGTAAAATGTGTCTAATTTTTCCAATTAAATTAATAATAATTTTGCAAGTTAGACAATAGAACGGCCTTTATTTTTTACTCAAATTAGGTGAATCGAAGGAAAACAATTCAAGAGTAATCATTTGAACTTAAATTCAATGGGGAATTCAAAAATAATTTTTATTTGGCAAAAAACCATTGGCGTATCATTTTTTTCTTAAAAAATATTGAAGTCAATACCCGTACGCACGCCACTGTTAAAGCTAAAAAATATTTTTGCATTGAAAAATATGCAACTTTATTATCTTTCACTACGTACTAAATATCAGTGAAATATCTGAAGCGGTTCTATCAATTAATTTCCATTTTTTTTCCTAAAACTTCAACACCCCGAGTTTTTGTAAGGAAACATTTTTGGATCATAGTTTATAAAGCAAACTAACATTAATTTTTCTTGTAGATTCAGACCCTTAAATATTCGCATATCATTAAGGAATACCCTGTATATTGTAATTCAGAAGTTTTTTAGTCGCGTGTTTCAGAGGTCTTGTATCTTCGTGAGGGTACCTTAAAACATTTTCCATATAAACTTGTCAGATTATTCTGGAATATATTTAAAGGTCGAATTCGATCATTTATCAAATTATGGCTTAATAGTATTTTCTCTAACAGGAAGTGAATTGAAATTAGGCATTAAAAATGAGGTAAGAGGTACGTAGAAATTCTCAGAAATGCAGAGAGATGATGAAACTCACAGAAAACAGGGAATGGTCGAGCCCAATATTTACTCGCGAAGTATTCATCCCAGGCTTTCATTCCCGTCCTCATTAATTAATGAAAAACCGATATGATTACGTAATTTAGTGGATTATATCTTTGTGCACTGGTACGCTTACTGACGATAGTCGTATTGTTATGGTGTGATGATAATGGATTAATCAGAATATTATCGATAAGCCTCACTGGTGACGTGAGAATATACCGGGTGATACGGTAGCGTTGGACATGCTCATATTTGTGTCGTTTATCGTAAGATTGTCTTACTGTTAATTATAACCCTAAAACTTTATCAGATTCTATGCAGCGCTTACCGAGATTTTGTATTGCAAACAAGATAGGGCAGAATTTGAGCATTTGAGCAAAAATACTATTCAAATGAAATTTTGTTACCTTCCAATACCTTGAACACCTGAAATCATGTCATGAACTGTGGAGAAATCATAAGGACTTGCCAGTTGATAGAAAGCCATTGTCCAAAATTAACCACATTGTCACTACTATCACAATTTTACCGACTGCGTTCACGAAATTGAAATGAAAACTATACTACGCATAAAAAATAACGAACAATTTTGGTGGATAATGTATAGCTGGTTATCACTAATTTTATTTGTAAATTAGCTAGGAACTAACAATAATTTACAATTCTCCAGGGTAATTAAACATCGTTAATTCCTTAATGAAAATATATATCGGAATGTAACCGAAAATATTTTATAAGCATATGCTGGCCATACACACACACGTTCTTTCGCGCGGAAAATCATGGCGCGTGGAACGTGGGGCGAAAAAGACCGTTTTTGTCATTACATGATAAAGTCCATTCCAAATGACGATCGTTGGCCATACATATACACGATCTTGTCTCATATCGTCTGGAAACATTCTATATGACTCCTGGGCGAATTTAGTTTGACCACTAATATCTATGACTTTCGAATCTCTTTGACTAATATGGTGAAAAATCACCACTCCTGATCAATTTGTAAGTGGATCGATGGTGGAGTGGAAATAAGAGGGTTGTGTAAGTCTGGTTGCCTGTACGTTCAGCTTGACGCAAGTATAGATAAAATGGTGATTCTGTGTTTTTCGGTTTGGTAGCACTGCATGACCATTATTAGAAATTGAGCCTCATGTGTTATGTGATTGAGGTACTTAATTGAAAATTCAGGCATTCGGACAGGAATATAAGAAAAAACCTTTTCGGGTAAGCCTTTAACGCTGTGAGCAGATTTACACTCGATTTATTGTTGCCAACGTTAAAGACTAATACAAAGATATTACTTGCTGATCAGCTGTTAACATCAGTAGATATCAAAACGTGATGGATACTCGTGAAAAAGATTAACACAAATGATCATACACATGTTTCTCTTGGACGCCATATCGACCCCTGCAAGGAAGACTATTGTAACTCAGTTTTGGTTGAACTGAGATACGGGCATTAGAAGATTTTTTGATAAATTTCGTTGTCAGAAAAATGACGATCTCATCAAAAATATGTTGCAGATTGCAGTAATTCTTGTATATAGAAGGTTATAAATGGTATTACAATACAAACCTAGCGAAAATGACAATTTTTTTAATAAAGTTTGTTAACTTACTATAGTTTTCGTTGGATCAATTAAAGAAAAACGGACACTTGCTCTTTAATGCGAATCTGAGTCACTCAAATTATATTCATCATCGTGCTCTCCACTATCATCGTTCTCAACTTCTGGTATTTTCAGCACTGTTAATATCATGTCTCTTTGTATTTTTTTATCCTCCTAAGCTTTTAGAGAAAAATGAAAAGCAGGTAAGCCTCAGAAATGCTAGGAAGACTGTTAGCTTTTGATTTACAAAGGTCTGATAGACCATTTAAATCTACTGGAAGCAAGCTTGTTTACAGTAAAGGTAGTTCCTGAAGCGTATTGTTTTGCGGTCTCATTCTGTAATAATCAATGTTACTATCGTGAGATCATCAGTATAGTCCCATTTATATTTAATAATAATAATAATAATAATGTCTTTATTAATCCCTCCACACTGCGAGGCGAAGTTTAGCCAGCTGGCTACTCTACCACTTAACCTCACAGAGCAAGAACACACACCAAAGGAAATGAATAGCAATCGACTAAATAATATATACAATAATTAAGCTTAAATAGATTAATCTTAATAATAAACAAAAAAAAACATTAAAGACAAAAAAATAAAAATATCAGCCAGCTTGGCTAGCAGACCCCAGAAGGTGGTTCTTAATGGCTCTCTTGAATGCAAGTATTCCCATCTTTTTGTAATTGTCATTAAGACTATTATACACCTTGACAGCGTTGTAGGTGAAGCTACGATGGAAAATGTTGCTCCTATAACTAGGTATATGAAAGTCAGAGTTATGTCTCAGATTCCTGTAATTGAGATCCCCACGTGGTACCAGCCTGTTTAGTAGATAAGTAGGTAGCCTATTGATTTTTATTCGTTGTACTAGAATTAGCAAGTTATATGTGAAAATCTGGTCAACTCTCAACCATCTAAGCTCATTGATCTTAGACACATGGCTAAACTTTCGCAGACCACAAGCGAACCTACAGCAGCTATTTTGAATTTTTTGTACTCGACATCTAGTCACGTAATCAAGACAAGGAAAGTAAACAGCAATTGCATAATTTATTAACGATAGAACCAGAGTCTCAGCTAGTTTTTTGCGAGTCTTGAAATTCAGAATATGCCGATTGGTGTATAATAACTTCAAACGCATGTATGTTAAGCGAGATAAATGCGTAACATGTTGTTTAAACCTCAAATCTGAATCCATGGTGATCCCTAAATTCTTCGCATGGTCTACTATAGGAATATGGGTTTCGTTAAGATTAGGAACAATTGTCCCATCTAACCGTTGTACTAACTGTTTTGGGCCAAATAGCATGTTGGAACATTTTGAAGCATTGATCTTTAGACAATGTCTTCAATGTTAACTAGATCCAAGTTCAATTTATATGATGCTTCATGCATGTCCGAAGAATCAAAAGACAGAGTTAGCTGCGTGTCATCTGCATACGTTTGAATATTACAGTGCTGAAGGCAAGTATGTAGATCAAAGGTATAAACTAAATAGAGTAATGGTCCCAACACAGAGCCTTGAGGTACGCCAGATGCCACACTCTTTGCCGAAGAAACTCCCTTACGTGTTTTCACCTTCTGGGTACGATTGCGCAAATACGAATCGAAGAAACGTAGTGGCTTGTCAGAGAGACCATAAAATTTGAGCTTACTCAAGAGAATACCATGATGTACCATATCAAAAGCCTTAGAGAAGTCTAGCAGAATCAGAGCTGTTCCTATCTGATCATCTACATTTTTGATGATATGATCCGTAATATTTAATAAAGCGGTTGTTGTGCTATGCCCTGTACGGAAACCAGACTGATATTGAGGAATCATATTGTTTTTTTCAAAATAGTGGGCCAGCTGTATGTAGACAATTTTCTCTAAAACCTTCGACAAAAAGCACAACATGCTGATGAGCCGTAGGTGAGAATACTCAGAGGGGCTGTTTATCTTCGCCAAAGGCAAAACGATAGCTTCCTTCCAGCAGCTTGGGAAAATCCCTGTCTCTAAGGACACATTCATATTTCACATATTTCATTTCAGGAGGCACTTATCTTATTTATTTTCAACTTTTATCCACAATCGTCTTTGTCCCAATTTCCCGATTTTACCTTTTATTTAAAATTAATGGATCCACGACCAACCGCAGACAGGGCTCTTAAGCCCTAATCAGTACGATATAGGTCTGTATCAGGTCCAGACTTGGAGATGAAAGAATGAAAAGGAAACGTGTGAGTGTCGTCTTAGCAAAGCCGAGGACTGTAGTAGTTGAATTCTCTGTTAACCTTTTTTAATTCACAGTGTGTGTGTTGTGTTGAAAGAGTTCATCACTTTTTATGAACCAAACTTGCCTGAATTTAACGGTTCAGAAACTGCAGTTAGCTTCTTTGAATCTGCCAGAATTGTTTTGGTTCTTCAATTTATTTTAGTTCGCTTTGAAAACTGCTCCTTTCATACAGCTAATACTTGAAACGTTTTCGCTATTAATTACTGTAAACTTAAATTATGCCGCGAAAATCATAGTAAGTCAGACAGTTAGTAGGTCTAACCGTAAGTTAGCCTTTCCGTGATTTTTTGCATCGAAGACTAAAGTAACTCAATTTGATAACCCGATAAAGTCTATCGATATAGTAAGTCAAAAGCAAAGATTTTTGAGCTACTTATAGTCTTCGTTGCAGTGGTCGATATGATTTCGCTGGAAAAAAAGAAAACAGTTTCTGAAATGCTCGTTTGGGGCTTTTGTACACTAGCGTACCTAAACTTATTTGTCTGATTAGCTCTGTCGGTAGGGCGCCTACTTACTTACTATAACATTATTTGAATATATATCTATGTTCGACACATCGACAGGTACTCTCTGGAATTCCTTTCTTTATTTTTCAGCGTGCTTTTTTCCCTAGTATCAGGGCAAGTATCCTTTCTTTTATCAGACTGCTTAAGAAGGAGGGTTATGTTTTTCGCGCGTGCATGGCTATCACTGTGGTCAGAGGATTCTATTACACGGGCTACAGTCCAAACGGCTTGATGGATTTTGACATATGAGATGTTGTTGGATTTGTCCTAGCAGTGCAGAATTTTATAAGATCAAAATAATGATTATTACTCCAAAATTTCAACACAGCTTACAGTTTAAATAGCTGGGTGGATTTTGAAATACGAAATGTCTCTATATTTTTCTTGAAATACGAGTAACGTAGATTATATTCAAATTTTATAAAAACGAAATAACGGATTTGTAACAAAAATTTCTACTTCACGGGCTACAGCTCAATTAGCTTACTGACCTTCCTAAGCGCCCGGTGAGGCAGTGTTCAGTGTCCCGTTCGATAATACCCGACTCGAAATGTGTATTGCACAAAATTTTGCCATACAACATGTATTTACCGTTGTCAGTGACACTGGATATATTAAGATTTTATAAAATATCAAAATGGCGAATTTTCAAAGCTCGTACGGGCTACAGTTCAAAAGGGTTGATGGATTTTGTCATTTGATAGTACAACTAAAGCTTTATCATTTTCGGTTTTATGTAGATATACTTATTTGCTAATTTCCATCCTGAAAGGTCAATACTGTTTTTTCAAACACCCTGTATATGTTAAACAATGGGTAATTAATCGGGTCAATTTGTTTATCGGATAGATAACGGGTACCTTTATTCTATCTATTATTAATGAGCCTATCACCAGTTAATATTCTGAATTTTAGAACGTTTGTAGCGTATTTTGAAATCTATAAGTTAAAGCGGGTTTTCCGTGGCGGTTACCGCTGTTAACCATGGCCATCTTCAGTTCACAAGCCGAAGCATTCATCTCGATTTGTCTACTATACCAAAAATGGAGATAAAGTTGAGACGAGTTAAATCCTCTGAAGGAAAAATTAGTTACGAACATGAACAAAAGAAAAATTAAACCGATCAAGTCAGTAAAACAGACCCACGCAAATAGACCATAGACATTATTTCCCTGCGCTGTCAATAGTTATCGTCGATCTGGCAACGTTGCCCCTTGACAGATCGTCAGACGCGGCAACCGAAAAACGGCCGCAAAACAATCAAGCAGATCGTTACGCCGGGCGTTGAGCCCAGATAGCAGAAGAGGCCGCATATTGAAAGTATTTCTCTATCATGTGTTAACGATACATGTATGGGAAAACCTATGATGTGTGAAATGTGTCTAAAAAATTGTTTTTATATATGTTCAGGATGCTCTACAACGCGTTTCTTTCGTTTTTTGGCTTTCTCTGTGGCGCCACTAGATCGATTTTCATGAACTACCGAGCTTCTTCACCATTGGGCTAGTAGTAACTTTGTGTAAAAATTTCATTTAAACCCGAGCAGTACTTTTCAAGTTATAGGTGGTCCAAGGATTAGTCCAAGGAACACAACATCTATATCTCATTTTCAAAATTTTTCGCGATTACCATACTTCCTGTGCAGCGTGCAGCTGTACTTCCTGTACAACGATACGGTAGACCTTTTTTTGCCTGCGGACATTCGTCAGAAAATCTCTGACAAAAGAGCCACTATTAAGCAGGCAAAAAGGTCTTGTCATCCTGATGACATTCGTAGGGCTACAAATCTTGTCCATGAAGTGAGAAACGCACTGCACGAACTCCACAACGAGCAATGGAGCGACTTTTTGGCGGGAATGCTTGATTCAAGTATTTCTCTCTGGAGGGTAGCAAAGTCACTCAGAAACGGAAAGCGAGAACAGCTCCCACACAACCACGGTCCTGAAGGCATAGTCTTCAGAACGAAGCACAAGGTCGACGTTTTCGCTGATGCCATGGAAAAACAGTTCTCTCCCAACTATGATCTTGATAATGACCCCGACGAGGAACAACACATCGTTCGATCCGTCAGGAGATATTTTAGGGCCAACGGCGTTAGCGGAGGCACTGAATCCTCTTCAGATGACTCTTCTTCAGAAGATTTGTCTGAGGCTCCACATAGCACATCAGCGGAACCCTTCCAGGTTCCACATTGCACTCCAGCGGCGCTCCTAAGTCATATTAAAGACCTCAAGGTGCGTAGAGCACCTGGGGAGGATCCAATCACCAACAAGGCGTTGAAGCTGCTATCGCCGAAAGCTCTGGCATATTTGGTGACAATAATCAATGTGATGCTCCGAATCCATTACTTCCCTGCTGGGCGGAAGACTGCTGAGATCATGATGATTCCAAATAAGGTGGGTTCAATATTTCCTCAGGATTACTGTCCCATTAGTCTGCTGTCACCTCCTAAGCTCTCCGAAAAGGTGATTTGACTTGAGAATTTTTCGTCAAATCACCATGTGATCCCTGACGTTCAATTTGGTTTTGGGTCCGAGCATAGCACCGAGCTACAGGCAGTCAGGCTAGTGGAACATGTAGCCAGAGGGTTCACCCTCAGCATGAGTCCTGGCATCTTGCTTTTGGATGTCTCAAAAGCCTTTGACAAGGTGTGGCCTCTTCTATAAACTAATCTAAAAGAGTTTTCCTTTTTGGCTTCTAAAATTACTGAAATCTTTTATTAGCTTTTCGTCCATGATGTCCCTTGCCCCAGCAACTGTGAAGTTTACCTCTCTGCTGACGACACTGCACTTGTCGCTCAGTCGTGTACTGGTGATCTGGTTCTAGATGGGTTGCAAAATGCGGTGGACCAAGTACTAGAGTGGGCGGAATGGTGGCTGATTAAAATTAATCATTCGAAGGCGCAGGCTATTTATTGTACCAAAAAAACGTCCTGCCCCCCAGCAGAGGTTTCTGTAGACGGCAATCGTGTACCATGGACAAATTCTGCCAAGTACCTCGGTGTCACCCTTGATAAAGGCATGAGCTGGCAGAAACATACAGCAGCCTTGAAAACAAAATTCCGAATTGCGTTTCGGCAACTATATCCTTTGTTATGTAGATCCTCCAAATTGAGCTTAATAAACAAAGTTCGCTTATATAAAATGATTTCTTGCCAAAACACACATGCAAAGTCTTCAAGTGCTGCAAAGCAGAACTTTGCAAACAATTTGCAACGATCCATAGTATGTCTCAAACAAGACACTACACAGAGACCTTGACATTCCTTACTTGAGGGATTATGTATTAAACTAAACACTTCTGTTTTTGTTGGCTCTTCTCCTTTTTCCGTCTCTTTCCCTTTCTCTTTTTCCTTGACATTGTCTGGTTTCTGGACAACCAGCACTGACAGATTCGACTAACGTACATTAGACAGTGACTAATGGGCAAAGGTTCTACGGACCGCCCAGACAAACACATGACGAATAGTAGAACTTCCTTGACCAGTGGCGTAGGAAGTAAAAATGAATTCTCCGACCTTTTAGCTGGATGCGGTGACGGAAACCGCCGAAGTTCAGAAAAACAAGTAATCGTAAACCTAGGAAAGACTGGGCAATTCGCGTGGCAACTACCCGTTTGGCTAAAGTTCTCTCTCGAAAAAGTTAGTTACGAATATGTATAACAAAAAGTCATCCAAACAACTAAAATTTGCATATCTAGCATGCCTTTATGCAGTGCTGGGTGGTCAGGGTCCATTAAAGGATTCGGTTCCCCTAGATTCGTTCCATTGTCGGCTCGATCAAGCAAATTCGTTCGTTTCATTCTACAGGGGTAAAAAACCTAAAATCGACAAAATGTCATCTTGCAGACTAGGTAGTTTTTAGTATGCAAATAGTTCATTCCTCTATGTAGGAATGTCCTAACGACACGACAGGTGCCCTATATTTTTCTTGATGTATTGTTACCAGCGATAACAAGGATTTCAACTGTTTCATAGTAGGTGTGACAGTTACGCTTTTGTTCTATATGAAGCACCGTTCTGTATTGTATAAACAGTCTAAAATAAATGATAACGGCTTTATTGTTCATATAAATCCTATGATAGCGGTAAGTTAATGTGATCCCTTACCGTTATTTTTTCTGTAAATTGGAAATTGGACAGCGTTAAAATTTTTTAAGCGATAAAAATAACAGTTTAAAAACAAAAAAACACGATAATTTTTAATTACAAAGGGTTTATGTTACAGTAGTAGATGGACTAACAATCAATCATAATTAATGACCTCAAAATAAAATTATAACAAAATTTAAGTTATTAGCAGATTAATCCAATTCAGAGTAGAATGCGTGGGGGTCATTTTACTTCATTTTCATAACTCTCCTCTCATAGATAGTTGCCAATAGAATGATTGTAACATTAAGGCCCAAATTCACCAACAACAGTCCGTTATTCTCCACCTATAGGGTAACAGACCGTCAGATACAGCGAATAAGCTTCAAGTTCCAATCAACAAATTTTAGCAACCAATAGCTATGAAATGTTGAAAACAAAATACTGTCAAAGTATGAGATGACAACTTGTCATTGAAACATCACCAGCTTATTGAATATTAAGAAATTACATATAATTCAGTCAAAATTTTAAGAAATGTTTGATTTTTGAATTAAATTCATGTTTTAATTACTATTGTTGATTTTTTATTCATGTTTATATTATTTTCTTCAATTGGTATGTGATACTGGGTGTTTTTTCCTATAAACCTCTTGCAGATAGCCATTAAGCACCTACTTGATGACAGGCTCTACCAAAAGATATTGCTCGTTTCCAAACATTCATTCATTTACTCGCCGTTCATCAGAACCATTATGGCACCTTAGATTGATATTCCCACAAAACCATTCAGGTTTTTTGATATCCATACATCCATAAAGTTGAATATTTTTCGTTGTTCAGGAACTGAACAAACATCCACACTATATTCACAGCGATTAAGAAATTCCCAAATATATGCCTTAAAGCTACCAGCAAACCTAAAACCTGCAAAAAAACTACAAAATTGACATATTTTTCTTTTTTCACGAGTACGCATTCTAGGTTATATTTATATTAGACATTATTTGAATACAGCTGATTATTGCATTTCAAGGAGTGACACATGTGTGGGATCTGTCAATTCCATGCTATTCAATGACAACACGGTGACTTGTGTGGTTATCAGCGGCCATTTTGTGAGGGTGCGACAGGGTTGCCAGATTGTGCATTAATATTCCGTTTCACCCTCCTGGTCCCAGTGGAGTAAGTTCCGCCAACTGTTGAAATATACTCTACTAGGCTTTATAAGACTATTCGTGACATTTTCCCCAAAATCATTGCACAACACTTGAAAAAATGCAAATGAAAATTTAAAATTATTTCCATGACGCCGCAATATAGCTCCGTCGGTACCTTGGGTTATACATCTTGACAGTAGGGATGTTCGATACGATCCTATATTTAGAAGTATCAATACATTTCACGAGTATCGTCATTTTTCGATCCGGACTGTGTCAGAAAGAGTAACTGCCATTTGGCTGCGACATTACCCTGCCAAATCAGACATATCTTTCATCATTTTCAAAGACATTGTACAAAATCTTCAAATTTGTGAAGTTAGCGAGTTACACTTCATACGTTGTTACCAGACATGCCCAAATGATCAGTTGCTGCCGTGATATTCATCCCGACCACTGCATCCCCACGGCTAGGCGACCTGTATGTTAAATTTGTATTGATAGGACAGCGGGTTATGCTATAAATCATATGTCACAGTGTTTGTGCACTGATTGCAACGGTTAGATGATACCACAAATATTTTCATAAATAGGAGATTTTTCCCATTCCGGATCGAACAATCTACCAAAGATGCTTTTAATCATGATACCTTCAAATTCAAAACCAGCAAATGTAAAAGATTCATTTCGCACCCTCCATCACGGGACGTGATCGTCGTTAGACTTGGCAACCCTGCAAGTGTCAGATAGATCTCCCTGACAGTAAAAAAAAATAGACAAACAATAAACATTACTAGTTTTTTGATTTTTGGACTTAAAAGCCATTATCTGTTAAGCATTTTTCATAATTTTTTGTCTATGTCCATAGTAATTGCATTATGCATCAGGGAGATGTAGGGGTTGACACGTCTTACACATATTATCTGTGTTTTAGGATCGAGAGGACCTAATGTTTTTATTGCTTTGAATAAATCCATTAACCCATAAATTAATAAATGATTACTCTTATGACGTAAAAGGAAGATGAGGAATTGGATGGAATGTATTTTATATTCTATTTTCTTGCAAAATACAGACAAATCCACACTATTTAACAGGTATCTAATGATAACTTTCGGTATATTGAAGTTGGTAAATTCGAGAGTGCCATGCATTGACAAACGTCCAAATATGCTGCCAAATTTAACAGCTAGAAAAATGACCTATTATTTGCCCCATTCTCATTCGCTGAGGGGGATAACGGATTGTTAAATGTAAACCTATAACATATATCAAAATGCATGAAAGTTGTCCTGTTTTTTCTGTACAAAAGCATCATGTTGGAATCAAAAAGTGGTCTTGTTTATAATACAGTCGAATTTTCACGATTTCATTCAATATTTCAATAGAAATCACTGATATTCAGAGATCTTTGACAGCTTCCGTCAAATTGCATTTCGATAAGGTATTTTCCTATTGGTCCAACTGACCGTCAAATATTAATGTTGGTGAAATTGGCCCTAAATATATCAAGCACCCCACGCTTTTTACTCTTAATTGAATTGTTCTGTTAATAACTTATATTTTATTATTTAACGTTCGACCTTCTAGTACTGTATAAACTGTTTGTCATTAAAAATTATTTTTTACTTTTCAGTGCGGTTAGCTATAAAAACGTGTTCTTTTAGTTTTTTTAAACTATCACTTATTTTTGATTTTTTAGTTCGATTCATCCATTTTTTTTATTCATATTTGTATTTTAATCAATTATATGAATATTATAAACAGTAATTCGCGTGTATTAGACCTGCGTATGTATCATGAATGAACAAGGTGAGAATTCACTACATTGAAAAAGTATCTGCCTCCGTTGTGCTGCGCCGAGTGCCCGAACCAACAAAGAGTAAGTACGAAACTGCACGCATGCGCAGATCGAGCGCTAGCTCTATCTCTCTTACCCCCTTACAAAGGATCTATAAAAGAATTTATAAATCCTGACGGTCCTAATAAGGATAATGGAAAACTGTTATCAAATTATTGCATTGCCATCGGTCCTTGATAAGTGTGCGAAGCTTCGGATATATATATGTATGTCACAGCCAACTAGCAAAACTAGCCGTTCAATAAACAGCCTAGCCTCTTTACCAAACAGCGCTGTTCAACTAGCGGCCTGAATGATGTTCAGTCATTTGATCAAACAGCTAGGCAACTGGCTTAAGGCGATAGCGTTTAACTACTTGCCTAGCCTGTTCATTTAAATTTAGTTCCACTTTCTGCCACCTTGTGCAGAAACTCTTAAAACTATCAATATGGCGTCGGCAAACAACAAATTTGATGGTGTTTTCCAAAGTTTAATGAAAAATAGTACAATGGAACAGTGTTGTGACAATAATAATGTGAATTTATCTGTGACTGACTCAAGCAATTCAATTTTTAAAGCGAATTTCGATCGAAAACTTGTTGAATATGACGAACAGCATCAAGGTAAGTTTGTTTTGATTCCTTCGTATTATTCTTTGTTCTATTGTGAAGTATGTAATAAATTAATTACCAAGCGTATATAATTGATGTGGTTTATATTTTATCATTGCAGGATCGCATAGGAAAGCTCGGACAGCAGAAAGAATTTTGGAGGTTATGAACGAAATAAAAAAAGCTAAGGTGGCCATGAGTTCTGGACAGCGAAGGACGGTAATGGATTATTATTGGATGGGCAAATACGACATTATGACAACTGCAAATGAAGATTCTTTAATTTTTAAAAGACTCACGGCGACTGATCCCACAGTACGCATTTTATCTAGAGAACAGTATTTTGATATCTTCTTAGATGTACATAAATCCTGCGGTCATGGTGGGCGAGATAAAATTTTGTACGACATAAAGAACATATATTATATTCCTAAGAAAGCAGTAGAAATTTCTGTGTCTTTGTGTCCTATATGCGAAACTAAAACAAACGCACCAAGAAAAGGTATTGTGACGAAGCCAATCGTCTCACGTGATTTTAATCTAAGAGGACAAGTCGACCTTATGGATTTTCAGTCCTGTCCCGATGGTCAGTTTAAGTGGCTTTTAAATTATCAAGATAATGCAACCAAATTTCTGAATCTACGGCCACTTAAAACAAAAAGGGCTGCTGAGGTAGCTTTTGAGCTGATGAAGATTTTTTTGACATTTGGAGCTCCCTACATTTTACAATCGGACAATGGCCGTGAATT
The DNA here is from genome assembly GCA_963669975.1 of Acanthoscelides obtectus. Taxonomy (NCBI): domain Eukaryota; kingdom Metazoa; phylum Arthropoda; class Insecta; order Coleoptera; family Chrysomelidae; genus Acanthoscelides; species Acanthoscelides obtectus. The sequence continues at coordinate 24,401,663 of CAVLJG010000001.1, forward strand.
CACTGCAAATGTAATAAAAGAATTAGTTACAATGTGGCCTGAGTGCAAAATTGTTCATGGGAATCCACGTCTTCCCCAAACTCAAGGCAGTGTCGAGAGAAGCAACCAAGACATCAAAAATATGCTGCGAGCATGGATGCATGAAAACAAATCAACAAACTGGTCTGTGGGCTGATTTTTTGTGCAATATTTCAAAAACAGTTCATTCCATAGATCTCCATATAAAGCTTTATTTGGAAGTGAACCTAAAGCGGGCTTAAATGGATCTGATATTCCACCATCTATACTTTTAACTATAGAAACAGAGGAGCAATTGGAAACTTTAAGAGAGCGAGAATCAGCTGAAGCTACACACAGTAACTGTGACAACAACGATGACAATTTCAACGTAACGCAAAATATTGAAAATTTAGAATCAAACTTCAACTGTGCAGTTTGCCATAACAGTGCCACTGAAGCGCACAAATGTGAGTCTTGCAATAATGTTATACATGCAATAAGCGGAATAATGTTGGTTAAAGAGGGTTCTGCTTCCAAATTGGTATGTTTTATGTGTAAAATTGAACAGGATATAAATTTAGAGAGAGACCAAGCACACAAAGGACTTAAGCGTGCAGCCGAACAGATGATTGATGCTAGAATTAAAAAAATGCCTAAGTTAGATATTGGTAATAGTGTTTTGGTAAGCATCCCCAAAGTGGATCGCGGGCCTTTGGACATGAAAAATATTCAAGGTAAAATTGTTGACATAAGAAATGGCGTTCATAAAGTTGGAACTAAGTATGGTACAATTAAAAACTGGTTTTCTCGCCAAGACTTGCAGTACTCAGATACAGACTATGGCGACGAAATTTCAGAAAACCTTATTTCTTTAAGAGAGGCTGTGGCAAGTCAGTCACCTTTCGGTGGCCAGGGATTCCAAAAATGTAACTGTAAGCCTGCTGTTAATCCATGTCGCAATAATAGATGTTCCTGTTCCAAGCACAAAGTTCTTTGCGGGTCCAAATGCCATGGAAGCTTAACTTGTGTTAACAAATAATATTAATACTTGTGTACTTAAGTTACGTTATTTCCAAATAACAGTAATATGTTACATTTTAAATATAATAAAGGATCCGTTATGTCAAATGCCGCATCTTTTTTTTATTTCTGTCACATGGTTACCCTATCCTACGAATGGCTTAAGCATTTTCCAGCTACTGTATTAAATGCTGTAATAGCCGCTACGGCTGCACATCATTCAGGCCGCTAGTTGAACAGCGCTGTTTGGTAAAGAGGCTAGGCTGTTTATTGAACGGCTAATTAAGCTAGTTGGCAGCGACATATACATACAGGCCAAGCTTACAACAAAAAGGCGTGTTAAAAATGTAGTTATGTAGATGATTGGCTCAGCCGTTTCCACATAACTGTCTTTGGAAATATTGAGCCTCTCCATGTTTCAGGTAGCGGTCCACATTTTTGAATGATTGAAAATCGTTTGGAAATTGAAAATCGTTCAAACTTCTGCAGCTCCGCGAACATGCATGATACACAGGATAGGTCGGCGCCCGGAGCATCGGCCCTTCGATGCCCTTGCGTCGCTAGTCCGTGGAACGAATGGGATGCGGTGGAAAGGTATTGCATGTTCGTTCCATCAGGCCCGATTAGTTTGCGAGGTTAGATTCGGTTTAACCGGATGTACTACACTACTCGTTCAATCAGAACGGGTCGGACCGGAATTACACAACACTACTATCGTGTACAATTGTGGAGATTTTTAGGATTCCTCCACGCCTCCCCTTCAGAGAAAATTTGCTACTTCTTGCTCTTCAAAAAGATAGGTACACTTTCACAAAACATTATCTCTTGTCATGAGAAAAAATCGTACGGGCGAGCATGAACGTTGCTATGACTCACTTCGGGTATGAAGATCCACGGCAGTACGGTAGCTTCTACCGACTGCAACCCAACGGCTGGCCGGCGACGCACGTATCCATCAAAATCCGAGCAGTACTGTTCAAGTTACAAATGGGGCAAGGCTTAACGGACAAACAGACAGACCGACAGAAATGAGTGTCAGAATTTTTCGTGATGTAGATGTCAGATACACTGGAGCGTCGTTAATTCGAATCGACCGGAACCAAGACTCATTCGGATTACTGAATTGTCCGAATGTTCAAATCTGCTTTCAGTAACTCTTTAGATAATTTTATAGAGCACATTTTTAATGGTATATCGAATGTTTTATAACGCCATCAGCAGTGTTATACCGTAATTCTGGTCAAAGGACGACAATTTATTTGGCTGCGGTAGTGAAACGGAAATTTCTATGATGGAAAATTTTAATTTGAATGAATTTGACAACGTCATATATCAATATACGGGATATTCCACTATTTTTTGATGCAACAGCGTTATCAGGTGGTTGTCTTCCGGAAACACTGCTTTGTTTCGTATTCATCCATATGAGTTGATTTCACATGTTCACCACTGCTGCAAAGTTTGTGAATAATAGCACAGAACTGACCCGAGCAAGTGACTGAAGAGAGGTGACTGGCTAAGTCGTTGAACTCTCAAGGACACCTTCTACTACCTCCCGCCTCCTACCTGCTCTCACCGCCGATCCGGATTTACGACGCTCCGGATTTTTGATGGCCGGATTTCCGATGCTCCAACAAACATAATATCTCACTTTCAATACTTTTTATAACAGTTCCTCGCCAGTGGCGTAAGAAGTAAAAGCAAAAGGATCGCTGAAGTCGACGCCTCTGGAATCTTCGATACTTCGTGGTACGTCACAAGTCTGTGCTTGCGCCAAACACATGACTTGCACGGTGGTATGCACGTAATTTTTCTGCTAATGCCAAATCTCTGGTGTCATCGGGCGGTCGAACGAACGAGTCTCAAAACCTTGATCAATCAGTTGCTGCGATTTGAACCATCATCTTAATTTAGCACTTATGTATTATACGTAGTCATGCTATAAGTTCTGTCCCTCGTTTTCAAACAAGTGTAGACCTGTTAATACTTGTCCGATTGTTTACATTGTGGTGTCAGTTGATTAAGCGCTTTTCGGGTAATTACATATACCTCAGTTTGTATTGATCTCTCGAAGCATAACGATGGAGTGGGGCAAGGCAGAGAACCGTATTGCAGTGATAGCTTTACATAAGTGTAATCACAGTGCTAGTCAGATTTTTGAACTCTTACGCGGCCTTCAAATATCGCGTAAATTTGTGTCTAGGGCCATTCAGCGGTACAATGAGACGTCCTCTGTTGATGACAGGCCAAGAAGCGGAAGACCTCGTCAAGTAAGGACTCCAGCAGCCATCAAAGCCGAAAAAGCCAGGATTCAAAGGAATCCACTCCGGAAGCAGAAGATCCTATCCAGGGAAATGAAGATTCCTGTCCGGACGATGTCGCGCATCATTAAACAAGACCTAGGGCTAGGGGCTTACCGGAGACGTACGGGCCAGCGACTTACGGCCACCTTGCGACACATCAGGGCGACAAGATCCAAGAAGCTCTTGGAGAGGTACGCAGCTGGGGGATTCCGAAAGATTTTGTTCACGGATGAGAAAATCTTCACCATAGAAGAAAAATTCAACCGACAAAATGACAAAGTGTATGCAAGGAGTTCACAGGAAGCTTCGGAGATCATTCCGAGAGTTGAGAGAGGCCACCACCCTGCGTCAGTCATGGTTTGGTGGGGGGTGTCCTACGAAGGGGTCACTCAGCTCCATTTCTGTAAACAGGGCGTGAAAACAAAAGCGGCAAACTATCAGAGCGACATACTGGATCCTATCGTCAAGCCTTTAAGTGGTACATTGTTTGCCAACCAACACTGGGTCTACCAGCAGGATTCCGCCCCCGCTCACAAGGCTAAGAGTACGCAGCGCTGGCTGGAAAGCAATGTGCCAGAGTTCATTGCTGCGGAAGATTGGCCCTCAGGGAGTCCGGACCTCAATCCTTTAGACTACAAGTTGTGGGACCTGCTAGAGCAGTTGGCCTGCTCCAAAGCCCACCGTAATATCGAGTCCCTGAAAGCGGATTTGATCCGATCAGCGGCAGCTATTCCTTTGGAAGCTGTGCGTGCAGTGATAGATGAGTGGCCCGCGAGATTGAAGCAGTGTGTGAAGGCCAAGGGGGGACATTTTGAATAAAACTGTTTGATTATGAATTCTAAAAATGTTGTCGAATAAATAATATCTTTCATATAAATATATCTTATCTTGTTTCATTTTTATCATGAGATTATCATGGGACAGAACTTATGGCACGACTACGGATAATAGGTGCGTAGTATTACCGGGATAATAGCACGTCTTAGATACAACATTTAGAATTCCCTACAACCCCAACCCTCGCCTTTCAATCGCTACAAGAATGTCTGAAATTGAACTGGAGTGTCTGAAACGCCAAAAAAACGAGGTTTGGGATTTTTTCATTTTTTCCTTTTTTGGCGGAAACTGCTTCATCCCTGGATCAAAAACCTACAAACCTTTTCCGCCCTTAGCCTAGTAGTACCTTGTATCAGAAATTCATGAAATTTGTAGCGATGCCATCCAAGTTATAGAAGGGCCAAGCGGACAAGCAGACACAAACAGACAGATCGATAGACAGGTCTGTCTGAGTGACAATAATTGTTCGTGATTTACATGCCAGATAACAATATTTCAAAGCAATTGAAGAAACATACATTTCTCCTCCCATGTACAGGGCCATCATTTTTTTTGGTAGGTATTATTTTGACAGCAGGCAACACTTCCATGCTCAACATATTGACAGATATATTGTGTCAAACTTCCGCTGTGAGCAATGGATCGTTTTAATCTTGAACAAAGGTGGGAAATTTTGAAAAACTATTTTCAAAGTGAGTGATGTGTTGCAGAAACTTTGCGAAAATGGAGAAGACTATTTGGTCGGGATGAAGTCCTTGTGGATAACAGAAGGTACGAGCGTGTTCGACCCGTACGTATAGCCGAAAATATTGCTGCTGTTGCCCAGAGCGTGCGTGAAAACGCAAGAATGTCAACTCGTCACAGAGCACAACAAGTGGGCATCAGTCGCACTTCTGTGCGCAGAATATTGCATAACGACCTGGGATTATTTCCTTACAAGGTGCAACTTGTGCAAGAGTTGAAACAAAATGACCATCCGCTTCGATATCGTTTCTCTGTGTGGGCTCTAAATTAATTTTAAACGGACGTCAATTTTGGTCATCTTTTCGGACGAAGCCCATTTCCATCTGGCACGTCACATTAACAAGCAGAACTGTAGGATTTGGGGTTCTGAAAATCGACATATCGTCATAGAAAAACCAATTCATCCAAAAAGAGTAACTGTTTGGTGTGTCTTTTATAGAGGTGGGATTATTGGTCCCTACTTTTTTCAAGATGAAGATGGTAACAGCGTGACGGTAAACGGGGAACGCTATAGAGACATGTTGAGGAGTTTTTTGTGGCCACTTACACAACCTCTGGTTCCAGCAGGATGGCGTAACATGCCACACCAGCCGTGAAACAATCGAACTTTCACACACTAAGTTCGGAATTGCGTTATCAGCCGTTTTGGAGACATCATTGGCCAGCCCGCAGCTGTGGGTTGACGCCCATGGATTACTTCCTATAGGGTACTGTTAAGGACCGCTGTTACACTAACGATCCTCAAACAATGGATGTCCTTAAGGAAAATATCTATCGAGCTATTGATGAAATAGACCCACAAACTATCGAAAATGTGCTTCAAAATTGGGTTTAGAGGATGGACTACTGCCAGGCCAGCCGCAGCAACCATTTAACTGAAATTGTTTTTCATAAATAATCGGAAGGTATATTCTTTTGAATCAAGTATCGAGTGTTACATATTATTAAAGAGTGTAACTTCAATACCAATTTAAAAAATAAAACCAATGGATGGCCCACCCTTTACAATTCATGCGGATTAACTCGAATTCGGCGCCTCCAATCCTTTCTTTATGGAGTCACACTGTTAACGCATCAACATCATCACATCATTTTTATTAATACCTTATCAAAGTTAAAGTCATTTATTTCCCATAATTATTATAAATAATCAGCCCTATACTGGAGACAGTTGGAAAATAAATAAGATCACCCACTGAAATCTTCAAAGATTTGTGCGGAGGATACTTTTTAAATTCCATTGTCTCATCGAAATAACATCATCACCATTCAATATATAAGCCAAAAAATCAATCAAAGCAATCCTAAAAAAAACTTAATTTGTTGGTACGTTGTCACATATTTTCATTCATTCATTACAAAGTGTAAATAAGCTTAACACTCTCGAACAATAGTTCCAGTAGTTTTAACCGAACTAGAACTTTTAACCCCTTAAAGATTGAAGATTTCGAAAGAAGTTATAACGAAGATGGGGAAAGATGAAAATCTCTCATTTCTGAAAAATACAATTTTGGCTATTGATTCCTCCGGTACCTAACCGACGCGTCTTTTTAAGATCCGTAATTTGCTTGAAATTAAAGTATTTTTTTCGCAAGGTGTATCCAATAGAACAATTTTTTTCGCACCAAAAAAGCTCCCATAAATTCAACTTTAAGAAATTAAATATTACTCGTTTTTTTCAGACATGTGTGATAATTTTGCACTCATGAGGAACCTTGTAACATTTTTATAATTCTATTTGAAAGAAGATTGAAAACGATGAAAAAACCAAGTTAAATTATCTTACCTTTGAAATCAAACTTTCCTTACGGAGAGAGAAGCTCTGCGGGCAGAAGGATAAACGATTTCTGCCACCACTAACAATCGACTGTCGCGCGTTCAAATGAAGAGCCAAAGAAGGCCGTGGATTGCCATGGAAGTTCTGGGAATGTCAGGGATAAGCGCATACAGGGGCGGTGCGATGAAAAGTCTACTGCGCATATAGCGACTTGTAGTTCTCAATATAAAAAATGGGGTTATGTAGATTATTGGCTCAACCGTTTCCACATATTGAGTGTTGGAATTATATAAACTTTCCATGTGTTTGGTTGGGTCGGTTGTTTCCTAGCGAGGATCTACGTATTAAATTTGTTCAAGCAACAAGTAGTCATTCAGGGCACATTTTTGATTGAATGATCTTTGATTTTTTCCAAAGAAAGCGTGGTTGCTTGTGCACACGAGGCTACGTGGTATTTGGGAAGGCGGAGTTTTTAGCTGCAAGGGGGCTAGGACCCAGTTCCCTAAAACTTACCGCTTAACCGCAAGGCTTATCGCGTAATCCGCAATTTCGGGTAGTATTTCTTATTGAACTTGCCAGTCGAAAGTCAAATTCGTGTTTCTTCCAAAATAATTCAAGTTAGGTAGAAGGAGCCAGTCAAGGATTTGTTTGTACCTTAATTCTCATAGTCTGTAGTGAGTATCCAAGTGCATTTGACATAAGTCAATTTTTTTACAGTTCTGTCATTAAATGCGTTTTTAGTGTTATTTTCTAAAAGTGCAGATAATTTTGGCCTTAGAGGATTTCAAGACATGGTACTTCTCACATAATTAGCGAAGCTCCGCACAGGTCTAATGAAGGTGGGTGTTTCCAGAGTGACAAGTGAGTCAAAAGTATGCACTAAAACTGCGCAAAGAATGCATTTTAATCATATAGGCTTGGCTCCTTCTAATCTATTTGAATTCATTCGTTTTTCCCTACTCAAGGGTTTCTACCGCATCGAGGTAGGCACGGGTATTACGTATCCTGAAAAGTGACATTATGTCGATTTTTTTTTGACGTTGTTTCGGTTTTTTGTTACATTATGGAGGTTTTTCTACAAGATGTTAACTTAGCACTAGCTGGTGGATACGTTGTGAACTCGTTTTGAAGTTGTACGTGTTGCCTAAACGTCGTGAGGCTTCAGTTATTAATGTTTGGCTCAGATGTGATTTAAAATCTGCTTTAGAGATCGCATTACTGGAGGTTTAAGCTGTAACTTGTATACTATAGCTAGAAGGAAACGGCAATGCATAGGAGCATAGTGAGGATTTGCTTGCTAATAATATGTGTTGATGATAGTTCCGTTGTATTCCTGTCTCAAATACACTTGAGATTCAAAGCTAGACATTAGTTGCGCATCCACTTTTTCTTATCCATTCTGGAAATTACATATGCAAATTTGCTGAATTTAAAAAATGAGTCATATAAATGCTACACTAAAAAACGTAAAAAACCGTGATTCATAACTTTGAACAAAACATGTCTCCAGAAAGGACAACCTATAAATAACACGTCGGGCACAGCTAATAGATATACTTCATTGGCAGCATATTCAGTAATAATTTTCTCACACAACAAATATCACTACAGCAATGCGTGTAGTTGAGTCATTCCTCCATAGATGGACGCTCACAACGAACGTAGTGAGCAACGTGGAATGACTGCACTCTAAAAACTACCTAGGTTGCAAGATGCCCTTTTATAGTTTTTTTTGACGTTTTATAGGTTTTTAACATAATACCCGTGCTGAATGATTCTTCAGCATCTGTTTGGAGTTTGCATTTCATTTCCCGTCACTTTGGCCTACCTGTCAATTGACGAGAAGTTATTGTAATCGCAAAAAATTCGAAAATAAGATCAAGGTCGGTCTGTTTGTCTGTCTGCTAATCCGTGGCGTTTCTAAAACTTCGAAAGTACTGTTCGGATTTTGATGAACTGTTGACACAAAGTTACTGCTAAGCCGTGGTCGAAAAAGCTTCATATTTTTTGAAGATGGGCCCAGTCAGCAGAGCTATGGGCAAACAACAACAAAAAAATAAGAATCGCTCAAACATCGTTTTTTGATGTTTCGGAAACGCCTGCTAATTTTTGGAAAGTTCTTTGAGAGATATAAATTGGGGGTGGAGATTGTAGGGAGTGGATGATGGTATGTCTCAATTTTTTGGCGTTAATATATTCATATTCTTCGATCCCTGGTATTTATATGCCGCACCTATTAAGCATGGTTAGATTTCCCTGTATATCGGCCCTTAAGACTTAAGAGAAGAATGATCATATTTTAGATACGTGGAGCGTCGAGCGCAATGAAAATAGGAGATCAACCTGTAAGAAAGGTAGCCGTTGGCGGTGTATGCATCGAATTTCTGATCGCAACCGTTGCCATTGCTTATCAAATGGAATGGGATTGAGGATCAATTATATAGGCCTATTTGACTGGCTTGACCTATTTAATTCATTTGTTATTCATGTTCGTAGTTAACTTTTTGCTGAAAAAATCTTCTATGAGGTGCGTTGCGTGGGAACTGCCAATGTCAAAGTTAGCCTTCTTGGTGCAAGCTGGAGTAGTTGAGAATACGGTGCTCTTCAAAACGTGGAATCTAGTGGAATGTTATTGAGTTCGGAGTATTGGGTCAGCCGCAAATAGAATTAGAACTTCAAAATGAAGACCATTTGAAAAAATAATTTCTCTATTTATCGTTATCTTCAGAAATCACGGAAACTGCATATATCTTAAAGACGTGACAGACGAGGAACGAGGAGAAATGTTGGATGTTATGGCTCGAGCTACGAAAAAAGACTGGTTGGCAGTTAAAAAAACTTTACTTCACTTCGCACGCAACGCCATCATCAGTTCACAAAGGATTATGCTCAGCACAAGTTAGACCCTCCGAGAAAAAAAAAAGTACATCATGAATATGTATACCAAAGAAACTAAACGGATCAAGTTCTTTCCCTGCCCTACCGATAGTCTGGCAACGTCGCCAAAGACCAGAAAACTTAAGAAAGCTGGTACCTACTACATATACTTACATCAAAAAAATTAAGATATACCTTTCCCCATCGCCCAATTTTTTACAACTAAACATTTTTCAAAAAGGATCCTTTCTAGGCTATAGACCGGCCAAGGATTGGCGGACAGAAAGACAGACCGACAGACGAACCGACGGAAATGAGTGACATGGTTTTTAGTGATATATAACATCCAAAAACATAATATCTCATTTTCGAAATTTTTCTGGATTGCAATACTTCATCGCCAGTAGACGAGGGAAGTAAAAATGACATGCCTGGTAGGGTCTCTAACTTGCACTCGGTAAACTTTATTTTTGACGAATATCTATGGATTTTCTCGTTCAAGATATTCCATCCATGTGGTGCCATCTTCGTGTCGTACTTCGTAGCTGTCACACCCTCGCAATTACACCCTTCACGCCACCCTTACTTGCAGCAAGTATCGATAAATTGGTCAAACTTGCGTCCACAAGATGTCACAGAAAACACAGTGACAATAAGTGACAACATGGCATACAACAGGGTTGGATTTAGAAAATAGTACGCAAATTCTTATTTTGCTGTTCTTTTCCAAATACCTGTAGCTTTGTTCCTACTAAATGAGCTCTTGATCAGAAGATATAAGTATATCTTTTTCTGGAACATCAAATGACATAATTCGAACAAGAACTATCACCGACCGTGGTACAACGCCTCTAGGCAGTTGACATTCCATTACAGAACTACCAAACTATTTCCTCAATAAATCTTCCATTTTTTGGGTAGTTGCTGCGCTCCACAAAGTTACCTCAGTGCCGAAATCACTACAAACTTGTAAAATGGAAAGACTCGGGTCACTGTCAGCGGATATATCTGCGCTTATAAGGCGTACAGCAGTACATCACAAATTCACAAAAATGAAACTGTTTTTATATTCATAGGACTCCATTATCTGACCGAATCAAAACTTGCTTGACTTCAAGCGCGCATGCTTCTTTGAACCATAAACGTTCCCAGTTTTATTGAGAACATATTTTGCATGTAACGACTTAGTTGCGGACGAATACGAAAGATGCTCTAACAAGAAATTTCAATAAATTAAACTATCTAGAACATGAACGGCTGGAATTAAAATCTTACATTGCGCATGCGCGTTAAGCTTTAGATGTGGCCGTGCTGGAACAAAGCTTCCATTTAAATGGACAATGTTGGCTGAAATCATCAGAAAATCTCTATTCACCACGAATCGCAGAAATCATCTTCATTGTGTGCAATGCTGTATTGGCGACAAGTAGATTGACTCTGCATTTTCCAGGCAATGCTGACATTAATTCATACACTACTGGTTGGCTCCACGTACAACCTCCTATCCTTCCAGATAACACTGTTCCGCGCGAAAATCTTCTCCGCCAAACAAATACGTTATTTCGATAAGTTCTACATATTTAACCCTTACACCGACCCACGATACACATACATTGAAGATAGGATGTTGCGCATGTGGGCGGAGCTTCGTGACGTCACCTTGAGAGTTGTCGGTTCGTGATTACCAGCGGCAGGATTATCGTAACGTTAGTGCAGTGTACTCATATCGTAATTAATACTATATTGTGCGATGAGTTGGTGATTTTTGGTGGTTTTGTGACTTGTGTGTCAGTTATACATACTTTATATACCCCGTGTGGTTGTTAAATTGATAAAAATGCGGTGTGCTGACATGAAGTTCCACAGTTTTCCTCAAGACCCAAGCCTTAGCAAAAAAATAGCTACATCTTACAAAAAGAAAAGACAGTCAATGTAAAAAGCGGTAGGGTTTGCTCGAAACATTTTTGTGCAAGTGCCTATAAGGTCAATTTGAAACATACCCTTTAGGGTTACACCCCAAAAAGATATGATGCCATTCCTACGGAAAATTCAGCTCCAGTATCCAATACCTGTTAACAAGACGTCTTAATAAAGTTGTGATAGGATACTTTTTTCGGAGTAATTAGTGCAAAATGTGGTCTTCATGGCCATCCAAGTCCCCTAGAGTTTAAGTATATAATAAGGTCTTAAATTATGGGGCGAAACGAAGGCACATACTCACAGTATTATTATTATTATTATTATTATTATTATTATTATTATGATAATTGAGATGAGCAGAGTACACAGTACTATAAGCTCATGCAGTAAATATAGTGTACGGACACGTAACACAAATACATCAAATAGAAAAAAATAAAAAAATACAGTTCATAGCTATAAAGTTTGTACACTCCTCCAGCTATCATACTGCACTTTGAAGCTATTAACTGAAGTAGCACCAACCACACTTTCAGGTAAACTATTCCAGGTGTTGAGTATGCGGTTGGGAAGAAACCACTGTCGGACTGTTGTTTTAAATGGCTCCTTATGCAGTTTGAAGCTGTGTCCGCGTAGATTGCTGCGCGACAGATGGTATAGATGCATGAGGTTGGTGCCCATCAAACCATGAAGTATCCTGAACGTAACTATAAGATCGCCACGAAGTCTTCGCTCAGAGAATGAGGTCAGGTTGAATAATTCAAGGCGATCTTCATAGCTTGGTCTTCGTGCTCCAAAAGGGATACGAGTAGCCCGACGCTGTACTGATTCGACGAGATTTCTATCGCGCAGAAGCACAGTGTCCCATACCGGGCCAGCGAATTCAAGAATTGGCCTCACGAATGCCTTGTAAATGTAGGCGCAAGTGTTGACATCGGATCCTTTGAAAGACCTCTCCAGCATATATAGAAGTTTCTTGGCTTTTGATGTAACGTGGTGAATATGCTCTGACCAGGAAAGACGATCGTTGACTACAACGCCCAGATCAGTGTGGCTCGAAACTGCTTCGATGTTGTGGTCAGAGATCTTGTATGTAAATCGCGGATTTGTCTTCCCGAGGTGAAGGACACAACCCTTAGTTAGATTTAAGGGTAAAAGCCAACTGACTGACCATTGACAAACAATATCAAGATCTCGTTGAAGCATAGCAGAATTTACGACAGTATTGTAAATCTTGGTGTCGTCGGCATAAGCTGAACATGTGGAGGAAATCAATGCGGGCAGGTCACTTGTATACAGAAGGAACAGCACTGGCCCCAAGACAGAGCCTTGAGGAACTCCACTTGCTACATGATGAAGGTGAGACTGGCTATCACTGACGCGCACAGAGAAAGTCCTCCCGGTGAGAAAAGCCTTAATCCACAGTAACAACTCGCCTCTTATTCCCATACATTCCAACTTAAACAGAAGCCTTCTATGTGGTACGCGATCGAAAGCCCTAGAAAAATCTAAGTAGATTATATCAACAGGAGTCTTTGTGTCCAGATACTGAGTCCAATCGTTGAGAGAGTGGAGAAGGTTGGTCATTATTGATCGACCAGGGAGAAATCCATGCTGATTCTTAGGGATAAGGTCATTTTCGAAAGCAAATGACTGGAGCTTATCTAATATGATTCTTTCACCTATTTTGGCGGCGATAGGAACGAGACTTAATGGTCGATAATTTTTAGCGGAGGATTTGTCGCCCTTTTTGAATACAGGGGTAACAGAAGCACTAAGCCAGCATGAGGGTAGGGTATGAGATCTAAAAGACGATGTGAATATCAAGCTTAATGGTAGGGCCAGTGCTGAAGCGCAGTTTTTAAGTACAGCAGCCGTCATCCCATGTTTACCAGGGGAGGAAGAGGTCTTCAGATTTCGCAGGTGCATTAATACATCTTCAGGCAGGAACTCAACTTCGCAAAGGCTGTTGGGACACCTATGGCAGATAGTGGTCGGTAGAAGGTCTCCATTAGGCTCATCGACGGAGTCATCACTAAAGGACTCTGCCAGTAAGTTGGCAGATTCGGTGGCATCCATGTGGAGATGACCGTCAGCGTCGCGGATCTGAGGTGATGAAACTTTGGAATTCAGGTTTGTTCTTAGATACCGAAACAGCTTCTTCTTATTTTTGGAGGTAACGAGTTTTCGTTCATAAGCATGTTTGGCATTATGTAACGTTCTAGATAGGAGGTTAGAAAAGGATCGATGAGACACGTAATCTTGTGAATGGGCACTCCTCCTAAACCGTTGCCACAAAGATCTCTTGTGACGAAGCATCCTCGATATGTTAGAGTTGATCCAGGGCTTTGAGGGGTCACAGTATACCTTCTTTTCAACAGTATTGTCAGCCGTTTCGCTTAGGACTCGTTGAGCGAAAGTGTCCCACATATCTTGGGTGCTACGGTTGTTAAGCAAAGCAGGCCAGTTGACTTCAGACAGGGCTTGGTTAAGAGCATCGTGGTTTACAATTTTGATGGTTTTAAACTTATCGGTTGTAGAACGACTATTTATATTGAACTGGAGAGAAGATAAAAGTGAACAATGGTCAGACTTGCCAAAAGGTGGCAAATAATCTAAATTAGAAACAAAGTCTGCGTCGTTAACGAATATCAAATCCAGAGCCCTAGGCGTCTGTCCTTCCCTGAATCTCGTTGGACGATCAACAAGTTGAGATATGCTAGAGTTGCGTAGCAAGTCGATGTAAGCAGCAGAAGAAGAATTGCATTCAGGAATGGTTGACATAGGCCAGCTAATGTCACGTAGATTGAAGTCACCAGCTATGAAAAGGTTGGTGTTTTTATTTAAGAGATCTGAAATGAGACTGCACAGGTGTGTGTCTCCCAAACAGGGCCGTGGCCGATATATGCAGCCTATCGTGAAGCTGAAATTTGGGCACCTCAATTCCAAAAATAGATTGTCAATGCCATCGAAAGAACTGAAAGAGGGAGATACCGAGAAAGCCGACGCGATTTCCGTGCGAACATAAATGCATACTCCACCAAAACCAGGAGTGCGTGGTGAATCCATTCTGTATAAATAGTATCCAGGCAAATTGATGGAAGAGTCTGACACGTTGGAATGGAGCCATGTTTCAGTAAGACAAACGAACGTTGGATTATTGTCTCGAACAAATGCTTGGAGTTCAAGTAGAGTAGAGTCAGAGGATACTCCAGACATTCCACTAACCGCATCATTAACGGATAAAAATAAAATGAATGCACCTGAAGTATCAACTGACTATAACGAGGAAGTTTTAATGGAAGAAATTGATGAGCTCGAGTATGACAGTCTGGCTTTGTTTGCCATAAATTGCAGGATGAGAGGTTGAAAAGTTCTTCAAATTAAACTTATTCCTGGCTAGACCATCTTAGTAAGGGTGGATAATCAAAACCTTCCACAGCTTTCATGAATCAAATTGAGAACCTGAACAAGGCGTGTTTACTACATTCAATGGGGATGGAATAGTGATAGAAAAGCAAAATTTTATAGGCGAACAGCAACATTGACTGCCCTGAAAAAGCTAAAAAACTATTGTTCAGGTAAAGAACTGTATGATAGTATGAAAAACCAGAAAAATTGTAAAAGGAAATGGAGAAAAATTGTTGCATCGGCGGACGAAAATCGAACAGCGGAGCATTCGGTACTGACACCGACCTTTAAATTGTCCAGAGAGTACCAACAACATGCTTTACGCAGGTGTAAGAATGTACCTATGCGATGTTTATCTTTCTATAGCATAATGGGGATGACGTTGCCAAGTATACGTTTCCTCTTAGTCTAGGGAAAGTATGCATGATCTGGCAACACCGCATGGGGGTATCTGGGAATCTTTTTATACTCCTACCACGAAGGCCCAAGGCCTAAACGCCCATGGGCTACCGTGGGGCTATAGGGGAATACAGGGGGGACGCCACACGGACTCTGGCGAGGGAACACGTGTGCATGCAACATGGACACATTCTGGCTCCGCCTACGAGATCCGCCGAGTGGTACCTCCGCATTCGACACTCAGAGACCGTCTACCACTTACGAACAATCAAAACATCCATAGCCAAGAGAAACATTTCTCTTGGGACAGGATTCGAACCCGCTCAGCGCACGGTGACTCATGTCCCTCATCTACGAAGTATCAACCCCATATTGGTTCAAATAAAGGAGATACCCATTGAACCCCACGTAATTCCAGATTTCATCGTACCCTATAGTCGTCGGAAAGCTACTTATTGAATGGCCCCTGTATACAAAAATTGTTTTCGATCTCTTGATTCCCGCTGTTTCTAGTAAATACCAGATGTTCGAAACGGGTATATAAGCTGCCAGCCACTTGTCGGAGGACCAGCATTTCAGCAGTGGATATATGATCCGAACAGTCAACAACAGGTCAACAAGCCTACCAGTTCACGGGTTCAACACAAAACTTGAGCTTACAAAACATGCTGCCGCACTTGCTCAACAACCTTAGCAGGATTACTATGGGGTAGTCATACTTCTATCAAATTTGAAGACTGTTACTTTTGCTTAACAAAGATTCTACGCAAACATAAAATAGTGTATCCTAATATCCCCTCAGTCTAGACCTGTACCTCATGATTCTCCTAGCATACCTTTTCCTAAGCCTAAAAGAAATATGATGAACTAGATGATTCTGACACACAGGAGCCAGAAGCCGGTCCAAGTTTTTAAGAGGAAGTCGTTGTCGAATGTAGCAGCAAATAGCCACGTTTTATATCTCAGGAAGAGCACAAAGATCTCTAGTTAGTGATTTAGATCTTCCCAAAAGAAAAGCAGAAGTACTTGGGTCTCGTTTGCAGCAATAAACCTTTCACAAACAAGTGTGAACGTTTCCACGTTTCGGAACAGGCAGTCTATGCTGGCCGTATTTTTCTCGATGGAAAATCACTTAGTTTACTCTCATGATATTCCAGGTTTACCGAATGAACTTGGCATTTCCTATGTACCTACCGAGTGGCGACTATTGACTTTTCGAACACAAGTCTGAAGGCAGTTTTGTTGTTCAATGGAAACGAACGGTCATCAGTTCCCGTTGGTCATGCTGTAAATATGAAAGAAACATACCAGAACATGCGCATGTAACTCAAAGGCATAAAATGCGAAGATCAGAAGTGGAATATCTGTGCCGATCTCAAAGTTATTGCAGCGCTAGAAACCAACATTATTTAGACATTGAGATCGTTGTGTCCAGCCAGAAAAATATGCTTAATAAAAATAAACACTTAGTAGATCAACAGAAAGTTTATTTACCTCATCTGCACATAATACTAGGGCTTATTAAAATTTTCGTGAAAGCCTTAGATTCTGCAAATGCATTCCTTTATTTGAGACTGAAACTGAAGCAAAGCTTGAACAAGGAATTTTCGTTGGACCTTTGAGTGCAGTTTCAGACAAGCACGGCGAAATATTTTACCAGCAAATTACTCAGAAACTAGCTACTGTTGGACCATTAGACGTGAAACCGCTCCTGGCGAATACAGCGAAAAAAGACAACCAAATAAATTGTTTGTTTTTGTATCAATAAGAAGTATATTTTCTAAAAAAGTGGATTTGTTTTTTTTTATTTTTAAAAATTATCGTTTATAATTTGTCATTTTCATATTTTATATATATCTCTAAAAACTAGTGGGTGACTGTATATTAGATTTCAGAACATCCCGGTAGACGCAAAAAACCCGAAATAATTTCGGAGAGCGACAAACATTTTCACAATGCCGAACAGTGTTAGATTACACTGTTGGTTTAAAATTTTGGCAAAACTGTCATTAAGTAAAAGAAGCGTGGTCAAGTATCCTTTGTGCGCATAATTGTGTGACTCGCCGTATTAATGAATTTCTATGGCCGGCTAGCCAGATTATAGCAAAAAATCGCGTCGAAAAAAGATGAGCAGGCTGTGGAAGCGATTCACCGATATCCGTAGTGTTTGTTTTAGCAGTGCGGTGCTGGATGTCGGTTATAATACGCAGTTTTCGTGATTTTCGATGTGTTTTTACCGAAAAACCGAAAATGAATCAATCTATCGATCGATGATAATTTTTGATATTCGCGAGTGTTTGTGTTTCTTAGGAACTACTACCGAAAACTTTCTGATACTTTCAAAAATGACACCCTGTTGTTCACTCGTAAGTTGGTTTTAAAAAATACTATCATCTATAGAATTCGAATCATTTGGGTGCTGATGTCTTTTCCTAGTACGAATGATATACAGGGTAGCCCAAAGAGAAACCAGACCAAACATTTATGATAGAAAACCCTTTTTATTTTTGTACTTTGAGATTCTCTTTATGACTTTAAAAGTTTTTTATCTTTTTCTAAGGGTTGATTAACCAGTAAAATGCCTACCTTAGGTTTTACGATCTGTTCTAATATGAGAACTACCTTAAGAGGATATTTATTAAACATCGCCTAGAACATAAGAAAAAAGTGATTTTCTAACCTTAATAGTTCAAACAGAATTAGTTCTATTTTTTTTAATTGGGACAGGAAAAAAACAATGACCAAAAAATCTTTATTCAAAACAATATAGAACAAACAAAACAAGATAAATGGTAACTGCTTAAAAATGATTACTCAACGTTTATTTCTTTCGTTTCAGATTGGTGTAAGTTCAATTGTTTTGGTGACAATCAGTGGACGTTCATATTTTTATCACACAAAGCGTTCGTATTTTTTTCATACAACGGCTGAAACATTCATCTTTTTTCCCACCACGGCAAGTTTTCAATAGGGCATAACTACGAACTGTCATTGTTCTTGCATGTTTCCGATACCTCATCGGATTGTACTGTGTTAAGACTAGATGTTTCCGGTTCTACCTACAAATACCAATTTGTGACATTCATGCTTTTTCCCCTGTACCCTTCAATTATTATAGGCAACTCTTCAAAAATAACGAAACTATTTTGTTCTGAGTGTAATGAAAACTCGTATTTAACATTTCGTTACTTACTTTTGGATGAAAATGTTTCTGTATACCAAGCGAACGTTATAAGCGTAGAACAAAGATTCTGTTTCTACTGTCTCATAAAAAGAGTAGTTTTATCCAAACATTTATTATCAACATATTTACATAATATATTTACAAAATTCGTAAAAAAACATTTTAACATACAGCTTTTATTCATCTCAGTTTAATTCTAACATGGTAACTGTAATATGTATCATGCATTTACCATAACAACATACTCTTGATCATTATCTTTGAGGATGTATCAAATTAATTGATTAACTGGCAACCGAATCATCTCATATAATATATGAATTTTTTTTATACAACATAATATGCTTCTTTAGTGGTTGTAGAAAATGCTTTTGAGATCAACCCTTCGAGTTTCTTTGAGTCTAATATGAACGCGCACAAATCTTTTAGATCGTCTTTATACACAAAACGTTCACAAGTCTTTCATCAAAAATTCAGGATAATATCAGAGTAAGAATCATTCGATTGTGGAAAGACAGGATTCATCATTTGGTAAAAATGTGGATTATGCGACATTTGCTGTGTCAAGTTGTAGTTTGGGCTTGCTATGGTGCCTTCAGCCTTTTTTTTGTCCCCTTCTTTTTCTGTCTTCAATTTTTTGCTCTTATACCTGAAAAAAAAAACAGGTTATAGGTCATCCAACATTTAAAAAGGGACTGTTTTTTAGTTGAATGATTGAACGAAGATTAATATGAACATGTGCCAGAAAAAACGTTACATTTATGAAATATAGAGATTTAAAAGAACTGCTTCCCAAACATTTTAAAACCTACTCCTCTCTTGCACTTACAGTAGCGGACAAAAGTTTGGAAACATTCTTAGTAATTTTTAAAAAGTGTGCTAATTTTTTTATTCTTTATTATTAAGAACTATTTCTTTTTCTCATATAGTCTGCTTACAGTCTTGAGGATACCAATGCCAATATGTGTTTTCTGTGATACTACAGGCTAGCATTAAAATACCTTCAATTATTTTATGACCGAAAATGAGACGAAGTATGGAAAGCTATTTTTTATTACAAAATTAAATACAATAACTCTACAAAAAGATCAAAAAAATATTGTTTAGCTAATATTTTGGTAGCATAGCCTTTAGCATTCAACACTGCCCGACATCTACGGCTCATATACAGACGTCTGTTGAGATATTTTGCCAAATATTTTCTACATAATCAAATAAATCGTTCCTATCTTTAAAAGTTTTTCTTGTCAGTTGTCTTTTAACAAGCTCCCAAGCATGTTCTATAGGGTTTAGGTCCGGGGTTGCGAAGGCCATGTAAGAACATTAACATGTTTTAGACTTAATCAGTCCTTTACGTATTTTGAGGTATGCTTGGGGTCATTATCTTGCTGGAATGTTCATCGTAAAGGCATTTTCTTCTTCAGCAAAAGGGAGCATGTGCTTACTAAGAATATCTTTGTAAAGTCTTTGAACCTTTTTCCCAACAATTTTAACAACTGGACCCGTTCCAGAACTAGAAAAACAGCCCCAAACCATGGTGTCGCCTCCACCATTGTTGGCGACTGATACTTTTTGTAGAATCTTTTTCGTATTGGATATCTCACATATGCCGCACCGTCAGAACCAAACAACTTGAATTTGCTTTCATTGCTCCATAAAACTGTATTCCATTGTTGTTCTGTCCAAGTTTTAGCAAATTCAAGGCGAGCAATTCGATTTTTTTTAAATAGAGGCTTTTGGACTGGACGCCTACCAAAATCCACCAAGCGTCTCTGCACTGTTCTGACAGAAATATTCTCGGCACCCTCTTCAACGATTCTTTTGAAAATCTGTGTGGCTGGCATTCGAGGATTTTCATGAGACAAACGTTTAATGTAGCGATCCCAAACATAATCGGTTTTTTCGGTCTTCCGAACCTGGGCCGCGTTCTGTTGATCCGTATTCTTGATATTTACTAATAATTTTCGAAATCGTCCCTTTGTTCATTTTTAATCTTTGAGAAATGTCAAAATTTCTGACACCACTTCTAAATAATTCAGTTACTTTGTCTCTTAAATCTTTTACTTTTGCCATTCTCACTTTTATTAATATTTATCGCACGCAATATCAGAGTATCGTAGAGCGAATAAATACAGCAAAACTGAAATGTTTCCATACTTTTGTCGTTACAAAAACTGTGGTACTCAAAAAAATAGTTCATAATAATGTTAATATTTGTTTCCAAACTTTTGTCCCGTATGTGTATGCGGTATTGTGATACATTTCCACATTACATCAAAAAATCGGATGTGCAGCAGATTTTATGCGAAACTGTATAATGTGCCATAAATTTAGTCTTGTGACTCGTCCTCCAGGCCATTCGAACCCTTGTCGCTCTCTTGTCAGCTACCTCCCTAATTTTTATTGCCCTATGCTACTCATTTTACGCATGGCACCAAATTTGGATGGTAATAATACCCTTTTGATTTATGTGTCTGGAAGGCTCCCGCACATTGCATAATGTCTAGATCTGTGATTTGCGAAATCGTCATACTTCGAAAATAGAGATTGGCTGTCGTTACTTGATAGAGATACTTCCTAAGGGTTCTTTTTTTTTTTAATTTTCTAGGCCTGTTGGCAAGGAAGTATAGTAATAGCGAAACATTTTTTGAAAGATGAAATGTTACCTCTTTTGGATGTTGTATGGCATGTACCCTTCATAACTTGAAAAGTACCGCTCGGATGCTGATAAAATTTTAACAAAAGGTTACGACTATGCCAGGGATGAAAAAAAATGACTCAAATTCGTTCTTTGATGTTTTAGAGATTTCTACTCATTTTCAGAAAGAGGCTAACAATTGGGCGTGGGGAAGGTATGTTTCATTTTTTTGGCCTCAGTATGTTTATACAGGGTGGCGCATCGAAAACGAAACAGACTCATTTAGGCCCGAATCGTCAGTCGTCCCTACAATTGTAGGGCGCGTTTATGGCCTCCTTGATTGTCATACTTCTTTCTCTCCTTCAAAAATTTCTAGACTACAGTTGTACCGTGGCAGCGTCAGCGCTCTCCTATTGTGAAGATATGTTTTCTTTTTAAATTGTAGGAAATTTCAGGCTGATAAAACATGATATAACTAAAAAGCAAGCACAATTTGATGCAAATAGATGTTTGTGACATAACCTCAAAGTAGGGCACTGACACGGAGAAGTAGAAAACTATGACAATCAAGGAGGCCATAAAGGCGCCCTACAATTGTAGGGATGACTGACGATACGGGCCTTACTGGCAGCTCGGTTTTTTTTTTCGAAAAACGCTCAGACCCGTCGATTTTGTTTTCGAGGGGGACACAAGTTTGGCAAAAAATCACGTTAACACGTGTAGCCCCCTGGGCGGGGGTGACACCAACCCTAAAATCCTAAATGGAAAGGGGGGTCGAGTGATACCTTATTTTAAAGGTCTTTCAATTCCCTTTATAATGATGTAAAATACATGAGTTTCAGTTCAGTAGTTTTGAAGATTTATTGATTTAAAGCTTAAATAAAACTAATACATCATCATTAGTGGAGATCAATTTATTTGGCAGCAAAGTAATTTAAAAATGAAGAATGAACTGACCCGTTAGGCAAGTAAATGTTGAAAATGGCCACCATGACTCTCCATGCAATAATAAAGATTTTGCTCAAAACGTTGCCGCACATTTTGCAATACTTGAGGAGTAATTTGAAGGCACTCATTCACAATTCTATATTGGCTGAGTAGCATAGATTTTGCTTTTTAAATGACTCCACATAAAGAAATCCAAAGGTGATAAATCTGGCGATCTGCAGATCGAACAACTCACCAAATCACAGGACTGTACTTTGTCGCGCCTTCATCGGAGGATAAGGTTGATAGCGTCTCGATTTGGTGAAGTTTGTAGAAGAAGGCAGACAACAAGCTGTAAAGTTCTAGTAAACTCCATCATATACCCAACAGAGTTTTCTAGTGAGGCAATAAAAAAGGCAATACAAAAATCATTGGACACCGCAGTTCAATCTTGTGGTTTGTTTATTGATCGCAAACATCCATTTCTGGCAGCATCGCCTTCATCTACCTATTACAGTAGACAAGAAATGTACTTAATCCAGGTATAAGCCTACCTGTTTAGTGCTTTGCAAAAACTACTTAACTGATTCCTCTTATTTTGACGGCATAATATATTTTTATGACCCTCGTTCAATTGTTACTATGTACCACATGACCCTTGTAAACATAATTGTGTTCATTGACATGGATAAACGAATTTGAATTTGATTTTTTAAATTTATCCTAGGAAAGATATCAAATTATTTAAATACATTTTTTCTTAGTCGGAACACACCGTCGCGTCGCTTGGACTGGCAGGACGAAACAGTAGACGAATTTCGCTCAAAAACCGATTTGCACTTCACAGCTTACGTTTAATTCTTTATTATTTCCAAATGAAACTCTTGCAGCGTGCTAAAAACAAAGTCCACAGGGTGCTAACCATCCACTTTTTCGATTTTATCCACCAGGATCTTTTTAACATATCAAGAAGTTGAGCACAAATAGTAAGCATTTCAACCCACCATAATCCTTGCGCAAAGACAAAATTTTGTAAAAAGCTCTGATAGCACCTTAGGCAATTATGTCTTGCTTATATCCAGAAAAACGTCACAAACTACTGAACACAAATTGAACGTAACGGCGAAATGGGTACATTTCACGGGTCATGAAATTTAAATGAAAATGCAGGTATAAAATATACCAAATTATCGTATTCAATAACATATTTCCTTGACACGCTAAATTCCCCTATACTTGACTGGAGTGACATCCGAATTCATTCTTCCCTACTGTCGGCAGTTGCAGATAGATCTGATGGCTCTTGGTGTCAAACCTATAGAGCAGGTACCGTTTTTTTCAAATCGTGAGCACATCATTCGTCGGATTTTCGTTAGTTAAATTTCCTGTAATCACTGGGATCAGAAGCTTCTTAATAATAGAACGTGTTTCACTGATATCAAAGACGCAACATTTAGAATCACCTTCCCCCAACCCCCACTTTTTAAGCAGACCATTTTTTTTCTGTCAATGATAAGGAACCCTTGTAATGTTAAAAACGGAGTTTCAGCAATTTTTACTTTTTCTTTTTTGCCTATAGCACCGTTGCTACTGGACTTTCATAAAAATCCGGGCGGTAATTTCCAAGTTGATGATGAGTGATATAGTTTTTCGTGATGTAGATGTCATAAGACCTAAAAAATACATAACATCTCATTTTAGAAGTTTTTCGCGATTACAATACTTCCTCGCCACTGGCGTGGGAAATAAAACGACTTTAAAATCGAGGAGTATCAGCGATCCCGATTATGAGTACCTATTTGCAGAACGACTTATCTATGCGATATTATATGAAATTATGTGACAAGATGGCGTCTGGCATACAGGCGTGTGCTCGATGCTCAGATAATTTCATTGTGAACACCAAGAATATTTCTTGCGATTTTTGCAAAAAGTTGTTTCATCATCATTGTGCTGAGGTTGACGACAAATTAGCTAAAGTTAAGCGTGATTGTGCGGGAATCAAATGGTTCTGCAGCGGTTGTCTTCCAATGATAAATGGCAAGCTGAAAATGGCAGATTTTGGGGAAGCAGTATTTAATCGAATACCTGAAAAGTCTGAAGTTAAAATGGTATCTGGTTCACGGGCGTCAAGGAGCAGTGCTAGTGTGCCCGAAAGTGATTTAGCTGTATTGGAAAAAGAGATTGAGTGCCTGGTAAGAGAAAAAAATTTGATCGATAAAATCGCAAACGAGAGAGGTTATATTGTGGAAATTCAGAAAAAACTCATAAGTGACCTTGAAGATAAATTCCGAAGTCAGCCAGTGGGCAACAGCAGCAAAAACAAAGATTGTGTTTCGTACAGTGCTATCGTGAAAAAAATGGACCATTCATATTTGTTGATTAAGCCTGCAGATCGTTCTACTTCGTACAAAACTGTTGAAAATGATTTTAAATCTCGTTATTCGCCTGGTGCTCTTAATGTCAATATCAACAAGACTAAACTCACCAAAAATGGTCTGATGATCAGCTGTAATAGTAAAAAAGATGTGGAGACTCTAAAAGATTCTCTAAAATCTGATTTAGGAAATAAGTTCGATGTTTGTGAGCCTACCAAAATGTTTCCTAGAATGTTGATACAGGGTGTACCTAGCGACTGTTTCAAAAATCCTGGTGCAGATAAACTTGAATTTGTTGATAGTTTTGTTGACGATTTAATATTCAATAACAATTTAGGTGTTAATTCAGATGATATAAAAATAATTAGTTGCTATAAGGTTAAAAATACAAAAAATGTTGTTATCGAGGTGGTTCCTTCTGTGTTTAATTTACTTAGTAGCAAAGGGTTTGTTTTTATTGGCTGGGTGAGATGTACTGTCAGGGAAAATTTATACTTGCTACGTTGTTACAAATGTTGTAAATTTGGTCATGGTAAGAAAGATTGCCGAAGCAAGGATGTTGTCTGTTCTAAGTGCTCAGGTTTTCATGAATTTAGAGATTGTAAAGCTGATGATTCTTGTTGTCGTAACTGTAAGTTTCATAATGATAGATATAAAACTAACTGGTGTACAAAGCATGTTGCAAGTGATACCTCTTGCAGTTATTACAAAATGAAGATCGATCATTTGAAAATGCAGATTGCTTATGAATAATTGCACAAAAACTTATAACCATTTTGTTGTTGGACACCTGAATGTAAGATCTCTGTTTGCTGGCTTTGATTCCTTTGTAGATTTGTTGACTACTGATAACTATGATATTATGGGTATCTCCGAAACATGGATTAATAATGATTTTACAGCAAATATAGTAAATATTCCTGAGTACACTTTTTTCCATACTGATCGAGTAGGACGTGGAGGAGGAGTTGGTGTTTATTTAAGGGATTCACTGAGAGGTAAGCTGGTATTGCAAGATTTTTTATGTCCAGATGGTATGGAGCAGGTTTGTGCTGAAATAGTGTTGAATAATCTAAAAATTTTGGTTTGTGTTATCTACAGAGCTCCTTCGAGCAGATTATCAAGTTTTATTGATCATATAGACAACTTTCTCTCATTTGTGTCTCCTCAGTATGATAATATATGCTTGCTGGGTGATATAAACGTTGATCAAATTACTGACCATTCTTTTCTAGATTGCATTGCGTGCTACGATATGGTATCTCACATCACCCAACCAACTAGGATAACTTTAACCACGGCAACCTCCATAGATGTCATTTGTACAACAAATAACTTAGCTGAATCATTAATTTCAACTAGCTCTGTACCTGTTCCGAATTTGTCAGATCATAATGTAGTCAGATGTGACTTCAACATCACACGGCCTAAGAATTTTCAAAAGACTGTCAAATATAGAGATTTTAAACACTGTTGTAAAGATCAGTTTTTGGTGGATTTGGATAAAATCCCATGGGACGATATATATTACATCACTAACTTAGAGGATAAAGCTACGTTTTTTTCTAATCATATTTTGGATTTGTTTGATGTCCATGCTCCTGTTATTTCATCACGTATTACTAAACCTTATGCTCCATGGCTCACAGGTGGCATAAAATTTTTGATCTCCGAGAGAAATAAAGCCTTTAGAAAATATCAGATTTTAAAAAGTCCAGCTAGTCTCGAATATTACCAGAAATTAAGAAATGATGTCATTTCCGCTATTAGGCGGGAGAAAGCAGCATATATAAGCTTCAATGAACAACTAAATAGTAACAAGCATCTCTGGAAAGCTGTACATTCATTGAAACTCAAAACTAATGTAGATAGATCTTTACCTACACAGTTGAAGAATGCCGATGAAGTAAACAATTATTTTTCTTCCGTTTTCACGCCTTCGGGCAATTGCAAGGATCTAGTTGATAATTTTAATAGTACCAAAATTAATGAAAGTGCTAGATTTGAATTTAGTTTTGCTACCCCACAAAATGTGCTAGACATTATTCTGTCCCTAAAATCTAATGCAGCAGGTTCGGATGGTATAACAGTCTCAATGCTGAAGCTTTGCTTGCCTCGAGTATTACTACCCCTGACGCATTTATTGAACTGTTGCCTGGAGGCTGGGTATTTCCCTGATGCTTGGAAACTATCTCTTGTCAAACCCTTGCCTAAATGTAAAAATCCAAAATGTCTCTCAGACTTAAGACCTATAACTTTGATTCCTGTTATATCGAAGATATTGGAGAAATTGATTAAACATCAGGTTTATCATTATTTCTCTAATAATGATTTCTTTCCCAAGTGTCAATCTGGTTTCCGCAGTGGTTTTAGTACAACTTCAGCTTTAGCAAGGGTTTTAGATGACATCATTGCTTCGCTTGATAAGGGAGATGCTTCAGCACTTGTATCATTAGATTATTCTAAGGCGTTCGATAAAATAGATCATGAGCTTTTATGTGCTAAATTGAAGTTTTTTGGTTTTTCAGACATACCTCTAATGTTTTTTATAACATATCTTTCAAATCGTAAACAAGTAGTAGAGATAGACAACACTATATCTAGTCCGATTGATATAACATCAGGTGTCCCTCAGGGTTCAGTTTTAGGGCCCTTGTTGTACTTAATTTATACTATAGACTTGGGTAGCTCTGTGAAAAACTCTTCTGTGATGTGCTATGCCGATGATACACAGATATATAAAAGCTTTAATAGTAACACTTTGCATACTTCAATCAATGAGCTTAATGATGATTTGGAGGCAATAGTAGGATACTCAAATGGTAATAATCTTAAGCTCAATAAGGATAAGTGCTCAGTGATGCTTTTTTGTCCTGCTGTCAAACGTAACACTGTATTGAATTCTCTTGATGTAAAAATCGACAAGGAGCGTCTAGCTGTCGTAAATACTACAAAAAATTTAGGGTTGATTATTGATTATACTTTACGGTTTAAGGAGCATGTCTCGTCTATCTTGAAAAAATGTTATGCAACGTTGAAGTGTTTTTATGTCAATCGCTCTATTTTGAATTTTAAAGTTAGAAAAAAGTTATGTGAGGCTATTATATTTCCAAGCTTATTTTACTGTAGCACTGTGTTCTATCATTGTCTTGATTCTATCACAAAAGCAAGACTCCAAAAACTCCAAAATACTTGTTGTCGATTTGTATTTAATCTCAAGAAGTATGATCATGTTTCCTTAAAGAGATTTCAGCTTGGTTGGATGTGTATAGAAAATGCTTGCAAGTACCATCTAGCAGTGTTTACACATAAGATCATATCTTCTAGATCCCCCTTGTATCTTTATGAGAAATTTGTTTTCAGACGAAATAATTCAGACATTGATTTCAGACACAAAAAAAGACTAGAGATCCCTATGTATAAAACAACTTTATTTCGTAGTTCATACACTTACAATGCTATCCTGATTTATAACGAATTAGATGACAATATAAAGGATTGGCCAGTAAACAGATTTCGTAAGCATGTGAAACAGATTTATTTGTCATTATATGTTAGTAATTTTGGAAAAGTTAGTTTTTAATTCTTACATTTAATTTTAGTTTACGTAATATATGTGTGTATATATGTATGCTAGGAAGCTATCAAGCTCGTTGTTTTGAAGCGTCTTTTGCTTATCAAAGTTTCTTTTGATTGAGTGTTTCAATTGAGTATTTGGGTAGGTTAAGTAGAGTAGCCAAGAGCTAGACTTCCCCTACGTAGAGGTCACATTATGTGGTAGTGTATATAATGTGCCTAATAAAGACATTTTATTATTATTATTATTAAATAGGGCCACCAAATTATTTGAATACGTCCTTTCTTCAACTGTACATTGCGCCGCAACGCTTGGGTTGGCAGCACGAAACAGTAGACAAAATTCGTCCAAAATACGATTTCTAGAGGTTTGCGCGCTTCGAAATTGACGCTTTATTTTTTGATATTTTTGAATGAAATTTTCAGTGTGCTGAAAACAAAACCCCACATGGTGCTATTGAGCCACTTTTTTATTTTTTTCACTAGATTCTTTTTAAAAAAAGTTGAACAGAAAAAGTGCGCACTTCAACCCATCATCAAACTTGTGCAAAAACAAAATTTCAAAGAGTGCTCCTATAGCACCCTCGGCAATTATCTTCTGAACATCTGTATGAATTTCATTCAAAAATATTGAAAAATGGAGAGTCAGTTTCGAAGCAGCTGAACCCTTGTAAATGGCTTGAAACTCTGCGTCGGAGCCACCTTAAGCTTGAGTTAATTTCAAGTCAAGTAGTGAATCCCTATTCTGTAGAAACTCGAATAAAGCTGAAAGCCATGTTGCTCACTTACCTTCTGTTTTGGAACCATATTTTGACTTGCGTTGGTGTCAGTTTCAGACCCTGTGCCATTTGCTCCCTTTCGGGTGCCGAGAGGTACTTCTGCCTTTTAAACCTCTGCTCGAGCTCGTAGATTTGTGCTTGAGAGAACAGCACCCTTGGTTTCCGTTTCGTCCTTTGTCTGGCCGCTTTTCGGAGTTCTGTATTCGAACTGGTCACTTGTTGGGTTTCTGGAATTTGTTGGGGTTGAAATTCATTTTAAGATACACGAATATGTTATCGTATTTTATTTATCCGCCATGTTGGACTTATTATCTTTGACAAAGACTGGTGCCAAGTAGATTGGCTGGTACTTTCCATGTAGTGATATAAGTGTTTTTGAAATGTTAGGTACAGTCTGTGAAGACTAAAAGTTCGCCAATTTTTGCCGAACAGAGAAGGTTAATAATCACTTTAAAATGAAGTAATCTCAGAACACCGATCGGAGTTTTGTAAAGCAACATTTTGCCTTTGATGTTTATTACTACAAATTAGTCAATTGGCTTTTACTTTCTAACACGGTAAACTGTACCTCTATGCTGACCATACGCGGGTGTACTATATTTATCGCTCATTAACCTGACCTGATATAATGACTACCGCCTAAAGCCACTTGCTAATGATTGAGAAACCGCAGCTTGGAGTTAAAAAAATGAACTGGTTAAGTTGTTTCGATTTGAGAACTTTACTAACATACAGTAACGAAGTTGTGGGCCTATTGTAACATTCCACCAGTGACTATTTTTTGCTGCGTCCAAAAATAACTGTGGACTCGTAAAGCACAAAAACAAAGTTTAGGGGTCTCAACAAGTGGCACATCCTCCATCGATATACACTTCAATCTCTTCTTATTTTTGCTGATAATCCAGCAATGTTTTGATTTTGGATATACCGGGTGTTTCAAAATCGACTCTCCCCATTGAGATCTCGGAAACGGTAAGTCGCTTAATAGTAACTAACAAAATGCCACTTACAAAGTTTCAAAGTTCAAAGAGATAAAAAAACAGAATTTTCACAAAATCGATTTAGTTTTTTCTTGGCTTTATTTGTAGTGGGTTTAAAAATAAATTCCACATCAACATTGCAATTTTTCTTCTCTACAAGATGGCATAGTGACAATTTTAATATGACGTTTCGTCAATTGTCCTCCAGAATGTATCCCAAAATTATTTTTATTCTTTCCTGACTTTATTTAAGCTGAGATTTCAAAATAAATTGCATGTTCTCTATTGCCATTTTATCTATTGTACAAGATGGCGTAGTCAAATTTTTAATTTGAGGTTTCTTCTTTCGACGTCCATCACCAACAAATTACGTATTATAAGGAAGTAAAAAGGTACGGTGAAACCGTAAAATGCACATTTTATGGATGGTAATAACAATAATCATAAAAAGCAAAGGTAAATCATAGCAGATGTTCAAAACATTGTTCGTTATATTGTAGCCAAAGACTGACCCTTCTCTGTGCATTACTCACTGCTCGGTTTATTTCCTTTCTTCGCGGTCTTCCAAGCTCTGCTATTATGTTCAATTTTAGGTTTTCAGAACTGTTCAAAAATGCCCTGCCTTTTATGTCCTTATAATTTTTGTCCGAACAACAAATTCATGGCCAAATAAGGAAATAAAAAACTAAATTTAGGAGTGAAAACTCCATTCAAATGTATAAAATTCCAGTATAGCGTCCATATGAAAAAACAAAGTTGCTGATGGAAGTCGAAAGAAGAAACCTCGAATTGAAAATTTAACAACGCAATCTTGTAGAGGAGAAGATGTGGCAATAACAACATGCAGTTTATTTTGAAATCTCATCTCAAATAAAGTCAGGAAAAAATAAAAATGATTTGGCAATAAATCGGGTATATGAAACAAATGACTATCCGATAATTTAAAGGCATACCTAGAAAATCTATTTCATTGAAATTACTAAGGTTTGGCAATGTTCATGTATGATGTATTATACAGGGTGTTTCAGTTTATTGTTGCATAACTTTAAGATTCGATAGAACTTTTAAAATTAATGCATAAAGTCTTTATAAACATGGGTCGAAAAATGCGTGTCTTCCGAAATACAGGGTGTTTAAATTTACTTTTTAAAATAGTTTTTTTTAAATATTTCGAACAATATTTGATGTATAACAGTGAAAATTGGTATACAAGGGTACCTGTAGTGTATTAAAATGACCGAACATTTTTTCTTAGTGCAATTTTTTGATTTTTGAATAAAAAAACTGATTCTTCGCACTTTTCTGCATAAAAAAGCTCTCCTGAGAGTTTTCGTTATAGTTAGCCGTTTTTGAGATATTTCGATTTTTAAGGTTCGATGCATTTTTAATTATTTATGGGAAAATAATATTTTTTTTACATTTTCGATTTAGGCATTACAAGTAATTAAGATGATCGTTTAGATTGTGTTTTTAAATACAGCAATAATTCCTACTACTCCAAATAAACACAAAAAACAGAATATTAATTTGTTTAATTTTCCAATATCATTTTTAACAAATTAAATTAATTATTTACAACTAAAATGCTATTGGATAGTTAGGACAAACATACAAAATCTAAAGTAGTTGCTCGAAATGTAAACCCAATTGTTCAATACACAATTCACATCTACGAATGATGGAACGTGGTATAGCATTATTCAAATAAGGCCTTATTTCATCACATGCATTCCTGATTCTGTCTATTAGCATATCTCTTGTGGTTACGGGAGTCAGGTACACTTTTTCTTTTAGAAATCCCCACACAAAGAAATCTAACGGATTTAGGTCAGCGGATCGTGGAGGCCAGGCGACTGGTCCTCCACGGCCGATACATCTTTCTGGATAATTTTCGTCCAGCCAGTTTCTAACTATTCTCGAATAATGAGCTGGACAACCATCAAGCTGGAACCAGGCCAATCTTCTTAAATCTAACATAACATCATCCCACATATTTGCATGTTCAGCCTTCAAATATTCCAAGAAGGTCGCAGCATTTAACCTTGCAGGCAAAAGGTAGGGTCCAAATAGTCGATTACGGTAGATACCAATCCACACGTTCATGCTGAAAATTTCTTTCCCGAACTGCATGCGGATTTTCATGCGACCAAATATGTTGATTATGAAAATTTACCACTCCACGTCTAGTGAAGCATGACTCATCGGTCCATAAAACGTTACTTAAAAACTCCCTATTATTATCAGTTCTATCAAGAATCCACTGACAAAATGTGATTCTTCGTTCTCTGTCCCCTTGCTGTAGTCCTTGCACAGGTTGCAAATGGTAAGGACGTCTATGGTCATTTCTAAGAACACGGTGAACATGGCTTGCTGAAATTCCCAAGGCACCAGAAACTCTCCTAACACTTGTGGTCGGATCTCTATCAAACTCACGCAGAATCATACGGGTAAATCTGCGCTGACGAACATTTATGTTTTGATCCCTTTGGAGATTTCCTAAACAATTTTCAATTATTTGGCGTTGCACTCTTACAAATACCGAGCGAGTTGGATGTCGTCTGTTTGGAAATGTTCGTGTGTATTCTCTGGCTGCTTCTGCTGCGTTTCCATTTACACAGCCATACACAAAATGAATATCCGCTAACTCTTGATTGGAGAATAAAAATGGCATTTTTATAAAATTTACAAAAAAAAAACAGGTAAAAGAAACTAAATTTCGTGCATTCACAATTGCAAAAAAAACGTTTCAGGTTTCAACAGACAACAAAACTAACTGTCAACTAATTGACGCTTAACCTTATTCTGCTTTCAATTTCAAAAATATTTGCAGGCACAGCCTACTTCTAAAAATTATCGAGATACTGACTTTTTAACGTTATTTTATCATAAATAATTAAAAATGCATCGAACCTTAAAAATCGAAATATCTCAAAAACGGCTAACTATAACGAAAATTCACAAGAGAGCTTTTTTATGTTGAAACGGCGAAGAATCAGTTTTTTTGCTCAAAAAGCAAAAAATTGCACTAAGAAAATTTTTTCGGTGATTTTAATACACTACAGGTACAGTAGAGAGCGCCCTCTAGCGGCTACAGTAAAACTATGCCCATGGTTCGTTTTGTCGTACCAAAAAACCCTTGTATACCAATTTTCACTGTTATACATCAAATATTGTTCGATATATTTAGAAAAAACTATTTTAGAAAGTAAATTTAAACACCCTGTATTTCGGAAGCCACGCATTTTTCGACACATGTTTATATAGACTTTATGCATTAATTTTAAAAGTTCTATCGAATCTTGAAGTTATGCAACAATAAACTGAAACACCCTGTATAGTGGAATGATAATTAGCTAATCTAGTCATCTATGCAAAAATCCTTTAGGGCGTCCATCAGAAAAAATAAAGTTGATGTTGGAGGACAAGAGAGAAACGTGATATTAAAATCTGATTATACCATCTTGTAGGGGAGAAAACGTGGCAATGTTAATGTGCAGTTTATTAGAAAATCCCACTATGTCAGGAAAAAAATTAAACGGTTTGGGAAAATTTAGTTTGTCATTTCGGTCAATAGAAAACCTAAAACCACGATTGCAACTACATCCAAGGCCAAAAAATGTATTTTTGCAGAATGCGGATCAAAGAAGGGTAAAGTACTCACTTGGACTTTCCAGTTTGACGTACCCTTCGCACCTCAACTCTTTGTGATCCCTGTCACAACCAATGTCATTCTGTTGGTTAGCATTCTGGTAGAAGCAGCTCATTTGCTGGAAATTCGCACCTGTTTCAGGTTGGTATGCGTCACAACCCCAGTATCCTTTATTGTAACTGTCTACGTCGTTCTGGCAGTAGTACCCGTACTGGTCGGCGTTGTTGTAGTAGTAGTTCTCCCAGCATGGGTTGTGGACGTCGGCGTAACCTTCCCTCTTTATGCACTGTTTTAGAAAGTGTAGGTATTACAATAGATAGAAGAAAAGATCTTACATAGTTAACGTTATAGTGGTCTTGAACACCGAAAAAATACAATTTCTACGACATTTATACGATTTTCAGTACAGTTGAAGGTCACTTCAAAGTCATATACAGCCAATTTTTACTCCAACAACCGTTTTGATAATAATTTGACTCCTTTCACTCTTCATACAGTAACACAAGAAATCGTTCTTGATATCATTTTATCGATTAAATTGTCTGCCACTGGGAGTGATGGATTGAATTCAATAATGATACGACTTTGTTTGCCAGAAACACTTGACCACATAACTCACATAGTAAATATGTGTTTAGAGAAGGGCTTTTTCCCAACAAGCTGGAAAGAAGCTGTCATCACACCTATTGCTAAAGTCACAAACCCAGCTGAATACCATGATCTTAGACCGATCAGCATTTTATGTTTTCTTTCTAAGATATTAGAAAAGATCGTCTATCTACAGCTTATTCAGTACCTTGAACTTAAT
Source organism: Acanthoscelides obtectus (assembly GCA_963669975.1). Taxonomy (NCBI): domain Eukaryota; kingdom Metazoa; phylum Arthropoda; class Insecta; order Coleoptera; family Chrysomelidae; genus Acanthoscelides; species Acanthoscelides obtectus. The sequence continues at coordinate 24,435,870 of CAVLJG010000001.1, forward strand.
CATATGTTTCCGATACATCAGTCTGGATTCCGCAAGAATCATAGTACTACAACTGCTTTGTTATATATAATTGATAACATAATCAGAAATTTGGATGATCGCATTGGTACAATATTGGTTATGCTTGATTTATCTAAAGCGTTTGATTCTGTGAACCACCGTATACTTTTGAGTAAGTTGAAGTACCTTGGTTTAGGTAATACTGCTCTTATGTTCTTTGACTCTTACTTGTCTAATCGAACGCAAAAGGTGAAAACTAGTAAAGGTGTATCTGTGCCCAAGTATGTTCCTTCTGGAGTTCCACAGGGCTCGATCTTGGGACCTCTACTTTATTTGGTTTTCACGTTTGACTTGCATAACAGTGTTGAGCATTGCGCAATCCAAACTTATGCAGACGATACACAGTTAACATTTAATTTTGACTCTAGCAACTTCAATGAAATTTCTTATAAACTTAATGTCGACTTAGCTAATATTGATAATTTCTGCAAACGACACTCACTGAAAATAAACCCTAGTAAATCGAATGCTATTGTCTTTAGTCCACATAATTTTCCAGTTAATGTTGTTGATCTAATCCAACTGTCTGTTAATCATACTGTCATACCCTTAGTTGACGAAGCAAAAAACCTGGGCGTTATTTTGGATAAAGACCTCCGTTTTAATCAGCACGTGAATGCCACCCTTAAATCCACATATATATCGTTAAAATTATTATATTCAAACGGGCACATTCTTAATTTCAAAACGCGGAAAAAACTTGTTGAGAGTCTTGTTATGTCTAAAATATTTTATTCGCAGGTTCTTTATTATCCTTGTATTGATTATAACACTAAATATAGACTGCAGAAAATCCAAAACAGTTGTTGTCGGTTCGTATATGGCCTCAGAAGGTATGATCACGTATCGTCTAAGATAAAAGAGTTAAAATCGCTAAAACTTGATAAAAACTATACTTTCTCTTTGGGTGTATTTGTCCATAAATTGATTTCCACAAGGTCACCCATTTATCTTATGGACAAACTTGTACCTCGTGGTCAAGTCATTTCTAGAGCCCTACGACATAACCATCTCTTCGGTATGCCATTCCACAGAACATGTATATTCCGAAGATTTTTTACATACAATGCTATCAGGACTTACAACTCTGTCAACCAGGTACTCAAGTCCAAAAGCTTACCTGTTTTTAAAATTAAATACAAATCTGCTCTTTTGGAATTGCCTTTTTAAAAATCCCTGATGATTAGCCGACTGATTTTGTAGCTTTTGTAAATTTTCCATGCTTTATACATTCTCTAATTGTTCATTGTTTTCTTTTTATTTTTCTGTACTGTACTATTGTCCTTATTATTATTATTATTTTTTCACTTCGTTTTTGAGGTTAAGTGGTAGAGTAGCCATGTGGCTAAACTTCGCCTCAATTCGAAGGTTTCAATAAAGACATTTATTATTATTATTATATCGACATTTTCAAAAGAAGCCGAGCAGTCAATACCAACCGCATGACTGTCCGAAACGGGGGTCAACTAGTCACTGTAAGGGCATCTGAAGACAAATTCAATGTCACTTCAAGGATGAATTCAAAATAACTAAAACGGTTGAGTCCAGACGCGTGTCATTTTGGTTTTCGCTGTCGTTGGGTCCAAATCAGAGTGCAGTTTGTCCCTAGGAAGGCTTTTGAAGAATTTTAAGGCCTCTTGAAGAACCAATAAAAAGTAGTGTCGAATGATATACCACAAACTTCAAGTTTAACAGTCTGCCATGGCAAAGGTAGATTAAGCAAAGTTTTCATTCCTTGGCCAACTTATTGCTATAATGCTACTTTGAAATAGGCAATAATTTTCATTCATCTTCGATACGTACTTTGGTTTTTCAATTTTTGCATAGATAGACCACTACTACTCATTGATCAAGTTACTAGACAGCGCCGGAAGCTCCCTTTCTCTGGTTTTAGGAGCTTTAGTGAGTTTTGGGCTCTGTTTTACCATTTTAATCCAATTATCAATTTTGCTGGAGTTGTACGTGCCCAGCGTATCTGGTAGCAATCAAAATGCGACAAAAACGATCAAGGCTTTTACTACAACTCTAGCAATACTGCAACGATCCCTTATAAACCATCTGAAAACGTTTGAAATCTTGCTGAACGCTAAATAATTCAGTCCTTTATGAACGGCTGACGTCTACAGTATCCAGGCACTTGTTTCAAACCGATTAATTTATCAGGATCTTCGATCGAATTTCTGGATATTGTTACGTTCTAATTGTCTTTTCAACATTATCTTCGATTATTTTAGAATTCTGTAAATTTTGATAAGCTTGTTCAACCCGAAAAACAGCCTTTTGATACCATGAGACAAATGGGTATTCAAGTTTTGCACCAGTATTTTGAGAAGTGATCCCTGTGTTTTGAAAAGTAAAATCTGTTACAGAGGATATAATGTAAGGGTTTTTCCAAAATTTTATCATCGATATTAGGATGATCTAAAAGAAATGTCAACTTAGTTTTCTGTTTATCTCAAAACGCAAAATATACCTTTTCTCATAAATTTTGAAATGGCTTGTACACCATTAAATATTTTTCCTTGGGAACTTTTTTAAGATGTAAAGTTTATACCACGTTCCTCGACCAGTTTTCGAGTGATTGCTATTAACTCAAAGAAAAAAAATATATCCCACATTTAGACTCAAAATTAGGTCTTCCAGAAAAACAATGAAAATTCTTTTTTCGTTCAACAAGACTCATATCAACCCAATATAGTCAATCATTATGAAATTGTTGTAATACGAGCCCCTTCCCACTTCAGTTCGCCCAACTATTGAAATCTTAGTTTTTTTCTTATCAATCACAAATAATAAAAATGTAGCAGGGTGTTATAGGTTTAAAATATTAACAATGAATACTTTGATAATATATAGTAGAAAACACCAACTTTATCACTCCCCAATCAAATTTGCAGCATAAAAATAACACATGTTGCAATTACAGCATATCAATCTATTTTCATTTCAATGCAAAATAAGTCTATAACGCATAGGTGGCTGTGAAAAATAAAAGCCGTGACAATTGTTTTTATTAATCATTATGAAGTTTAAAATAGTTTTGGGTAGTTAAGGTTTTCAAAATGGGTAGACGAAAGGTTATTAGTGAGAAAATTCGGTTACTGATAATTAAGTTGTTTAATTCTGGGAAATCAAACTCAGAAATTGCAACTTTGTTAGACGTATAGCGGTACAGTGTGAGAAATATTGTTAGAAGATATAACGTAACTGGTTCAGTTAATATTAAGCCACGATATGTGAAAAAAAGTAATATCACAAATGCCGACCCAAGAGCATTAAGAAGAATAATCGTTAAAAACAGGCATGCCAATTATTTACAATTAAGTGCTCTGTGGAGTGACGCTGTTGGAAGGAGAATTTAGAGGTCCACAACTCATAGAGAGGCCCACAAACTGGGATTTAGCACTTGCAAGGTAAGTTTTCTTATAAAAAAAAGAGAAGTAAGACCCTAAAGTTGCACAACTTGTTTATAGGCCAAAGAACAGCCACTATTCACTCCACTGCAAAAGAGGAATCAGCTTAGATGGGCTAAAGAACATAGACAATGGACACCTCAACAATGGTGTGCAATACAATGGAGTGATTCGAAGTTTGTGTTGGTGACAGTCGCAGTAGAGTTATTCGAAAAAAATTAAGCATTCCATGTTGACTGTCTGAAGAGAAAAGTGAAATTTCCAGCATCTATTATGGTCTGGGGCAGTATGTCATCAAAACGAGTAGGAAAACTTCATTTTATTGATGGAAATGTGGATACAAACAAATATTTGGCAATTTTAGAAGAATCACTTTTACCAGTGATGGAAGAATGTTTGACAGCCGGCCAAGATTTTGTGTTTCAGCAAGATGGTGCAGCGTGCCATACCTCAAAAAAGGCTATAAAATGGATGAAAGAAAATAATGTACCACTTTTGAAATGGGTTTCTAGCAGTCCAGATCTGTTACCTATTGAAACTTTGTGGCACGAGATGAAAAAGGTTCTACGACAACATCCTGCTCGTACAATCACCGAACTGAGACAAAAGCTTCAAGAAATATGGGATTGTTTTACACCAAATTTTTGAAAAAACTTGGTTAACACTATGCCCTAAAGAATTTCAGCCATAATAAAAAATAAAGGTGATGTTACCCAATGGTAATCTTTCAATTGTTGCTCTGTTAGCTTCGCGCATTTATTCGCACATTGTTTATTTGTTCAGATGTTCTATTAGTTATAGGTCTAAGTGATTTCAAATATGTATTTTTTACGACTAGAGTGTATCTAAAATGCTTTTGAGAAAATAAATTGTTTTAGAAGTAAATAGTTTCGTCAAGTTTAGTTTATAAAGGCATATTTTGGTAGAAATCTTGAAGCGGGCCAACTGAAGTGGAGAGGGGCTCGTACATTCTAATTAGTTCTGTTGATTGCCAGATATTTTATGTTTTTCCAGTATTTTTGATATTTAATAAAACCTAGCGGATCTCAGAACCGTATCTAGATCACTGCTGCCCTAATAGGTAGTTAGATAAGGAGAGGCGGACCGACATACATAAACGTTATGGTAGTCATTAAAATGGGTAATAGGGGGGGGGGATCAAAACAAGTAAAAAAGTTCATATGACCCATGGTTCAAAAGTCAATAGATTTTGGTCTAAATGACTTTATAGTTTACAACTTTAAGTGCTTTATATCGATCAGAATCACCACAACCTTACTAATTTTTATAATCTAATCTAAAACGTTTTTAAATTGGGTAATTAACAAATAAATGGCATTAGGTTTTTCTAAGTTAAGCCAAAATTTGTAGTGAGTTTCATTAAATTGAATATTTAAAACACACATGACAACAGCGCGTCGGTCATCATCAGTCTTATCGAACCAGCAATCGATCGCAAACGGTAACAATGGTCAGTATGTTGTTTTGTTTTTGTTCGCGTACGTCGTCGTGTTTATTTACAATGTTCTCGAATCAAGAGTTCGACGACATGTTGTTAGTTTACGGTGAAGCTCGTCAGAATTCAAATCTTGCAGCTCAAATTTATCGCGACAGATTTCGCCAACGGGTACAGCCAGGCACAAGGACATTTGTGCAAGTATACCAAAGACTTCGAGATACAGGAAGTGTTCAGTCCACCAATATTCGCACTCGTGAAAGACAGGTTACTGTAGAACAGGAGGAAAAAATTTTAAATATCGTGGAAATCAATGCAGATATCAGCACTCGGGAATTAGGCCGCCGCGTAGGACTATCGCATACCATAGGCTATAGAAGAGTATCCTCGCAGACTAACATTCTGTCAGTGGTTTTTCACAAAAACATTGAAAATCCGGATTTCTTTAAAAACATTCTAGCGTCGGACGAATATATGTACTGTTACGTGAGACGGGATATTAAATTTCCATAATACTCACACGTGGGCCCAAGAAAATCCTCATACCATTCGTCAAGGTAGTAATGAAGCTTGTGTGGAAAGTGGAGGACGACATTTTGAACACCTTCCTTACATACAAAAAAAGTGCAGTGTGGGTTTTAAAAAGAAAAACAATGTGTGTATCAAAATTGTGTTCCCTATTTATAAGTGGATTTTTTTAATACGTTCAATAAACTTTCACACACCAGGTGAAGCGTTGAGACAGTTAGTGGTAAGTCCCTTCTTTTAATTGTTTGCATTTTACGAGTACATTATCAAATAATGAAACAATACCTAAGAGCAAAAAATAACAAACTCAATCTTTATTTACACTGCGTTCCGTAGTAATTTGCGTCAGGCATTGCGGCGTTGTCAGATTTATTTTACTTTAAAGTCGATTTTCTCTAAAAAAATGCCGTTTTGACCCCCATGTTATATGAAACTTTTTGCTTCTTTTAATCCCCTCTATCATCCATTTAAATAATGACTATCATAACGTTACACCCTGTATTGGCCAGCGAGATCTCCCGATCTGACGCCTCTCGACGTCTTCCTCTGGGGCCATGTAAAAGGAGAAATCTACCACACCCGATGACAGGAAACATCGTATAAGCAAGTTGTTTAAGCGGATACCTAGACAAACCCTTTCAGACGTGCAAGATAATTTTAACAGGCGTCAGGCTTTGTGTGCCTTGCACCTAGATAATATATTCGAATAATTTATTACTGATTGCCTTAGGTCTTATTTTTGTTGTGTACCTAAAAGCTATAGTTTTGATAGAAGATTTAATTTTATGTTTAAATACAAGTTGTATTTGGTTTTTCTTGAAATTAATAGAAATAACTCTAAAAAGTTTGAAATCCTATCAATAAAAGTTCATCTAAAAAGGTATTTAACGATGTAGAAACTTTTAAGAAAAGGTACATTTTGCATTTTGAGATACCCTATATAAATAGGAAGAAATTTCAGCTTTTTTCCAGACCGGATTAAAATCGATGATAATAAAATTTTTGTGACCCAAGATTTATTAATAATAATAATAATATGTCTTTATTTTTTAGATAAATTGTAACAAACAAAAAAAAAATATTTTTATTATTAAATGTCTTCAAAAATGGTGGAGCTGCGAGTCGTCAAAGCCGGACATTGTTTCAGACGTTTGACCAACTATCTAAACAATTTTATTGACAATCAAAACCATATGTGATGTGATATTAACCTTCTTGTTTTTAGAAGCTCTATTCATATGTAGAGTAAAATGTATGTTTGCTATGGCACCAAGCTATGAAATCCCCTGTATATATTGAAATAATTTTAAAATCTACACTAGTAAGATATCTAGATTTCCACGAATGAATAAAATAATTTTTCGCAAACCTCGAATTTTTCGTAAAAGGCTGTTTTATAAGAATGCCTAGAACCCGCTTGCACGTTTTTGAAATAAATCGTATCATTTACTTTTCTCATCGCTCCAAATCCAAAAACTGCCCAATACAATTTGGCAGTCCTATGTACATTGCTTTTGTGATGTTGGGAATTCTTTTGGACCTCGGCCATTTTCATGAACTAAAAACGCACGCGTAGAACTAATTCATTTTCCGCTAGTAGCTGAAACTGGGTTGTTAATTGTGATACTGTGTGGTTGTCTTTGCTGTCCTTCGCATTTTCTTGAGACAAAAGCTTGTACCACAGCTGCAGGAGGAAGAACTTTACTAACAATTCAGCTACCATGAGAGATTATTTTAACACACATGAAAGTATGAGTTGAAATTTAAAGTTGAAAGATTAGCTTCATGTCAATCATAATCATGTCTATATTAAAAGGAGTAACTATAAGTTTCCCATACAGTAGGTTGTATAGCTATTTGGTTGATAGAGAAGAACCTAATTTTCTTTCACATTTATCAGGTGTCCACAAATGCCTGTAGTGGTGGCGCATTAGTAAAGTTCCTTAATCAATATGTATGGATCTAAATACTCGCCAAAGTCACGGATTGTGTAAGCGTTGGCAAAAGTTAGTCCTTTTTGTAGAAAAAAAGTCTATAAATTTTGCGCAACAAAAAAGCTAATATATGCATTTTCTCATAAATATGATAAAATTAGATGATTCCCATAGTTAAAGCATTTTACGTTGGCCTTTGAAGTTGCTTAAAAATTTCAAATAACATTAGGAAGGCTCAAATTACCCCGTTTTTCTGCAGCGCACTATAATACTCGGTCTCCCCCTGCTGCATATTCAGAATGTCTTTCACCGAAAAAGGGGTAGTAGCGGAGGCACAGGTTGTATCGCAGGTGATCTCACTAGCTGCGTCAAACTGTTGCAACATTTTCACACATCCACTCACTTCAGAAGCACGACTAATTATGTTAATACTTTTAGACAAATCAGGCTTATTAAGACGTCACACCCGCCCGCGTCCGATGGGATTCGAATCTGGTACGTATGGTGGCCGATCATAGGGCCATGATGGGATGCGGTTCACTTAAACTGTAAATAAGTGTGGCTTTCGGTCTAGTTTGCATTAGCTGGATGTGCAGCCGACGGAGGGATACGCCCCTTATCCAGTGGAGTAGTTTGTTCGGGATTTTGAATTACTTTCCGAGTTTGGAGCAGATCGCTTTCCAGTTATTTATCTCAGTAGGATCTCGACTAATAAGTAAATCCACTACATTGAGCAAATTATTTTACTGTCATTTCGGCCGCTCTAGCAACCTTCTTCGAAGTACAAAGTGAAAATAATGTAAAATGAATTTTGACCGCTCTTTGAAGACAGGCGGCTGGAGTAGGCGAAACGTCAGTAAAGTAATTGGCTCGACATGTCTAGTAAAGATCAATCAGACAGCCCTAGGATGGAGGTCCAGAATTTACATTTATCATCTATTTTGAGATCTTGTGTAATAAGATACCGTAGACATTATTCAAACGAGAACATAAGGAGGAGGATTTAAACATGTGTATATAGGAATAGGCCATTTTTTCGTTCAAAGTAAATGCTTAGGTATCACGACTCTTACTCAGACAGCCTTGATAGGAAACTCCTATGACGGAGATAAAGCAACTAAGGAGAGCTAAAGTATATTCAGATAAGAGATAGACCGGATGTAAACAAAAGGTTCGGGTGATTTTCACGCTAACGCCGCCGTCTCGACGTAAAACAGGAGCCCTCATTGGTCAATTCGCAATTAAATGCCTATGCCGAGCGGCAGAGCAGTCGTATCAAGGCAGAGTCACATTCAGGTTCAGACGTGTTACGTATGTCGTGTGCATCATTGCAATTTGATATTTCTTTGGACGTTTTCGTTTGTTATCTTATTAAGTTGTTGAGTTTGTCGTTGTTATTGTTATACCTTGTTATTGATTGTTATTGTTATCAACTGCTTGCGCAAAATGCCCAGTAGTACAGATACTGCCGATGAAGTTGTAAACTCCTGTAGTCCACCTAGGAAACGCTCTAAAAAAAGACACCTGAGTGCAGAAATTAAAGAGGTCATTTTGAATATATATAAGATCGAGCGCGAGGAGAACGAGGCATCGACCATCAAAGAAATTGTTGTGAAGGTTTCTCACAAAGTTGGGGTGTGTCGCGCATCAGTGTTTAATGTGTTAAGACAATACAAAAAAAATCACACCTTTTCTGAGCCAATGACCAGTAAACATCGCAAAAGTATTGTTAAATCATTGGATGAAGCTGATAAGCATGCGATTAGGAGGAAAGTGCATGAATTCTTCTTTAGGAATGAAATACCTACTATAGATAAAGTACTGCAGGAGGTAAATGGAGATACAACGTTGCCAAATTTCAAACGATCAACTTTCCATGCGTTACTGAAGCATTTAAATTTCAAATGGAAAAAACGGGGTCGTAATAGTTTACTACTGGATAGAGAAGAAATTGTGCTATGGAGGAGGGATTATTTAACAAAAATTGGGAAATATAGAAATCAAAACAGGAAGATTTATTACCTTGATGAAACGTGGGTAAACGCAGGACACACTACAAGTAAAGTATGGGTTGATGATTCTGTAACTTCATCCAGGAGGGCCTTTCTAGATAGACTGTCCACCGGATTAAAAAATCCAGCAGGTAAATACGAGTAATAGACAACAATCGGATGTTTTTCAAACCTTGGGAACAAGGTTCTAAACATTAATTCCAGGGGGCAGATAAAACATATTACAAGTAACAAAACTTTTATAACTTTCGATAAAATGCGTGGATGTTTTATTGTCATTTTCATTTGTTAGAACTTATTTAAGCCATGTTTTTATGTGTTTTCGATATTTCAATAATTTTTTAATATAATCTTAAAATATGTCGAATATTATAAACTTAAAAAAAGTTACTAAGTTTTATATTGTGTACCGTTCCTAATATTTCTAATCATTTTAATTCATACTTTAAGCTTTATAAAGTTATAATTTGTTAATATTAATATTTGCGCGTATTTCAGGTTCCTGATCATTCATTTTTTAAAGGTTTATAACTTTAAATTAAATTGTGAAGCGCTGAGTAATCATACGACGTTCAATATTCTTTCTTTCAATATGACTAAATAATCCCAATTATAGCAATCTGATACTCATGTCTCAATGTTTTTTCGCTGAATGTGATGAAAACATTTGAAAAAGGTTCGCTTATTGAAATAAATCTACACCAGTTAGTACTTCGATTTCCAGGTAAAGGGAAAAGGCTCATTATCTGCCATATTGGCAGTGAGGATGGATTTGTTGTTGACGGTCTGTGGTGCTTTGAGTCTAAGAAAACTGGAGATTACCACGATGAAATGAATGGCGAATCGTTTGAACAGTGGTTTTCAAAAATTTTACCGAACTTAGATGAAAACGCAGTAATTGTGTTGGATAATGCGCCTTATCATTCTCGAAGAATGGAGAAGGTCCCATCAACGGCTTCAAGGAAAGTTGATGTTCAAAATTGGCTCCGCTCGAAAAACATCAACTTTGAAGAAGCAATGCTGAAAGTACAATTATTAAGAATTGTCAAGGATCACAAGGCGGAATATCAAAAATACGCCATTGACGAAATGGCAGCAAGTCAAAATAAAACTGTGCTCCGTTTACCTCCATACCATTGCGAGCTCAATCCCATTGAGCTCATATGGGCAGAGGTTAAAAATTATATAGCTAAGCACAATACAACTTTTAAATTTTGTGACCTCAAAGGACTTTTCAAAGAAGCACTAGAATTAATAACAGCGCAAAAATGGGAAAACTGTATTAAGCACGTGAAAGACAAAGTTGAAAAGAGAATGTGGGAACTGGACTATATTTTAGAGGAACAAGTCGAGCCATTCATTATTGACGTTGGTGCTTCAGGCAGTAGCGATGATGAAAGCTCATCAAGCTCATCTTGTCGTTCATCAAATTCGGTAAGTTATAAGTAATTATAAAGCTACTGTATTTTTTAATTAATTATTGACATTTTTGAACCCATTTTGGCAAAACCTATTCAAGAATCTACTTTCTGACAATGTTCAACCATGCACATTTTTTTACGTTTTGAACGTTTTAATTTGGTTACATATTTACCTAGAAATCAAAAAATACACTAATCAATATTCTAAAAGCAATTTTAAGAGATATACGATTATTTTTAATTTAGGCTAATTTAAACGCCATTTTGAGATTATATTCGACTGTATTTCACCAAACATCAGGCGGCATCCGAAGCTGGAAATCGAAGCGAAAATTTTGAAACCCTTATGTATATTTACATCATTATATATTTCTTACCCCACCCCCACATGATCCTATATCCATCACCAGTCGTATACACATCGAATTGTGCTAATTTACTACAAAGTTACGCAAAGCAGCATCTACTATCTAAAATATGTACTGCGTGACTCTTAATACGTCCCTGCCGAATGTTACAGCGTACGATGATCACGTGGTCTTGTTTATGTCCGGTCTATCTCTTATCTGAATATACTGTAGTTGATATTACTTCTTAACTAGTAAACATTAGTAGTATGTATACGTGTATACAGTAATGGACAAAAGTATATAGACAAATTAATATTGTGCTGTGTTTCTTTTTTAACTTGTTTTATTAATACACCAACCTATCGTACATAATTCGTTGGAGCATACTTCTCATTTATACATAAATAAATTGATTAGACTCCCTTCAATAAAAAAATTAATTGAAAAAACTGGAACTATGGGACAAAAATATATAGACAAAGGAAAACAATTATAGAAAAAAGAAGCAAAGTTCATTGAATTATAGAAAACCAACCAAGTTTGTGTTAATATTTTGTAGCATAACCATTATTGTCAATCACCGCCTGGCATCGTCTCGGCATAGATTGTAGAAGTTGCTTGATATAAGATTCATCAATCTGTCTCCACTTTTGCGCTAAAGCGGCAAAAAGTTTATCCTTGTTTGAATAATTTTTATCTTATATTTCCTTATCTAAGTATTCCCATAGATTTTCAATGGGGTTTATATCAGGAGACTGTGAAGGCCATTTGAGAACAGGTATTTTTTCATCCAGAAAGAATTTCTTTGCGAGATTTGAAGTGTGCTTCGGGTCATTATCTTGTTGGAAGATGGATCTTAAGGGCGTATTGTCTTCCATATAGGGTAACATGACATGCTTTAGTATGTCTGTGTATACAAACTTATCCATAATGCCATCTATTCTATGTAAAGGTCCCATCCCAAACCCCGAAAAGCACCTCCAAACCATAACAGACCCGCCTCCATGTTTGACAGTGGGCAAAGTGTACTTGGGGCTCAATCTTTGTCCACTAGGACGTCTAACGTAATGAACACCATCTGATCCAAACATATTGAACTTGGATTCGTCACTGAAACATACCCTCTTCCAGTCACAGATGCTCCAGTCAATATGCAACCGTATAAATTGTAATCGGTCCCTACGGTTTTTCCTCGAGATTAGCGGCTTCTTACTCGGGCGACGTGCAAATAACTTCAAATCATTTAATCTTCTACTTATAGTCTTCGTAGAAACACTGGCAATTCCTTTTGTCTCGATTTCGGCTTTTATTTGTCTTGGGATCTTTGGACGAAATTACTTTTATTAATCTAACTGATCTAGCATTTAGTTTTCTAGGCCGACCACTCCTCTTCAATATTGCCCAAACTGCTTTACGCTTGAGCTTTAAATTTTTGGCAATGTCGACTTGACGCTGACCATCTTTGTATAACTCAATGATCTTAGTTTTCACATCGAAAGAAATTTCTGGACCACGCTGCATGGTCTTAAAATCACTCGACTTATTCCATAGTACTTGATGAATACATACTAATCCTGTTCTGACACGAAACTGTACTAAACTAATGTTGAAAAGAATTTGTCAACATATTTTTGTCCCTCATAAAAAAGTGCTTATATGCAGACTTGTTTTGTGTTCATTGCAGATAATGTAAAAACAAGGAATTTAGTTTTTCTACTAATAACGCATTTGTTTATGGAGCAATGAAGTATGAATTCGTTTTCTAAAGGTATTTAGGTAAATATTCATATTTGTCTATATACTTTTGTCAATTACTGCAGGTCATGAACCAGTTCAAATATAAAATAGAAGTTTTGAAATTTGGTCTAATAGCCGAAGTCGTGAGAATAGCTCTAAGGGGAAAATTTCCATCAGATCAAAGGTGATCACCAATTGCATAAGAATTTTTCCTGAAATTATTGGTTGAGGAAGTGTCAAGAACTAGTCTTCTGTTTATAGACGCTGCAGTCAGGACAGCGGCTCCCCATATAAGAGAGCAGCACTATAAGCACAAGCAAATCCTTATTTGAGCTTTGTATACAGCATTTAGGTTTTTTCTCCAGGGGTACATTGGTGAGAAATAGCGACCGTGATATCACGAGCAATACTCAATATCTCGCCAAGGTTACCACATCTCTGAAGATATCGGTAAGCCCTGCTATTCCTCGGCTGTCAGCTCATTGATGTGGTGGGAAGCTGTCAGAATATCATGCGATGCTAACGGATGCTCTTCCATTAATAAGAATGCACTATTAATATTGATGGACCAAGAGGAGCATTGGAAAAGAATCATCGTTGGTTCAGCCACAAGTATTTATTATTATCAGCCGCACCTCTTGCCTTCTTGCCATTCAGCATACCTTTTCCCACAAACTGATGTTGAATCATGCCTATTAAAGTAACCTTGAAATTATTAAATATGCTCCGAACTACGCTACTGGTTAGTAACGGTTTGCTTATGAAACGCCCCTACCAATAGCAACCGAGAACAGACCAATATTTGCCTTGGAATGAGTGATTGATCTGGAACGGGATTCGTAATGGATTTTAACGATGATGCTTTTTGGTTTTATTTGTTCTGGGACTGATGAGGCGTTTAACGCCAGCTAGTTTGATTATTCTGTAATTTAATCACGAATAAAAATTGGTAGGGTTATTCAAGGCCTATGGATGCAAAACGTAATACACGATGGGCAAGCAGTGTGAGGTCGTTACTCTTACATGGTCTTATTTTCAGCCCTACGTATTGCCGGGGGGCGTACAGATTCACAGCTTCCAGGATAATAGCACTTTACTTGCAGGCATTTGGAGTGCGAATCCGTTTTTAACGATTTTCTGTCTGACGAAAGACACAAAGGTCATAACAAGAACTACAAAAATGCACGTAGATTTTCGATGAATCTGCCAGAGGAGCTTTTTATCAGTTCTCTAACCTTAAAAGAGTTCATAAATCGGATTAACGTGTCTTCAACTTCTAGTGGTATTGGTATGTCGATACCTAGACTTTTCATGACTGGCCTATCTTACAAACATATGAGGCTGCATGTTTGTCCAGGGATTCCCAACAAAAAGGACCAGCAAATTGTCTTGTTTCAATATATGACTTCGACTTCTTGTAGACTGGTTGGTTGAATGCATGTCAATACTTCGCTGATTACCTGAAGAACATTAGCCATTAGTCAAAACGTGCAAAGGTGTTTTTGTTATTGGCCCGTAGAAGTAGTTCCTCTGTATCACAAACCAAGCCATAAAACCTTTCAAGTTGAGTCAGTTGTAACGGAAATGCCATTTAGATGTTTTTATTGATATATCTATTCTATCTATTAGTCATTGTCCGTCAGAGCGGTCCGTGGACCTTTGGTCTTGGTTAAAGTATTGTAGGACAGGCCTGGTTGCCCTCTGTGAAGTTTCATTTATATCTAGATTGCCTAGCCTTTCAAAAATACTTACAAATCATTTCTTTTTGTTTCAGGTAGCCAGGGTACCGTTTATCGTTCGGTGAGTTCTCTTTTTTTATGGTGTGATGTGTAATAATAATAACAAATTCTAGCTGTCTTTCTGGCAAACGCCAGAATTCGGATGTTAATACAGTATAGAAAGATCCGGTCTTCCATTCAACCGAAATAAAATGCAATAATCCTTTACCTAGACCTTACCGTGATGCCTTACAACCAAAAAACTTGATCCGGAAAGACAAAAATAAAAAACTGTTTTATACACTATAAAAGGAGTTAAGTTTTGTATGTTTCATATTATACAGTTATTAGCCAATAAAAAAGGCTTCATTGTTTTTTTTAAATAAATTCATAGACAAACTTCTGTACGAAATCAGGCTGAGACCTCTGTTTTGTAACGACTTTTGATATACGGATAAGCAGGAGTCTGTTTGCTATGAAAGTTCTACGAAAATTAACAATCTTCATCTCTTGCAACGATAAAATCAATAATACATACCATAAGTTATAATAAATCTTTGTGCAGATTTTGATTATAGAATCGTAAATATACAGTGGAATCCACTTATAATGAACTTGCTGATAATGGAAACCCGTATATAATAACGGGTGATTTTTTAAGAGTTATAGGATTTGATTTAAAAAAAAACAGATTATTTGAAAAAACGATTAAATCTTTATTTGAGTCGATAGAACGGTCGATATAATTTAATGTTTAAAGATTATTTCATGTAAATGTTGGCCGCGGCTCCGTTTTAGATGGCTCATGCTCAAGGTCCAATTTTGACACATTCTCTCCAACATATCGGCCGGTATCTCACGAATAACTTCAATATTGGCTTCCAGTGCCTCAATCGTTGCTGGTTTATCCCTGTAGACATTAGCCTTAACATGGCCCCACAAGAAATAGTCCAACGACGTTAAATCACACGATCTAGGCGGCCAATTGACGGGCCCCAAACGTGAGATAAACTGTTCACCGAACTCGCCTCTCAATAGGGCCATCGTTTCGTGTGCGGTGTGGCATGTGGCCACCGTCTTGTTGAAACCACATGTCATCTAAGTCCAGCTCATCCATTTTGGGCAAAAAAAAGTTTGTTATCATCGCACGGTAGCGCTCGCCATTCACAATTACATTTCGGCCATTGTCGTCTTTGAAGAAGTACGGCCCGATGAAGCCACCGGCCCATAATCCACACCAAACAGTGATTTTTTCGGGATGCATGGGTAGCTCTTGCAATGCTTCTGGCTGGTCTTCACTCCAGATGCGGCAATTTTGCTTGTTAACGTACCCATTCAACCAGAAATGAGCTTCGTCGCTGAACACAATTTTTCGATAAAAATGTGGATCTTCCTCCAACTTTGCCAGCGCCCATTCACCAAATTGTAAACGTTGTGGGAGGCCGTGTGGCTTCAATTTTTGCACCAGCTGTACCTTATAAGGTTTTACACCCAAATCCTGTCGCAAAATTTTCCATATAGTGGAGTAACACAGGCCCAATTGCTGCGAACGGCGGCGAATCGACATTTCACGGTCATCACTAACACGGGCGGATACAGCCGCAATATTTTCTTCAGTCTTCACTCTACGTCTGCGTGTTGGTGGTTTAATGTCCAATAATGTAAACTGGGTTCGAAATTTAGTCAAGCTTCCGAATAGCTCCCTCAGTAGGCCGACTAAATTGCCCATAAATTGGAAGCAGTGCTCGATGCACTCTCTTAACCGAGCATGAATTTTGATAGTAAAATTCAATAACTTGCAAGCGTTGATTGGTTCGTAAGTCGATTCATGGTTAAATTATAGACCAAACTGAACAAGTTTGACAACGACACAAGACACGATTCACGCGTCATCTGTCAAAAACAGTGTTGCCAAATAGATATATCAAAAAAATCACCCATTATAAATAAAAAAATAATTTCTGATATACAGGGTAGTCCAAAGTGAAACCAGACCAAACATTTTTTAATGAAAATCCTTTTTCTTTTTAGATTATAAACATTTGCCCGGAACTCAATTTTTTGAGATATTGGGGCTAGAAATGAGCCTTTCGTCATATGCGACACCCTGTAAAATCTAATGGTTGATCAACCAGAAAATGCCTATCTTAGGTTTTACGATCTATTCCAATAATACGAGAACTACCTTAACATGGAATTTATTACACAGAGCCTAGAACGTAAGAAAAAGGTGATTTTCTAACCTCAATAACTCAAACACATAATTATTTCTGATTATTTTTTTTAATTGGGACAGGAAAAAACAATGAACCATAAAATTTTCAATCAAAAGATATAGAACAACCAAAAAAACATTAATGGTAACTGCTTAACAATGATTACGTTTATATCTTTCGTCGCAGATTGGTGTATGGTAAAATGTTTCCGTGACGATCAGTGGACGTTCATCTTTTTTTCATACAACGGCTGTGACATTAATCTTTTTTCCCTGCACGGCAAATTTTGAAGTGGATATATCTACGAACTGTCATTGTTTTTGCGTGTTTCCGATACCCTATGGGATTGTACTGCTGTACATGTTGCGGGTTCTAACTACAAAACATCAAATTTATGACATTCATTTTTTCCCATGCACCCTTCGTTTATTGTTCTTTAATTACGACAACCATTATTATTGAAACATGTAACTGAATTTTAAATAAAATAATTATAGTAACACATCCTTGAACTGCGTAAATTTTTTTTAAACATATCAGATATCACATATTAATTACATTACTACTCGTCTTTATTTGAAGTATTACCTAAAAATGAAATAGAAATTACGATGAGTTTTGCATACGTAGAATAATAGGTCAATAAACACAGTATTTCAGCTGGCACAAGAGTGAAGTACTAACTTGTGAAACACGTTCCGAACTCCACGGCGTTTAATCTCACTTGTTACCTTATTTGGAATTATTAAAATGTTCGCTTAGAAAAACAACTTTGTTATTAACGACTGACTTGTTGAAATGTAAACACAACGCTCCGGCGCCTCTATCGGTAATTAATGTAATTATTTTTATCAAACATATTCGATCAATTCATCAAATCGTCGATTCTACGATATTGCCACGACACATACGTTCTCTGAGCACATAAAGGATAGTACAAAAAGCCAAAAACAAAAACTGTATTTACGACAAAGCCTGATGCATCCAGTAAATGCACCTAATGGTATAACTACCGAGATAAGAGTCCGAGCGACATGACATCATACATATGATGTTTATAAAATAATGTGAAACAATTTGTCGGGACGGGTATTACATTACATAAATGTATTTACTGTGATTTACGAGTTTGGGGTGCTACAGCCGTCGCATTTTTTGTATAAGTTAGATTGACGCGCTGCATAGGATTTATAACTGTCTCTGATTTCAGTTCTAATGTAAATCTCAGTTGGAATGATTTATTTTGGGACGTATTCAATTCAAGGAGGAAGTTTCCTATTTTTTGAAGCACACTTAAAATGACCGTCTAAGTAAAGTGAAGTACAGTACTGGAAACATCTTTGAATATTTTCTTCTATACTGAAGCAGCCGCGCAGGCAGAAGCTTAAATTCCAGGGCACTGCGTTCCACCACAAGGGGGTTCTAGCCGCGCTATGCCAATGGATAGAGGTCAACCTGAATAGACTATAACGTCTGTAGCATGGGATACCACCGGCAGTGGTATAATCGGGGACAGACGGCAAACAGTGCGCACTATAACTGTTTTGCGAATAAAATAAATTACTGCAATTATTGTCAAATAAAATACGGCAATGGAAACTTTGAAAGTTGAATGATAACTCAGAAATTAATATCAAAATTTAATGCGTAATGTCATGTTAGTGCAATTGTACATCAGCCTGGTTTTTGCATTTAATAGTGCGCACGGGCACGGGACAGGTCATAATGCGCATCGTAATTTTTTGAAGTTTTTTTTTTATATCGAAGCAGCCGCGCAGGCAGAAGCCCAAATGCCGGAACACCGCGGCTGCTATGATGATCCCAAAGAAATTTTATTAATACGATTTTTGAACTGCGTAAGGTTAATAGAACTGGGAAAAGCCCCCTCTTGTAGATTATTCCACAATCTCGACACCCTCGGGACAAAGGAGCGGTCGTATCGGCCGGTTCTGGATGTACGAAGTTCGACACGGTTAGGATGGGACGCCAAAGTTAGGCGGGTCTGTCTGGCAGGCACATCGCGCGACGGCATCATGGAAGAGAGCTCCGAGGAGCAAAGCCCGTTGGTGTAACGGTAGAAAAGAGCCAGATCGTCGACAGCCCGCCGGTGCGAAAGAGTCCCGAGACTGTCTGTTAGAGAAGAGTCATCGATCAGTCGGACCGCCATCCTCTGGACAGCATCGAGCATGGATAATGTAGTCGGGGTGGCAGCACCCCTAACGTGCGAGCAATACTCGAGGCTAGGTCTTATCTGGGCCTTGTATAGAGTGAGAAGGTCATGCGGAGAAAAGTACTTCTTAGCCCTAAACAAATAGCCTAGCTTTTTTCCAGCAGCTGCAGCTATTGACGAGATTTGTTCGTGCCAGATCAGGTCCTCGGTGTCAGAGAGGAAGTCATCGCTAGTCTTCTTTTTTCCAACTCAGCGGCAGAGATCGGCTTGTCACTCTGAATTCCTGCATGTAGAGTGCTGTCGTCAGCGAAGCTGTGGATTGGGTTGATCGTGCAGGAAAGGAGGTCGTTGATATGTAAGATAAACAGTGTCGGAGCCAAGACCGATCCCTGGGGAACACCCGCGTTGACGTTGTGGGATGAAGGGGAGAACCCGTCAATTACGACGGATATCTTGCGGCCAGAGATAAAGTTAGCCACCCATCTGCAAAGCTTTTCTCGGAGGCCATAGGATGGAAGTTTGCTTAAGAGGGCAGCGTGCCACAGCTGATCGAACACTTTTGTGATGTCAAGAGCAACGACATGAGCCTCACCATAAGACTGGATGAGTTTACTCCACAATTGAGTGACGTAAGCTAGGAGGTCCCCTGTGGATCGTTGATGCCGGAAACCATACTGCCTGTCGCTAATCAAGCCGTGACGTTCGAGGTAGTCCAGAAGCTCGCGATTTATGCACCTCTCCATCACCTTACTTAAAACAGAAAGCAGAGCTATAGGCCTGTAGTTGTAAGGGTCGGACTTAGATCCATTTTTTGGGATGGGTTGGACATGAGCAAATTTCCAGTTTTCTGGGAAGGTGCCGGATTCATAAGATATCTGGAAGAGACGCGAAAGAACTGGAGCAAGCTCCGGTGCACACTTCTTCAGTACAATGGCAGGAATCAAGTCCGGACCAGAAGCTTTGTTGATGTCGAGCGACAAGAGCACTCGTCTTACGGTCTTAGGCCTGAATGTTACCTCCCGCATAGTGTAGGAAACCCTTTGAATTGACGGTACTTGGGCGTTGGGGGGTCGTCCATGGTGGAGTTGGCAGCAAAGATCTTGGCTAGCACTTCCGTCTTGGCCTTTGAGTTGAATACAATAGTTCCATCCTGACACATGAGTGGTGGAAGGCTACTGTGTGAGAAGTTCTTTTTAATCTGCTTGGCCAGTGTCCAGAAAGACCGACTGCCGTGGCGCTGCGACATTACCCTATGCTTAACTTTTATATCGTGCTGGGTTTTGGCATTGCGAACCGCTACTTCATATTTGTTTCTGGACTCAACGTCAGCTTGTCTGTTCTCTACAGTAGCGTTTTGTAAGAAGGTTCTGTGTGCCTTGATCTTCTGCTGGCGAGCAGCGTCACACGATTTGTTAAACCAGCCATTGTACCCTGGACTAGACACTTTCACTGTGTGAGGGATGTATTCCTCCATTCCAACGTGGATAATGTCGGTTATCGAAGAACAGACAGCCGACGCATCCGCGTCAGTGAAACAGGCATCTTTCCAAGGAAAGCTAGAGAAGAAATCTCTGAGCCCCTCCCAGTCGTCATGTTCGTAATGCCAAGTTTTGCAGCCTGTACGCCACAGCGGGTTCTGACTGAAACCTAACCTCCACAACACCGTGGTCTGAGTTACCCAGGGGGGACAGGTCAGCAGTGCTGTAAGGGGCAGGATGCGTGGTCAGAAAGAGATCCAGCAGGCTACTGGCGTGTGACGAGACGCGGGGGAAAAAAGTAGGACTCGTCACCAGCTGAGTCAGCCCTTGGGTAAGAGCGAACGCTTCGACTGCACGACCTGCTGCGTCGGTCTTGTTTGAGCCCAACCAAAGCTCGTTATGGGCATTGAAATCACCGAGAAGAATTACCTCTGAAGCGGGATGATTGATGTTCAGGAAGTAGATCTGGACGGCGAGGTATTCGAGTAGGTCATCCCAGTTATGGTCCGAGGGAGAGCAATAAAGGCAGCAAATAAACTTGGGTGATGTTTTGGAGTTAGTAAGTAAGTAAATTAAACTTGATGATTCACCAGCAAACTTCTTGTGCATAATAGAGTTTAAAAGTTATCACGCATGCTACCGATAAGTAAAAGGCGTCGAGTCAAATTTGGAGTGCACGCTATTTGCATAAAATTATAATTAAGAAAAAAAACAAATATGATCGATAGTTGTTGTCATGCTTGACGTGATCAATGTTTCATTGAATACAAACTTGGTGAACAACACTAAAATACGTTAAATAACGTGCATTACTACAGGTTATATACTATATATACACTATTTACGAAAGTGATATTCTCCACATTTATCGCTTTTTGCAAATTAATGACGGCAACTCAGAATAAAAAAATTAGAAAGGCCTGCACAAGTAACGGAAACAAGCTGATGGATAGTGCAAAAGTTAATCTGATGCTGCTTCAACGTGCCAATAAAACAGCTGTTTCAACTGTTTCAATATTCACGCGGATCTAAAATTTTTCGATAACGTAAAATCCATCTAAATTGTTCAGATAAAGTTCGAACTACAAATTTTACTGGCAATAAGGATGTCACATATTAACAGGGGCTTACAATTATATGCCCAATAGTAGCTGCTGCGCACTGTTACCTCTGTTTTTTACTATATGTCTATATAACCTGAATCAAGTAGAGACTGTGAGATCAAACATTTTCTATTCAATACAAAATAACAGAATTATTCTAATTTGAATCCGCGTCTTGCTTTTCGTTCAGCAGAAACTTCCATCACAGAATCCAAATTGAGTGTATTAGCTACTGATCTTTCGATATAGAGGATAGAGAAGTTGTTGAGTGTGTCTTCAGCCAAAGAAGCTCGACGGTATTATTTAATAATTTTCTAAACTCATGACACGTTTCAGCACTAGGCAAAGTCATAAACAATCTGAATAACATGCAGCTCTCTGGAAAACTGTCTATAAAATTGTTTGCAATCATGAACTTCAAAGAATCTAGCGGGTTGTCATTAGTAAAACTACGATTTTCTGAAAAATACATGCTCGTAAAACTGGCTAATTCATATTTTAGATCCGTAGTGAAAAATTCCGAATATTTTTCCATCAAATTAGTGACGCTGGTTTCTAATTCGTTTTCTTTTAGATTGACTAATTTCTCTGCCATCAAAAAACCAAACACATCATTCACTTCACGAAATCCTTCAGTACGTTCTTGCAATTCGTTACTCATTGAATCCACAACTTCGTAGTAATTCATTCGTGTGTTATTCGTATGTTTCCATTGGCGAGTCAGCAGCTTTTTCGTTGAGCATTTTTTTGATTTTTCTCTTTCTGCCAATGGGAAACCAGGATTTTCCCATTCCATCTCTTCCCATTTATTCTTAGCGTTCAGTACAAAATTATCGTATATGCTTTCGCTCCTCAATTCTTCTAATTTTTTTAATGGTGCTGAAATGCAACTTTTAAGCCATCATCAAGTCTCTTTCTTTTGCACAGTATTCATTACGCTCAATACTGAATGCCACCATAACAAATTGAGGAAAAAGGTCCAGTTCATGGAGGAAAGGAGAGATCTTGCATTCATTATATCTTCGCCAGAAGCTCCCACTCTTGAAATTTCATCTTCTATGCAATTGATAATACGTTCAAAGTTTTGTAATATAGCTTCTACAGGGTCCAATCGAGAAGGCCAACGCATTGTACTCAAATTTTTGATAAGCAATATTCTCTCACTTGCAATAGGATTATGAAGTGATGCACTAACAAAATAGCTATCTTATATGAAAACATTTCTTCCACGATATTATCATGAAGAAAATAAATATGTCGTCAAATAAAAAAAATGTACAGTATTGTGAAAGTTTATGGTTATAAGCATTCATAGAAGCTGATTCATACCACGAAGATATTTATTCACTGAACATTATATGGCGAACGCTACACGTTCAATGTTTATCGCGATACTTGGATCACGATACCACGATATTTACTGATGGATCACAATAGACTCCAGACGTACAATATTTATCTTGACCATATTTTCATAATTTTTGTGAAAGCTGTTTTAAAAATGGAGACAGAAAATCAGATTAAAGCGAGTGTAGCTATTTTACTGGCATTTTCGTTAAAACGACAAGTGAAAAGAAAGAGGTGGATAAAGAAATGGCTTCAAGATCAGGACAAATTCACGCATCTTAATTTATTGAATGCAATTCGAAATGGACGATTATCAAAATTTTTTCCGCATGTCTGATAACTGTTTTGAAAAGCTTCTTGAATTAGTTACACCATTTTTGTCCAAAAAGCATACAATAATGAGAAGTGCAATTTCGGTAAGAGAAAAATTCCCACTGACATTGCATTATCTGGCAACAGGAAGAAATTTTAAAGATATAAGGTTTGCAGGGATAATGTCCAAAGAGTCAGTAAGCCAAGCAGTCATGGATACCTGTGAAGCATTGATATTATGTTCTTCGCGACTATATTAAGGTAAGTAATAAAAAAGTCTCAATCATATATATTACGTGATATATATTACGGTGAAACTAAACGTTCAATAGATATCGCGTGATCCATGGATTGAACACGGATTTCAAGATTTCTAGAAATCCTACGATACGGATCAATATATCACTCTACACAATCAATAGATATCACGATATTGGATCGTGATCCAAGTATCGCGATAATTATTGAGCGTGTAGCGTTCGCCTGTGCCAGGTAATAATATATCACTGTAAGCGCAAAATTAAAAAATAACCCTTCCACTCGATGAGAAATAAAAGGGTCATTTTTTAGAAATGAAATAGTCACTTTTCAAAACATTTCTTAAGAAACTTATAACAGACCCAGTTATGAAATATTTCAATTTTGGCTGCAGCTGACTACAGGTTTGGTAATTGGTAGATATTTGTCTACTATTTTTTCGTTTTCTCGAGTTCATTTCCCAACATTTTGAACGCGCAGTCGTTTTGATCGTACAAGATTTCGAAAACAGACGTATACTATATTAGTAGTTTTAGAAAAAAGGTCCAGGGAATTATATTTCTTCGTAAAGAAACTGGATTACGCGACCTACTTATTTGACAAAGTCTCGCAGTCATCAATATTGCAGCCAATTAGCACATGCTACATAGGTACTAACTAGTCTAAGACCATTTTGAAACAATTGTGTCTTCAGGTTGTGTGCTAACTTAATAAACAGTTCAGCGCATTTCAGTATGAAATATTTTTTTAGAAACTTTGAGGCTGTGGTCGTGTATAAATGTCAGCTCTATATGTATCCACAAGAGTATGAAGAAATATTGAAAAACAATTTTTCTTCGCAACAAAAGGTGATGCACACATCCGCTGTGTCTCAAAATTAGTATAATAACGTATGTTTTTCGAATATCGTAGCGAATCTGTCCTCTTACTCATGAACATGAAATTTTTGAATTTGTTTAGAAAAAGAAAACGTAACCCTTCATTTTGCGCATAAAAATAACAATTATCTTTCGGAATGGCTTGTGGTTATGTCGACAAAGTAAACTCGTGTATTTTGCTATAAAACGCCCTGTATATTGCTGAATAAACTGGTAGTGATGGACAGAAAACAGGTGTTTTGTGATAAACAATTAGAGATTCTCAAAAACAACTTGACCAATCAACTCCAATTTTGTTGTAGTTATTTAGAAGTATGCAGCCTATGGATTTGGAGAATTTCAAGTTGCTGCGTGAAATTATCGTGGCATTAGTAACAAATGCCAAAACCTGCATTTTGCCTCGGTTTTTGGCCATAACTTTTTTAATATCAGTGGGATGGATCTTTTTACGTGTGGTCTCATTCTGTAGGTCTCATAGGTACCTACCTAAAAAGAGTGTTTTTGTTCCTGCCAACATTTCCGATTGAATCCAAAAAAACACGTTTTCTCATTCTTTGTTGTCGAATAAAAGGTTTTCCCACAAAATTGGGTACGCAAACCAGGGGTATTTTCGTCTAACTGATTACACTAAATTACCGCCATTTAGGCTCTCAATAATACAATTGTAATACTCCAAAAGGGCAGACATTGTTGATTTACCCTCTTGGAAACCATGTTGCTTATCTCTCAGCAAGTCGAACTTATTTTGGAAGTAAAGTAATCTATTCAAGAAGGGATACTCCAAAACTTTTGTAGGCTAGATCGTACAGTAATTGGCCTGTAACTATTTAAACCGTGCGGAGATATCTTTTTTAAGATGGGAATGACTTTAGCATCCGAAAAGAGATTGAGGGAAAACGCCAGTCATGGAAGATAAATTGACATGAAAAGTTTATTTATCGCTGTCTTGTAGAGTCCATGCGATGTCCCGCTTTGTATCTTCCTATAATCCCAAATATAAAAAAATATGAGAATCCGGATTTTGTCCAATAAGTCCTATAACGCAAATTATTGCTGGAAGTCTTGCAAATCTGTGCATTGGAAGAAACGTTATTTCCAGGTCAAATCGGGTGCGCAGATATCGAATTCTACGCGAATTTGGCGCTAGAAATGTCAAGCGTTTCAAGTTCCTCCTATTATATCTGTATGATTACATAATTGGAAATTCAAATCAGGGTATCTCACTATCACTCTTTTTCCTGCAATGCTTATTTTTCTGACTCATTTAGGATGTTTTACGATGCCTTTCCCTAGACCTAGACGCTCAGGTCCACGGAGTATTCCAAAAATCCCCCCACTGTTTATTTTTTTTTTCGATCGCCGGCACTTGCTGACAAACGATCTTTCAATTATGCACCCCTCATCGCCCTATCTCTTCAATGTTCATTTGACAGCAACACAGCAATTGAAAATTTTTGTTTATATCAACGACACGGTCAGAGAAAATCTTCCAAACTATTCATTTTTTTTACTTCCAAAATACTGATTTTTCTCATGTCTTTGAGGGTTCGGCCTGCTGGAGACAGATTAATTGGCTCCATTTTACTCTTACTCGATTTATGAACCATCGGAATCTTCAAAATTACGGAATAAAGTTAAAACAGTCGAGCACACTTGGCAGCAATATCATTTTGATTGAATTGTGTAAATTCTTCCTTCATTTCAGGACAATGCGTGAAATTATGTGTACGTGTCCTCAACACATCACTAAAACAAAATAAACGACGTCATTCTCTACCCCAGCTTTTCTGTAAAAGCAAATTTATTTCGTGGGAACCCACTTAGCGTTGTATATATGACTAAAGTAGATCGGAATTTACAGGGGTAACCTATGTGAAGGGAAAAAATTAAAACACCTATTAGACTATCATTATTACTCCACTTGTTCCTGAATGTTTACGAGCATTTTATCTTGCTCTTCATGTTGTAGGCTCTCAGTGATTAGACTGCGAGCTTTATACAGGGTCTTCACGAAATGTTCGTAACATTTAGACAGGCATATTTATTCACAAAAATGAAGACCTGTATGGAAAGTCGTAATTTGAAAAGTGGCATTATGTCGGTTTTCTACATTATGTAGGTTTTTTATGGCATTATCTAGGTTTTCCAAGGGGACAACTTGGAACTAGCTGTGTTCACTTCATGTCCAATCGTAGAAGCATTACGTGTTGCCAAAACGTCATGACGCATGAGCAATCATGGTTTGATTCTGATGTGATGTAACTTCTGCTAAAGAGATTATATTATTGAAGGCCAAAGCTGTCAGTTGTACCTGTACTATAGATGGAAGGAAATGGCATATCCAGGATTACCTGTGTTGATGATAATTCCCTATATATAATAGATAATAGTTTCGTGTCCCAAATACACTTACTGGAGATGTATGCAAGGCTAGAAATCAGTAGCGCATCCACCTTTTTTTTATCCATTCATTTTGTTATTAAAACATCGTCTAAAAAATTTAGTTTTTGTGCTCCGTTTTACTCTCCACACCAACAGCGAAAGATTTTTTTAAAGTAGATAATTTGTTTCTTGCCTCTTCACTTATTTTGTCGGCCTACTTGCCTGTTCGCTAATTCTTGGCCTCGGAAAGCAGCGCTCATTTTGTTATGAAATTTTGGCACAAGTTTTCTGCTGTGCCAAGGTCGAAAAAGATTTGTAATTTTAATTGTGTGTGAAATAAATAACTACAAATATTTTACAAGTATATTTCATAAAAGCATCGACGTTTGCTCAGAAACTGTCGAATATTATAGCCAAAATAAGTTAAACTAAGACGTACATTTCTAGTTTCGACTTGTCGTTAGGTCTTCAGTATTAGACGCTATTCGCAGTATTACTTCCAATTCTAGTGGTGTTGATGGCAGTACCATTGAGATGATTAACTTGTGTCTGCGCGGGAATGGAAGAGAGCGCATTGGTGCAACATCAATAAAGATTTTCAATCCTCAACTACCTAGTGATCTGCTGCCCGTTTTATCAAAAATTCTTGTAAAATATGTTTACATGCAATTGAATGAGTATTTACTTGAATGTAACATTTTGCCTGAAAACCAATCGGTCTTCGGAAAAGCGCACAACTACCGCTCTGGCGCGTGTTTGTGATGAGGTACTATCAGCGGCGGATGAGTAAGAAGCAACCGCATTAGTCTTACTAGAATTTAGTAGGGTTTTTGACATTCTGAATCATAAGCCTTTGATTTCTAAATGTAAATACATTGGATCTGAGGTTTTAGCTCTGAAATAGATAGATTGTTATCTAAGTGAACGACAACAATATAACAAATATTCACAAAAAAGACCCATTTGTTCCGGCTTTCCACAGGGATCCATATTAGGGCCTCTCTTGTTCCTCATATATACTTTTGATATCGCTAAAAGTCTTCAACACTGTTCAAAGTCAATTGTATGCTGATGATATTCAAGTATTCTACCGTTTCTCTCGGAACAACTACCACATGTATACGTACGAGGGTGGTCCCAGAAGTACCCGACCTATAGATGGCGATAGTTGCTTGAAAAATATCATTGTATTAGAAAATATGCAACCTACGAGCCCTTCCCACTTCAGTTGGCCCAACTATTGAAAAGTTAGTTTTTTTCTTATCAAACACAAATATGTAGCATGGTGTTATAGGTTTAAAATACACACAACAATGAATATTTTGATAATATATAGTAGAAAATACCAACTTTATCACTCCCTAATCAAATTTGCAGCATAAAAATAACACATGTTGCAATTACAGCATATCAACCTATTTTCATTTCAATGCAAAATAAGTCTATAACGCATAGGTGGCTGTGAAAAATTAAAGCTATGACAATTGTTTTTATTAATCACAGCTGTCAGAATACGTTTAAAATAGTTTTGGGTAGTTAAGGTTTTCAAAATGGGTAGAGGAAAGGTTATTAGTGAGAAAATTCGGTTACTGATAATTAAATTTTTTAATTCTGGGAAATCAAACTCAGAAATTGCAACTTTGTTAGACTTATCGCGGTACAGTGTGACAAATAATGTTAGAAGATATAACGTAACTGGTTCAGTTAATATTAAGCCACGATATGTGAAAAAAAGTAATACCACAAATGCCGACCGAAGAGCATTAAGAAGAATAATCGTGAAAAACAGGCGTGCCAATTATTTACAATTAAGTGCTCTGTGGAGTGACGCTGTTGGAAGGAGAATTTCGAGGTCCACAACTCATAGAGAGGCCCACAAATTGGGATTTAGCACTTGCAAGGTAGGTTTTCTTATAAAAAAAAAGTGAAGTAAAAACCCTAAAATTGCACAACTTGTTTATAGGCCAAAGAAAAGCCACTATTAACTCCACTGCAAAAGAAAAATCGGCTTAGATGGGGTAAAGAACATAGACAATGGACACCTCAACAATGGTGTGCAATACAATGGAGTGATGAGGCCCGATTCGAAGTTTGTGTTGGTGACAGTCGCAGTAGAGTTATTCACAAAAAAAATAAGCATTCCATGTTGACTGTCTGAAGAGAAAAGTGAAATTTTGTGTTTCAGCAAGATGGTGAGCGTGCCATACCTC
Source organism: Acanthoscelides obtectus (assembly GCA_963669975.1). NCBI lineage: Eukaryota > Metazoa > Arthropoda > Insecta > Coleoptera > Chrysomelidae > Acanthoscelides > Acanthoscelides obtectus. The sequence continues at coordinate 24,464,853 of CAVLJG010000001.1, forward strand.
AAAAAAGGCTATAAAATGGATGGAACAAAATAATGTACCACTTTTGAAATGGGTTTCTAGCAGTCCAGATCTGTCACCTATTGAAACTTTGTGGCACGAGATGAAAAAGGTTCTACGACAACATCCTGCTCGTACAATCACCGAACTGAGACACAAGCTTCAAGAAATATGGGGTTGTTTTACACCAAATTTTTGCCAAAACTTGGATAACGCTGGGCCCCAAAGAATTTCAGCCGCAATAAAAAATAAAGGTTATGTTACCCAATGGTAATCTTTCAATTGTTGCTTTGTGAACTTCGCGCATTGATTCGCACATTGTCTATTTGTTCAGATGTTCTATTAGTTATAGGTCTAAGTGATTTAAAATATGTATTTTTTACGACTAGTGTGTATTTAAAATGTTTTTGAGAAAATAAATTGTTTTAGAAGTAAATGGTTTCATGTTTAGTTTATAAAGGCATATTTTGGTACAAATTTTGAAGTGGGCCAACTGAAGTGGGAAGGGGCTCGTATAAAGCATATGTGTCAAGTTTGAAGATGCCACGTTGTTTAGTATTTGTTTGGCAGCCATCAATGCTGAACGTTTTTAGTGAATTTGTAAAAATGGAGAAAATTGGTCATCGTTATGTGGTACAATACTTTTATTTCAAAGGCATCAGCCCAACCAATATAAAAGCTGAACTGGATTCTACTCTGGGTGAGTCTGCTCCTTCGTTTACAACAGTGAAATATTAGGTAGCAGAGTTTAAACGAGGCCGTATGAGCTGCCAAGACGAGCATCGCAGTGGTCGACCAAATGAGGTGACGACTCCAGAAATGGTGAAGAAAATTCACAAAGCGGTACTGAATGATCGTCGACTGAAAGTGCGCGAGCTAGCAGACATAGTAGGGCATTTCAAAACGTGCGGTTCATCGCATATTATCTGAAAATTTGGACATGAAAAAGCTGTGTGCAAGATGGGTGCCGCGATTGCTCACAATCGAGCAAAAACAATGTCGTGAAGATGTTTCAATTGATTGTTTAGCGAAGTTTCACAGCAACAAAGCAGAATTTTTGTGTCTTTTCATAACCATGGATGAAACATGGGTCCATCACTTCACACCCGAAACAAAAGAACAACCAAAACAATGGACTCAAAAGGGACAACCGGCTCCAAAGAAGGCGAAAAACGTTTTATCTGCAGGCGAGGGTATGGCGTCGGTTTTTGGGGATGCGAGTGGGATAATTTTCATTGACTATCTTGAGAAAGGTAAAACTATCAACGGCGAGTATTATGCGAACTTATTGCAACGTATGAGCGATCAGATCAAGCAAAAACGGCTGCATTTGGTTAAGAAGAAAGTGTTGTTTCATCAAGACAATGCACCAGCTCACAAATCCGTTACTGCAATGGCCAAAATTAACGAACTAAAGTTTGAATTGCTACCTCATGCACCCTATTCACCAGATTTAGCCCCCTGGGATTATTTTCTGTTTCCAAACTTGAAAAAATGGCTCAGTGGTCAAAGATTTTCCAACGATGGAGAAGTGATGTCGGCAGTTAATGGCTATTTTGACGAGCAAGACAGTTCTTATTATAAAAAGGGTATCGAACTTTTGTGTTTTCTTCGTTGGGTCGGGTAATTCTGGGACCACCCTCGTATGTACTTTTGGATAACTTTTTTCTATTACTGATTATTTTCCCAAGTTTTATTTTAAGGCATTAAGCTTGACATGATTAAGTATGACTGGTTATTGGCCAGACTCCGCCATTTGTAACTGTCGTTCTACATGTATTTGTTACAATAAAATCGATTGAATTGAATTGAATTGACGAACAAGTGTCGGCAGAGCCGCGGACAAAAGTCGAAAAAAAAATAAATATAAGTCGCTCAAACTTTTAACGTTTTAGAGACACCTGCTCATTTTTTTCTGATGCGTGCAGGATGCGGGTGATTGAGGAATGCTAAAACACATTAAATAAGTATATTAATTTTTTTTTTAGTTTAGTTTTTACCTTTACACGCGTTTGCAAAATTCGATAACTATAAAGTTCATTACTTGTTATTGTATAAAATTTCACGTTTTGTTAAATCATACCTCAACAACTCTTTAGAAAGAATCATCAATCTTCTACTATTGAATCGCGATAAAATAAAAAAAAAGATAAGAAGGTATTGGTCTTGAAAATACGACCTGTACGTGAAAATAATGCCAAATATTAATAGAGATTATTTTTACAAGTTTGATACATTTTTTTTTTAAATTAGATTTTTTTCATACCGATATATCAAAAATACTTTCAGAACGAGTATGAAGGTGACACGACACTACACATGGTGGAGAAAAATATTTTGATATATTCAACATAACATATTTTATTTGACTAAATATCAATAGACTTTATTCGCAATGATCAGTGCACGTGTGTAGTTAATAAACAAATAATACTCTTATAGTATAAATCCTAGTATTATTGATATTTGCTCACAAATAAACAAACAAACGAGTCATACGAAGGAGCAATAACCTACTTGAAATTTGGTACTCCTATTACATATTGCATAAACCTCTCAAGCATCTCTCAACCTAGCACTTGATTTTAGTGCTTCGCAATGAAATTATAGATCGATAAACACCTTTCCCGTTCCGTATCAAATGATATTTATTTAAACCTATCAGAGTGAAGTGAACGAATCTTTCTATACCAATGTAGCTCAAATTTTATTGTTTTCACAATTCCTTAGACTTAGATTATAGTCACTTAGTCTGATTGAGCCTCAGATTTTCAATCGCAGACTAACTGTGACTTTACTTCTAACCGATAATCAACTCCCAAAAAGTGTTTTCAATATCATATCCACCCTAAAAAGGTAGTTAACTTTAACAGGGGACGGGATGACTAGAAAGTTAGGAAATACAGTCACGTGGGCTGTCCCAAATCACACGAGATTCAAACACATCACAAAACAGCACAAAACAAAATAGTTCAGATGTAAATTCAGCGTTAGCGCATCTTCAATTATTTGTGAGTTAGTTATGGAAATATTGAAAAACCGAATTTTCCTAACTTGAGAGTTAACCTGCGATTGAAAAGCCGGACCTTCCAGGAGAATTTTTGTACAGGTGTTACGATGAGCAAAGTCTTCAGAACCAGAACTTTCGATAATCCCCATATTTGTCTGACCAATAAAACCACATATATTTACAGAATTATACAAATGTGATCTTTAGTACAAAGACAATATATGTATATTACAGCTGTCTTCCAAAACATGAGCTTATCTGTTTTTTTTAATGATACGTCACTCTCGTCCATCGTCCCGAAAATGCCAAAAGTGATAAAAATATGCGAAAACCCACCAAGAACAGTTATCATACTACACTGGTTAATTGCATCGTTTTGGATCTGAAATGCGAGAAATACCACTTTGACATCCCAAGGGAACAATGTTGTTTGTCATATGAGAAAATAATATAAGGCACAACAGTCTGGCCTTGATATGGCAAAGCAGAACATCTCGTGTTTGAGAACAACAAACCATGATAAAAAATTCACGATCCATTAGTAGGGCTGGGAAAATCTTAAGAAATAGGGTAAAGCGGGAGGAAGTCCCAATACAACATAAAGATGATACAAAAGGAATGTAAAAAGGAGCGTGCAGAAAATTAAACAACCATTGTCTTTCTAAATCTTCTCTGGACTGTGACCCAATGTGCTTGAATACAATGAAGAAAAGATCTAGTTGATATTCTCCAACATAACTAATGGTCCAGTTTTTACATATATACAGGGTGATTTATCTAAGCATGCTAAATCTTTAATATCGCATATCTCGGGCACTATTGAACCATTTTGTTTAAAATTTTGCGCAATAGAAAAGTTGCATAGAAGTAACGTAACACATGGTTGAAAAATCCAGGGCCGGACTCGATCCGACTTTCACTTTTTTGTTTTTCACAAAATCAACACCTTTTAAGGTGAATATTGAAATGTACAAAAAAGCCAACAAATTGTGCTAATCAACTGGCAAAGTAGATTGATTGCACCTCCTTTGATTTGTGGTGAGTGAGGTAATTTTTTAATGATTTAATTCTACCAACTGATGTTATACAACAAAATTACTCGTGCTTGAAAGGAAACCGGCAAATGCACTGAATTTAATCCTCCAGACCGATTCAAGGTTGTTATGAAAACGTACTCGTAGAAAAACAGGTCCAGACCCAGCATAGGTTTACGTTCTCTCACCACAACCCTACGTTAGATTTAGTTACATGATGCTGCAAGAGAAAATTAAATGCCAATTTCGGGGCTTTATATTAAGTCTTTTTCGTCTTTTATCTTTATTTCAAATTGGTCTATGAGGTCAGATTTAGTGGAAATGCACGACTCACGTTATTGTAACAAATATATGACTTCCTGTATGAGCGCATGGGAAGTATGGAGTTAACCTACTCGACACCATTTGTTTAAACCTCTTAAAGATCCGGAAACATATAGATCTGATCATAAAAATGTCTATAGAATTTTCTATAGGGGCCTCGGAATTTTCTTTTCGTACTCTTTTATTTATTTATTTATTTATTTAGCAACATCCAACAGCAAAAGCCAATCACAGGATGGATAAACATGAAAATAAAAATCAATCAGTGCAGGCAAGTGGAGGATGTGTTATAGGAAAATACTTAATAGTGTAGTCTACAATATTACTCTGGATATAATGATGCTTGCTTTCTCACACATTCTCATGTCTTGGCAACCGAATCCAGTAGCGAGCTAATAATTAATAAAGAGTCGATTGGTATTTTGAAAGTAATGTGATACAAAAATTTCGTAAATCTAAAATGTCGGATTTTAAACCTTAGCTTTGAAATTCCCATTTCACAGGCTACAGCTTGAATGGCTTGACGGCTTTGTCTTCACAGCACTTCCAACGTATCATAATACCAAAATATACACCAAAATTTCGTCAATTTAAAATGTTGGATTTTAAACTTTAACCTTGAAATGTCTATTGAGGCTCGATGGATTTTGAGATTTGAGGTCTTCTTGTATTCGTCTTGATAGCACAATTAAGAATTAATCTTTCTCAGTTACTGCAGCGGGCTTTTTGTATTTTTAGGGATTAGAATTTTCAGTGTCAGTGTTTGAGCGGTTTTGTGATTTGGGAAACATCCTCATCTTCAGACGGGGCTCACTTTCATTTAAACGATTTTGTGAACAAGCAAAACTGTCAATACTGGAGTGCGGAGCAGCCGTCGCCGAAGCATCAAAACCACTTCATTGCCAAAAACTCACAGCAATATCAGCTAGCGGTTCGATTGGACCCTACTTTTTTAAGAACGGTCGCGGGCAGTCTGTAGAGGACTTGAGACAAGCCCCTAATTTGAGACAGTGGTGTAACTTTGTATCTTTGTAGCACCATCTTCTAGTAACATCATAAAGTTGTGAACTAAGACGCAGTAGTATCCTACATGTGTTTACAGTTTAGTTTTGTATGTGGTTTGCTGAGACATCACAACTTGTTACTTCTTGAGAGTTAAAAATATTTTTAATAGTGCGAGAAAAGTGATTACCAAAATTAAGTTAAGTTATTTAGAACTGTCTGTTTTGGGATACCCAAGTTTTCCTAATTTGAGACTCAAATTAGGGCCCTGTATGAAGATGCAGATGCCTGGAAACACAAGAGTAAGGAGATGGATTATTTAAAAGCCTCAAAAGGATTCGGATAGATACCTTCCCCCTCCAGTTCAAGTTCAGAATGCAGCGGAAGCCTTAAGTTGGATGATTCATCTTCAGATGAAAGCAACATGAAAGCGATGCTGAATGTTTATTTTGTACGGGTCGATTTTCCGAAGATAAGAAGGGTGCAAAATGGGCAAAATACAGCCGTTGTACTAGATGGGCACATAAAGATTGTGAAGAGATTACCAATAAAATTTTCATTTGTACGTTCTGCAAAAGAAAATGATTTTTTGAATAGTATCCCAAATTAGGGAACCAGTTATAAATTCACAAAAATATTTACTTTTTTTTTTAAATATATTTTTTGTCTGTAAAAAAAATACATTTAATATTATTTTTTTATTTTAGAATATGCTAGGAGCATTAAATCGCAAGTTTAATTAAAAATATACGCTCATTTAAAACAAAAAGTACTTTATTTTTCCTTTTTAAAAAAAGTATCTCAAATTTGTTTCCTTTCCTCTAACTCTTAATTCAGAACGTTATGTTCGAAGGCTGGAAGAATTTTTAGCTCTAAAGCTCCAAAATTTTGATGAATACAACTCCATGACGTGGTTCCAACAAGTCGTCGCCATCTGTCACACGTCGTATAGGAAATCTTCTCTGGAAAAGTGATATCGAGGAGAGGTGACAGATTGGCCACCACGAAGCCCTGACTTGTACCCACCCGATTTCTTCTTATTCGAATATCTCAATAGCCGAGTCTACATTGCTCATCCAAAAACGAATGCTCGACGAATTAAAGCAAAGCAAGGGCAACTTGCAGGCGAGTGTTCGACAATTTGAGCTTCCATTTCGAAGAGTGTTATCGGAGATCTGGAGGCCATCTTGATGATATCATTTTTAAAACATAAATTTATAATGTCCTTTTAGATTATAAAAATTAGAAAACTCTTCTAGGTATAACCTGCTTCCATTTACATCGTTTTCAAAAGTGAATATTATTATAACCCAATATGTATATATGACGTGTTTCTATCTATATTTAAGTATAGTGTTCGGACCTAATAAAGGAATTCGAATCTCACACATTCTCATGTCTTGGCAACCGAATCCAGTAGCAACTCACTAATAAAGAGTCCATTATTGTTTTGAAAGTAAGGTGATACCGATATCCATAACGTCACTCTGTGCGCCGCGGTCGGTCATAGGCAACAAGCAACAGCACAATGCCCCCTTGCTGGATGCTGTACGGGTCATCTGGTTAGTGTCGGACGTTGGATCGAACACCCTGTGAGAGTTGGCGCCACTCACGCCGCCACGCCGGACGGAACACAGCCCGCTGGATTTATGGGAAAGTCATGTGGAAGCTTTCAGATGCATATACATGAAAAAAGGCCGCGGCACAGTCGCCGGTCGGTACTACTTAGATGCACCTGTAGCTCTGAGTGATATGGCGACGTCATGGGGATCGCAAGGAATTTTTTCTGCATATTTTCATACTGGATACAGGACCCGGTGCACATTGCTCTAGAACACCGAAAAGCTGACAAAAATACGATTTCTGTGGCGTTTATACAGCTTCCGGCATAACAGGGCTCCTTAGGTCGTTGATTTCAATTTTAAAGTTAGTTTGCCTCCAATGAAGGCATTTGAAGGTCACTTCAGGGTCAAATAATAGTAATAATAATAAAGGGCTTTATTGGCAGGGTTTGGCAAAGCCATTCTTACACTTATTAAATGAATCTTTAAACTTAAAAAAGACTGGTAATGGATTACATGGTTTAGAACCAAAGGGCATTTATTGATTGATCCCATGCTGCATTTCTAGTAAGTAGATGAAGTCTGAGATGCGTTGAAACGGATGCTATTACTTTTTGTGATATCAATATCCCTGCTATATATGTTAAAGAGGGGCACTGCATTATACGTGAAAGCGGCTCTTTGGTAGAACTTGTTCATCCATCGAAACCGGATGATGCTAGGATGCTTTTTGTACGTCAATGTACAGTACTGTGTTTTGGAACCATTATACTGTATAAGATTGTTGCGTCCCCAATCAGGGGTCGTCTCCAGGTCCCTCGTCAGGGAGGAAGTGACCCCTAGCCTCCTTTTTTCCAGCTCAGCGGCAGGGATCGGCGTGTCGCTCTAAATTCCTGCATGTAGAGTGCTGTCATTAGCAAAGCTGTGGATTGGGGTGACAGTACAGGAAAGGAGGTCGTTGATATGTAAGAGGAGCTATGTCGGAGAGAAGACAGTCCCCTGGGACCCGTCAATTATTACGGATCTCTTGCGATCAGAGAGAAAGTCAGCCACCTATCTGCAAAGCTTTTCTGGGAGGTCTTAGGATGCAAGTCTGAATAAGAGGGCAGCGTGCCACAGCTGATCGAACGCGTTCATGATATCAAGAGCATAAGACTGAACAATTGCGTGACATAAGATAGGAGATGTCCTGTGGATCGCTGGTGCCCGAAACCATACTGCCTGTCGCTAATCAAGCCGTGACGTTCGAGGTAGATCAGAAGCTCGCGATTTATGCACCTCCATCACCTTACTTATAACAGAAAGCAGAGCTATAGGCCTGTAGTGGTAAGGGTCAGTCTTAGATCCTTTTTTAGGGATGAGCAAACTTCCAGTTTTGCAATTTCTATTCCTACCAAAATCCCGTAATACCAAACAATACACCAAAATTTCGCAAAACCAAAATAGTGGATTTAAAACTTCAACTTTGAAGTTTTTAGTTCACGGGCTACAGTCCAAACGGCTTGACATTTGAGTTATCCTTAGATTCGTCTTGATAGCGCAATTAAAAATCCATTCTTTTCAGTTATGGTAGTGGGACTTTTTATATTTTTCAAAAATATGCTTCTATTCACATGAAAAATGACTAAAACAAAGGATTAGGGTCAATAAAGCAGTTTTTTGACACTGAAAATATATCAGATTTCAGGTTAATGGCATCTATAAAATTTTCATAGATCATATAAATATTACAGAACCTATGTTTTTCAGCTGTCCCCCCCCCCTACTGAGCGAGGGCCGTGGCAAATGCTTGTTCTGGAAGTTGTTGTATCTGGTATACAACTTCTTCCCCTCCAAGTAATTGTGCACGCGTTAAGGAATACCTCAGTACCGATTGCCGGGTGGCGGTACAAGTCCGCCAACGTGCCACTTTAGGTCTTTTTAATATCACTAACACGTAAAAAGAAAGTGGTAGACAAGGACCAGTCGACCGAGGCGGTACCACCCGCTAGCTTTTCCCAGGGTGTCTTATAAATGTCCGCATGTTTCCACACCTAAGCTAAGCAGTCGGTTATCTACCAAAACAAAGACATTAATGATGATGGATCCCTCGAGCACTAAGAACTCCGGACGTAAACTCACTCCACTCTAGGGATGTCCGGGTGGAGGGTGGGCTCGAGGGAACAACATCGAAGATAAAATTTGTTTTTCGAACATCTGCGGGATCAACAGCAACATTGATGCTGTTCATCACTACCTGCAATCCAATCGTCCCGCCGTGCTTTTCTTGGCGGAGACAAAAATCTCAGAGATTGCACCGATTAACCATCTCAACTTCCCAAACTACGAGGTGCACTCCAATCTGAGAAAGAACGGGGGAGTTGTGGCTTTTGTTCGCAGCAGTCTTTCCTGCTCCAGGGATCTTTCTTTGGAATCTTTGGAAGGACATTCTGTGGCTTCGCCTCAACTCTAAAACATCACCCAAATTTATTTGCTGCCTTTATCGCTCTCCCTCGAACCATAACTGGGATGACCTACTCGAATACCTCGCCGTCCAGATCGACTTCCTGAAAATTAATCACCCCGCTTCAGAGGTAGTTCTTCTCGGTGATTTCAATGCCCATAATGAGCTTTGGTTGGGCTCAAATAAGACCGATGCAGCAGGTCGTGCAGTCGAAGCGTTCGCTGTTACTCAAGGGCTGACCCAGCTGGTGACGAGCCCTACTTTTTTCCCCCGCGTCTCGTCACACGCCAGTAGCCTGCTGGATCTCTTTCTGACCACGCATCCTGTCCCTTACAGCACTGCTGTCCTGTCCCCCCTGGGTAACTCAGATCGCGGTGTTGTGGAGGTTAGGTTTCGGTCAGAAGCCGCTGTGGCAGCAGAAACTCGTACAGGCCGCAAAACTTGGCATTACGCACATGCCGACTGGGAGGGGCTCAGAGACTTCTTCTCTAGCTTTAATTGGAGAGATGTCTGTTTCACTGACCCGGATGCGTCGACTGTCTGTTCTTCGATAACCGAAATTATCCACGTCGGAATGGAGGAATACATCCCTCACACAGTGAAAGTTCCTAAACCAGGGTCCAACGGCTGGTTTAACAAATCGTGTGACACTGCTTGCCAGCAGAAGATCAAGGCACCCAGAACCTACTTACAAAACCCTACTGTAGAGAACAGACAAGCCGACGTCGAGTCCAGAAACAAATATAACGAAGCGGTTCGCAATGCCAAAAACCAGCATGATATAAAAGTTAGGCACAGGGTAATGTCGCAGCGCAATGGCAGTCGGTCTTTCTGGACGCTGGCCAAGCAGATTGAAAAGAACTTCTCACACAGTAGCCTTCCACCACTTACGTGTCCGGATGGAACTATTCTATTCGACTCAAAGGCCAAGGCGGAAGTGCTAGCCAAGATCTTTGCTGCCAACTCCACCATGGACGTCCCCACCAACGCCCAAGTGCCGTCAATTCAAAGGGTCCCCCCACACTATGCGGGAGGTAACATTCAGGCATAAGACCGTAGCACGAGTGCTCTTGTCGCTCGACATCAACAAATCTTCTAGTCCGGACTTGATTCCTGCCATTGTACTGAAGAGATGTGCAGCGGAGCTTGTTCCAGTTCTTTCGCGTCTCTTCCAGATATCTTATGAATCCGGCACCTTCCCAGAAAACTGGAAATCTGCTCATGTACAGCCCATCCCAAAAAAGGGATCTAAGACCGACCCTTACAACTACAGGCCTATAGCTCTGCTTTCTGTTATAAGTAAAGTGATGGAGAGGTGCATAAATCGCGAGCTTCTGGACTACCTGGAACGTCACAGCTTGATTAGCGACAAGCAGTACGGTTTCCGGCACCAACGATCCACAGGGGACCTCCTAGCTTACGTCACGCAACTGTGGAGTAAACTGATCCAGTCTCATGGTGAGGCTCATGTCGTTGCTCTTGACATCACGAAAGCGTTCGATCAGCTGTGGCACGCTGCTCTCAAGCAAACTTCCATCCTATGGCCTCCCAGAAAAGCTTTGCAGATGGGTGGCTGACTTTATATCTGGCCGCAAGATATCCGTCGTAATTGACGGATTCTCCTCTTCATTCCACAACGTCAACGCGGGTGTTCCCCAGGGATCGGTCTTGGCTCCAACACTGTTTCTCTTACATATCAACGACCTCCTTTCCTGCACGATCAACCTAATCCACAGCTTCGCTGATGACAGCACTCTACATGCAGGAATTCAGAGTGACAAGCCGATCTCCTGCCGCTGAGCAGGAAAAAAGAAGACTAGCGACGACTTTTTCTCTGACAAGAGAGAGAGACTTTGACGAATAAAATGCGTCCTAGCGCTCATACAGTCTCGATGGACGGCCGAGTTCTGCCAAAGAGCCATTCATTTCGGCTGGTCGGAGTCCAGATCACCGAGGACCTGATCTGGCACGAACACATCTCTTCAATAGCTGCAGCTGCTGGGAAAAAGCTAGGCTATTTATTTAGGGCTAAGAAGTACTTTTCTCCGCATGACCTTCTCACTCTATACAAGGCCCAGATAAGGCCTAGCCTCGAGTATTGCTCACACATTTGGGGTGCTGCCGCCCCGACTACATTGTCCATGCTCGATGCTGTCCAGAGGAGGGCGGTCCGACTGATCGATGACTCTTCTCTAACAGACAGTCTCGGGACTCTTTCGCACCGGCGGGCCGTCGGCGATCTAGCTCTTTTCTATCGCTACACCAACGGGCTTTGCTCCTCAGAGCTCTCTTCCATGATGCCGCCGCGCGATGTGCCTGCCAGACAGACCCGCCTGACTTCGGCGTCCCATCCTAACCGTGTCAAACTTCGTCCATCCAAAACTGGCCGATACGACCCCTCCTTTGTCCCGAGGGTGTATAGACTGTGGAACAATCTACGGGAGGAAGCTTTTCCCAGTTCTACTAACCTTAGGCAGTTTAAAAATCGTATTAACAAAATTTCTTTGGGATCATCATAGCAGCCGCGGTGTTCCGGCATTTAGGCTTCTGCCTGCGCGGCTGTTTCGATATATAAAAAAAACCGTTTCTTTTTATTTTAGTAGTTAATTGTTTTTTGAATGTCGTTACTATTCTTATGTGAGCGCAAAGACGCAAAACTTTCTACTTCAAATCTTTAATAAAACAAGAACATGCTTAATAATAAAAGTGTTACCCCACTGCGCTCACAATAAAAACCAAAGTTGAAAAAACCAAAACAAAATATAATGAGACTTCAACTTTTATTTTTAATGTGGGCCTGGTAGAGCAACACATTTATTTCCACATTTGTTTGGTGTCTTAGTGCGTTTAATTATAGATTTGAAGTTGGCCACTCGTTCATATAAAGTTTAATATTCCATTCAAAAAAATGTAACAAAATGACATCTAGCCACCACCTTGAAATTTGCAACTGTTATTTTTACGTTAAACAATGTAAATACTGCATGGAAAAATGTGAAATAGTTTGGAAATAACTTGAAAATTTTTTGCAATGAGCGATACGAGCAATTCATTTCTGTAACGTTTTTGCTTAACAGTTTTCCTGATGGTCCTACCCTATTTATGGGAATGCTTCTCTAATGTAGCTCACATTATTTTTTCTTTGAACACTTAGTCATCTCTGACTAATCTTTCATTGCTGCTACTGAAAGCCCGTGTGTGTTGTGCACGTCTGTTATATTGCCTCCCAACCTGTCGGAAAAGGGTTAATCTCGTCATTGCCGAGATATCTCGGATATATCTTGAACGGTGCCAAAAGCTTTTAGGTTAAAAGGTGATCTGGTGCTAACTACTTGAATTTTTCGCCCGTCGGCATCACAGACAGAAGCCAGCTAAGCAGATTAACCGGCTATTAATAAGACATTACATTTTATTAATAAACCCTGAACCCGGGATTAAGGCTTAGATGAATGTGGTCGGTTTCACTTTCTTGGTTGACCGCAAAATAAAATCAGTATACCAAGTACGACTATTCTATATGATTTTGATTGTATGTGTTTTCGTTGAATAAAAAATCTGAGGGATTTGTAATATCACACGATCGTTTCTGAATCTTTTAGTAATGTAATAAATAAAATAAAAAAAAAAATTCTAAAAAACCACTGAAAATTTAAAAAATATTTTTTCCGATTGGAAATATTGCAACTATATGAAGCTCCTTTTTCAAGTTTTAAAATAATAGCATGACAAATTTTCCAGTCTGTTGTCAAAACGTAACGCTTTTATTTGAACACTGGAGATGAAAGAGCTTTATTATCGTTTAAATATGTCCAATCGGAGAACATTATTTATAAGTTTTAAATTTATTTTATGAGCAGCTAAATAAAAGCTTGTTTTTAAAAAAGTATTTTTCACTTTTTTTATTTTTTACTTTTAGTATTTTTGATGACAAATAACTAGTTTGGTAATTTCTATATAACTTTCATATATTTTACTAATAGAACATATTTAACATCCCTATCATAGCGGTGACTATGGAGAAAATAAATCGTCATTCACGGACACGCGTATCGAATATTTCATTTTACGTTTTAAAGGCAAATTACGGAGAAGCTAACATTAATAGGTGCATAGAATTACCGGAGTTGGGAGCATGTAATTATATACTAACAATAAAAAATTTACCCCCGCCCCCAAACTTTTTAGCACTAATTTTTTTTTCAAAAATGATTAGAATCCTCTGAAAAGTGAAAAAGAACAATTATTGAGCGGTTTTTATTACCCTTGTTTTGCTTTTCTTTTTCTCCGCCGAAACTGGGCCGATTTTCAAAAACTACATGCTAACCTTGTGTAAGAATTTCGTACATATCCGAGTATTACCTTTCAAGTTATAGAGGAGCCAAGGACTAGCGAATAGTCGGACAGATAGACCAACCGACGGAAATGACATTTTTCGTGATGTACATGTCATATAACATCCACAAAAACATAATACCTCATTTCAGAATTTTTTCGCGCTTACAAATGTACTATGAGATTTTTTTAAAAAAAGCTAGAATTCCTAAAATTACAAAGAACTAGTGAAAACGAATTTTAGGTTTTCGCTTATAATTTCACCACATCTAGTTGTATATTCCAAAAAATATTATATATCTCGATTTCAAAATTTACTCAATTGCCGTGGGAAGAAATCTGCTAGGTATAGACCACTGTTTACTTGCAGGTTCTTATACAATAACTAAGAAGTTAATTTTACGATGGATTAAAAATAATACCGACAAACATGATATAATTTTCCCTTCGATTTCGAATACCTTCCCACAGTAACCAATCCATCCTCACCTACATGCCATTTCACGCAACCTGTTTATTTTCTTAAATCCCATATCGATGGCAGGCACCGATGGCGTCTGTCTCTTCCTGGGTACCATTCCTAGGGGTTCAGGGGGGTCTGAGGGACGTGGTGCGACCCATCAGTGCGTGTGTCACATTTAATATGCAATATACATGTCACACGTCTCTTTTTCTCAATGCCGGTGGCGCCTACTCCATATAGAAAGGAATCTAGGAAGGCCGTGTAGAGGCAGAGGCGTGCATGGCACATAAGCGGGTTGCAAGTGTCAATTTTTCCCTTGCTAGAATTTACTTTTAGTTAGATTTCAGTATGATAATAGTTGCGTTCGTTTTACGAGTCAGCCAGATATGCTCACCTCACTTCAGTTTTCACGTTTTTCTTTCACCAAAACCATTCATTAACGTATTGTATTTTACCCAGCCAACGATATATTGTATTCCTGAGTCCAAAAACGGATCTAAAAAATACTAGCGCCATGTATGACAAAGTAGCAAAACACAACAATGGATGTAGAAATTTACTTTGAAAAAAGTTGGTGTTTGGTTCTGCTCTTCTTTCATAGATGGTGCTAGGATCTTCACTCCCTCTGGCCTATCTAATGACTCATTTAATTGGGTATCCACCAGCCTTTCTTGTCCGAGATTCTCCAGAAGCAGCATACTCACTAAGAGTCATCAGACGTTCGCTACAAATTCTACCATTTCTTCATGGTGAATAGCATTGCGCTTAGTTTTTATACCTATACCTTGTCATCTACTGGACGTCGTACATATTCATGTATTGTCTGTTGGTTGCTTGGACTGTTTTTGTCATCATCTACCTTGTTCAGCATCACTCGCATCACTACTGACTGAATGTTAACCATTTGATCTCGCTTGTATGCCTAGGAAAATCGTCAGCGGTGAGCATCTCGCGGAACGTCAATTCCAGCTGTCTCTGGTAGACAACCCTGTACCACCTTCGAGTACATGATAAGGAGATTCCTCCTCTTCGTTGCAATATATTCAATTCAAATGCTCTCTCTTTCCTATCATTTTCAGGTAGATATCCATCTCCTGTGAAAAGCTTTGCAGTATAGTGATATATCCGCACCGCTCCATTGTGAAAAGTTATAAAGTCTAGGATCAGCCTTCTTTTCCATGAACAAAAAGTGCCTGTCTTTCGTCCTTTCTAGCTTCGGCGCCGTTTTTATATGTCGAATGCGCGTCTCTCCTCGATCAGCAAATCAATTGGTGGGATACCAGCCACCACCAGCACTGCATCTGTCGACACCATTTTGTAAGCGAAGACTTCTGAGTATTAGCTTTCTATGTTTATTTTCCATCAAGGCCTTCTAATAGATAGGGGCTCCGTACAGCTTAATCGAGTCACCCATAAATGAATTCAAACAAATTAAAAGGAACCAAGTATATATGTTTACATTGCATTGTTTGTCGCCAAAATTGCGTAGCCTTAGAGCATACTTTTGATTCATTTTACTACCAATTCCTACCAAACTGTCCGTACTTACCGCTGGAAACGTCTACCTTCATTAGACGTATGCCGCTCTTTGCAAAGTATGTAAGAAGTACTAGTCTTGAAATTCTTTAACACCTCAATTATTTATCTGCTAACACTCGCACTTTTAAGAAATAAAACTCAAAACACGAATTTAATGATAGAACTGTCGAAAAGCTGACTTATGTCAAGTGCACTTTGATTTTCAAAACATACTAGGAGACTAGACTAGGAGACAAACAAATCCTTGACTGTCCCTTTCTACCTAGTCTGAATTCTTTGGCTACCCCTGCCAGGATCCTATGCATCTCACTACTAGAGATTTGCTTAAGCACTGATGCAGCTTCCATCGCGTTATTTTCAATTTTCTGTACAGAGAGCAGAACTTCACTTGATAATTTCTTGATGTGAGGACGCCTTGTTTGCTTTGTCACATCAAAGCACCAAGAAATGTCAAGGAGCAACTATATAGGAGGCGCCAGAATGAAAAAGGCCGCTTTTCTCTCTTTTCTTCTAAGCTTCCACATTTCAATACTTCCGCCTTTCTTCGTAAAATGAGTTGAAACTGCGTATTAGTTTGACGGTTGACGTAGAATATGTTTTCTATAGATCTTACAAATCTAAATAATTCTACAACATTAAATCTATAACGAAATAGGAACCTGGAAGTGGGAAATTACTAACAACTATTAAAAATAAAAAAATCTCTGATTTAACAGTGAATGTAAGGTTTGCTTTAACGAAAACTGAACGTGGATCGGTTGACAACTTCAAGAGATAGATACGGCTACTCAACACTACCAACTATGGCTCGACACATTCATAACCAGTTTTTGGATTTCCAGGAAAGCTCCTAGCTCCTGCTTTAGAATTATATGTTGCATATTGGATTTTACAGAAAAATCGAGAGAACAACTATAAAAGATTAACCTATATTTTAAGATTGATATAGCTTTAGGATTTTGATTGTCATTTGCTTAGTTATTTCATCATTTGTCTGAAAAAAACTGTGAGTAGAAGTTATTGCTTTCTTAGATGATAACGATATGGTGGCTAAATAGATAGTTTAATATGTAAAAGTTATCCTGTGATTTTCATGTCGATAATCCCACATGTTTGCCTGGCCAATGAAAATTTAAAATTCTTCTTTAACGTAACGTTTCATTGGGCAGACAAACATTGGGGATTATAGATAATAATTATTTATACAATTTTCTAAACTTTCAGAAATAACCACATAACCGTTCAAATAAATAAGTATAAGCCTTATATCAAAATAAAGCTTACAAGAAGGTGAATCTGATAATGAAAAAATCTATAGGGCGGTCCATTTGATTTTTTTGAGAAAAACACCGTTGTGTGTTTCACACCACCCTGTATAAAAATGCCATATTATTAGCCGTAGCTGAGCTTAATGTCAGCGTAATTTTTCACTCTTTCTCCAAGATTCAATGAAAATGTATAGCGGAGGCCAAAGCCTTCAAGGATGGACATTTTTCAGACAAATGATAAAATAACTAAACAAATGATGATCAAATCCTTGTAGTGTTAATGTAACTCCCGCAACTGTAGTTTACATGTTCATAGGACTCTATTGTCTGGCCGAATCAAAGCCACATATATGTTTAGATTTCTGATTATTGTGGTACTGTGGTATTTTTCAATCTTCCTGTTTGAAAAGATATTGCCAAATATCTAAACGAATATGTTCTACAAAAAAAAACTCGTTTGTTGTGCCACGGAATTTTAAAGCACCCTGTATATTTCTAAATAATTTAGAATAACACAGCTAGGAAACATCAATATAGCTGCGAAAACCATTATCTTTTATAGTCTTTCTATAAAAATACTTCCCATTTTTGATCCAGTCTTCCAGGCAAAGTACAATTAGGTTTCATCGGGTTTTTATCATTGCTGCTCTATAACTATCAGGAGTATGCGCAGAAGATACCGACGTGATCGAGCATCTGTTGGATTACTATCGGACCGTTTTAGAACTGAAATTTGTTGTTCGAGTTATATCCTGCTTCAGTTCTAGGATGGTTCTCCATTCCTTCAACTAGTTCTTGCTTTACTGGCGGGATGATTTTTGAACTGATTTTTCACGCATGCGTATTCCTTCTGCCAATGTCATTAACATTATTTGACGTGTTTTGCTTTAAATACTGTTTATTTTTGGCGGTTATTATTTATTAAAGTGTATTAAATTACCATCGCTTCCCATTTATAAATCTAAGCAAAAATTAACAAATGAAATATAATAAACCAAACAAAACAAACGGCTTACAAAACTTTTGTAAAAACTTCATTAGAAAAAAGTGTGGTTATAGTTACTGACAAATATTCTCTTCGCACAGTTATCTTCTTTGTTGCCGTAGTCCTGGGTTCAGGCTGTTCGGGTTTTGGCAAAATTCTGATACTTCACAGACTGGTCATAACCGCTCCAGAATCGTTCTGTGGTAATACTGAAAATAGCTAATATTGGGAAATTTTAAATGTACCTTAAAGGTCCAAGGTGCCGCCTCTGACGATGCATGGTAAAAGTAACACATACACGCATTGCTGTTCCCAATAGCGGAGGATCTCAGTCGCCGGTGGTGCTGCAAAAGTGTCATAATTTGGCAGATAATTGGTTGGGTGCCTAGCGGGCTAGACAACGGCCTGTGCCACACAGCAGATATAACAAATTGGCCACTTTTCACTCAACTGCAGACACTTGTGACGATTTTTTCGAAGAGAAAAAGAAATGATGCGTTAAAAGCTTTATTTTGATGGGGTAAAAAATGTTGGATATAGAGCAGATTGACATTTAGCGCGGCGTCGACTATGCGGGTGCTGATAATACACAATTTGGCATAAATTCGGAAAAATCGTAAATAAAGCACATTTATTCGTATAATAAGGGACGGGTCCAAAGATATGACGATCGTGGCTCTTGTACAGATTATTTTATCTCAACATTTGCATAAAGTTAGTGACGATCTTATCCAATACCAACAGTTTGCAGTGACATAATACACGTGATTCACTAGTAGTGACAAAAAATGAAACATCATAATTATACAGGACTGCATTTTTCGATGTAGGCCGAAAAAATCAAGGGAGTGTTGTATCCGACTTCCATAATCAATCATGTAATTGCCAATTAGATAACGATTGATGGTTGGAAAGAATGTTTTAATTCTATTTTCAAGAGCTTCACAACTATTATTGAAAGGACTGTCATGTTGCTCCTAGAAACCGCTACCTTTTCCGTATCTTTCTGAGGGAATTCACATAGTTTTATAGTTTCAACTTGTCTGGAAACAAAACAAAACTTTTATGTGCCTTCCTTACTTTTCGAATTAATGAGACTTGAAAAATGGCGTAAAAGTTGTCCATTAAAGAGCTTGGAAATAGCGTATAACTACAATTTGATATAAGAATGCTTTTTTGTAGAAAGTACTCAAAATTTTACTTTAGTAATAGAAACATTTTTTCCAGTTTTCTTTGAACCGACATACATCAATAAATATTGGAGAACATTTAAAGAAAAACAAATACAGGGTGACTTCGAAGTTGAGTCATTTATTTTAACAGTGAGTAGATCTGATCAAAAGAAATGTTTTTTTCCTTTACCATTTTTCTGGTAAAATTAAAGTAACAAAGTTATAGCCCTTTGGAAGTTTGAGTACCGCCCTGTTCAATAATACTCGTAATATCATGTGCTCGTGTTTGGCAACAACGGATATAATCCGCCTCGGTTCATCGCATCGGAAACAAAAAAGCGAAAGAATTTGGAACGATGTTTTACAATTATTTTCTTCAGTTCAGTTATACATACAGTCAGTATCAGTCGGTAAGGCATGTGAATAGTGTCTGTTGCGTGGCTCAAACGAAATAAAAAATGGCACATGTTTATGCGGATCGGTTTCCCAATCGAGTGCAACCAACCCCTCGTGCCTTTGTTAATGTAGTACAACGGGCTCGTGAATCAAGTGACTTAAGACCTCACAGGAGACCTCACGATCAAATACAGGTCCGCACTGAAATACTTGTCGGGAGGATACTTTATAAAACAAGGTAAAACATTTTTTTATTTTTTTTTTTATTTTTACACACATATTTTGGTTCATCTTCCTTCTACAATCATTATCTGAAAATTAATGACTCAACTTCAAAGTCACCCTGTATGTGTTGTCTGATGTTGGATTGCCAACCAGCAATAGCAAGACGTCGTTATGAAAAAGAAGAGTATTTATCAACACTGACTTATTTTATTTATTTATTGAAATCCACCACCAACAGCGTTAACCAATTACTGGGGGTAAAACAACAATAGAAATAGTAAAAAAAACGTATAAAAATAAAACGAAAACTAAATCATTTCACTGCAAACTCTCTTAATATTCGAAATACTTGTATTGAACAAATCAAATGTACTCTGTAGACGATTATAACATGAACACATCGAGTACAGAGGTGAGTGCAACAGTAAGTTGGTTCGTGGGGTAGGTATTTTCATGTTTTTAGGACGCAAAGTAAAGTAACGTTTCTCTCTACATTCTGTTGTGACTCATCACAAAATAGCCATCTATTTATGCCTCGCCATGTCTCCATACGATACGAAATTACCATTAAAGCTTTAAAAACATAATTCACAAAATTTGTCACAAATATCGATATAAAATTGCAAAGCAAGGAAAAAGTTGGAAATGACAGTATCCCAGGGACTGTAACTGGAACTAATTTTATGGACATAGAACTGTATACACCTGGAGCCATAAAAACCACTTGATTTCCATTAAAATTTTAAATTCGAAGATCGGCACACCTCAGCTCCAAGTTCCCCAATTCCCAAACTTGGAACATCCGAATAACTTACTACTTTTGCAAATATTGGGATAAATAAATAAACAGATCAGGAGTTTAAACGATATATGTTTGGACCCCAATGTTCATCACAATGAACGTTGTCAAATTCTCCCAAAACGTGATTAGTATTTTGTACTGTTTGGGGGGAGAGAGGGGGGAGGGTGTCAGGTCTCTCGTTTTTCCCCTCTATTATACGCTTCTATTTTTTGAAGTTGGAATGTTTTTGTTAATAATGGTTATCCTCGGTTGATATAAGTCAACCTATTTTTCGTTTTTCTCTCATAGTAATTACCGAAATAGAAAAACATCCAATGGTCAACCCTAAAGTGAAACATTGCAGATACAGAGGTTGAACTACACATCTATTTGGACCAGGGCTGAAAATAATATTAGACTGTTATATCAAATTGATGAAAACCATGCTTCTATGAAAGGTTCTAATTTGAAATCAAAACGTTATTTGTGAGACAAAAAAAAAAAACACGGAAATTCATGTTTAGAATTGGGAGGATTGGAATTACCATTCATCATAGTCGCATTAGAGCTCCAACATGCAGTTTCCAGAATCTCGCTGCCATTTTTAGATTTTGAATTATTCGGAAAATAGTAATTTTGAAAATTGCCAATTTTTTTTTTCTAAGCAAGGGTGTCTGGATAAGGCAATTTCGGTAAACTCCATGTTTGAAGTTTTACGAGCTTTTGAGGCTAATCACGAGAACTTCGTATTTGGAGCGTTATTATCTTTGTCCAGTATTTGGAATTTACATTCATGTGTAATACATTGCCTAATTTGTAAATTAATGAATGTTTATAGAAGTTTGAGTCACTAAACTTGATTCTCATTGCAATGTATACATCTATCAGAGATAAACTTAATTACTGTGTCCACGGAAAAGAATGCTTTAAAAATATCAGGTCTGTTTCGAGCGATGTTACAACTTACGTTAACAGATGGCGCATCCCTGATCCAGCCTTGACATCTAGAGACTTTTCTATTTAACAGTTAATGCCGCTATAGGTATTTTTCTACCCATCAAATCCACCGAGATTCTAGGGCTCGAGTTAGACTGTACCCCTCTAGATGGCAGCAGCGGTTTGTTTTCATTTTGGTACAGGGACGGCTCAAGGCTGATGTGGCCGATGGAAGCTCAATAATTGTTTTTGAAGCATAAAGCATTTCAAAATGGGTTTCGAGTACATATAAAATATGATGAATCGTGGTCAACTTATTCTAACGATATTTTTGTCAGTCTGTCCATTTATCATAACATACTGTCACTTTTGTGAGATAGGTAGCTATACTCGTATAAAAATTGAATCAATAAATTCAATCAATAAATAAATACTTTCCAGAACACTGTGAAAGTGTACCTGTCCAGATGTCTTCTCCGAAACTTTATTGAAGAGTGGCGGGAAGTAAATTTTCTCAGAGGGGGAGAGGGATCCTAAGAATTCCCAAAAATGTATACAAAATTTAAACAATTATGCTAAATATGCATATATTTCTTTTATTTATTACAAAATATATTATCGATCAAGTTATTTAACAAAAATGTTTTAATTTTGTCAAATATTCCAAATCAATTACATTTATTAGCATAAAGGCAGTAAATCAATTTATCAAAGTAGAAAAGCAGTATTAGAAAAGCGGAATTGTCAAACTATACTGATTTTTATTCTATGTATGATACAAGTATTGACTTTTCCCCTATATAACATATTATGATGTTATTTAGTTTTTTATGAAATAATTGTAATTGGCGAATAAGAAAGAATTTATCGTTATAAATAATTATTCATTAATTTTTATTATTAATATATTTGAAATTATTCCTTGTTTAACTTAACATATAAAAAATTACGCTGTTTTTAGATAATTTATATAATTATTTTTGTTGAATGTAATTATTAAAATGTAATTATATAGTTATTAAATTGAGTTATTAGATGTTGAAAAGATTTACTTTTGAAAATTTTTCAACATTTTAGATACACTCTAGTCGTAAAAAATACATATTTGAAATCACTTAGACCTATAACTAATAGAACATCTGAACAAATAAACAATGTGCGAATAAATGCGCGAGGTTAACAAAGTAACAATTGAAAGATTACATTGGGTAACATCACCTTTATTTTTAAAACAATCCCAAATTTCTTGAAGCTTTTGTTTCAGTTCGGTGATTGTACGAGCAGGATGTTGTCGTAGAACCTTTTTCATCTCGTGCCACAAAGTTTCAATAGGTGACAGATCTGGACTGCTAGAAACCCATTTCAAAAGTGGTACATTATTTTCTTCCCTCCATTTTATAGACTTTTTTGAGGTATGGCACGCTGCACCATCTTGCTGAAACACAAACTCTTGGCCGTATGTCAAACATTCTTCCGTCACTGGTAAAAGCGATTCTTCTAAAATTGCCAAATATTTGTTTGTATCCACATTTCCATCAATAAAATGAAGTTTTTCTACTCCTTTTGATGACATACTGCCCCAGACCATAATGGATGCTGGAAATTTCACTTGTCTCTTCAGATAGTCAACATGGAATGCTTATTTTTTTTTGCGAATAACTCTACTGCGAATGTCCCCAACACAAACTTCGAATCGGGCATCATCGCTACATTGTATTGCACACCATTATTGAGGTGTCCATTGTCTATGTTCCGTCTAAGCCGATTTTTCTTTTGCAGTGGAGTTAATAGTGGCTTTTCTTTGGCCTATAAACAAGTTGTGCAACTCTAGGGTTTTTACTTCACTTTTTTTATAAGAAAACTTACCTTGCAAGTGCTAAATCCCAGTTTGTGGGCCTCTCTATGAGTTGTGGACCTCTCCTTCCAACAGCGTCACTTCACAGAGCACTTAATTGTTTTTCAAGATTATTCTTCTTAATGCTCTTCGGTCGGCATTTGTGATATTACTTTTTTTCACATATCGTGGCTTAATATTAACTGAACCAGTTACGTTATATCTTCTAACAATATTTCTCACACTGTACCGCGATAAGTCTAACAAAGTTGCAATTTCTGAGTATGATTTCCCAGAATTAAAAAATTTCATTATCAGTAACCGAATTTTCTCACTAATAACCTTTCCTCAACCCATTTTGAAAACCTTAACTACCCAAAACTATTTTAAACGTATTCTACCCAAAACTATTTTAAACGTATTCTGACAGCTGTGATTAGTAAAAACAATTGTCATGGCTTTTATTTTTCATAGCCACCTATGCGTTATAGACTTATTTTGCATTGAAATGAAAATAGGTTGATATGCTGTAATTGCAACATGTGTTATTTTTATGCTGCAAATTTGATTAGGGAGTGATACTATATATTATCAAAATATTCATTGTTAATATTTTCAACCTATAACACCCTGCTACATTTTTATTATTTGTGTTTGATAAGAAAAAAACTAAGATTTCAATAGTTGGGCCAACTGAAGTGGGAAGGGGCTCGTAGTAAGTAAATACATCATGAAACTGACGAATGAAGGCAGTAAGTTTGTGCTTGCCCAGTATAAAAGCAGTAAATCACGTGGTAACTGTTTTTTTTGTATTTACGACGACTAAAGACAGAATGTCATTTATTTTGGGCCTCGACAACAATTAGGTACGATACGAAACAACAGATAAATGGTTATTTATTAGTCAAGTAACTTTGCAATATTCATTCTCTGTTCTGTGGTAACAATTCTATTTATTTGAGTCGAAAAAAGCCAGAATTCTTAATTCAACTTTCTTAGACTCCAATTTTTACACTTTACTGCCTTTTACGTAAGTATTGCAGTAACCTACTTTAACTAACGCTAATACACTATAAAACTATGAAATACATAGAATTTGAAATAATCGATGTAGGTACAATAAATAATAAACCAACAAAATGAATATCAAGTAACATGTCAAACGTACATCATTTTTCATTCATCGAAACAACAATCAGTCGTTTAGGTCTGCTATATTTATTATTTTGACCGTATAAATTAAATACAACATTAATCTTATTTTTTTCAACACAATATCTTCATTCATCACTTCATTCACATTGATTCGGTGACATGAAATATGTGGGAGTCTATCACCTGATAGAATAACCGCGTCCACACACATACACACCTGTTCACGCTTGGTCTGTGGTACCTACACGGGTTCCTATCAGTGCCGTAGGTAAAGTATATGCTGATGATGTTTTGGTTCCTACTACTAATATGTACATCGCTGATGGATAGGTTTATTCAGAGAAGACAGAAAGTATTGTAATCGCGAAAATTTCGAAATTGAGATGCGAGTTTCTTAGATGTTATATGACATGCACATCACGAAAAATCATGTCACTCATTTTCGTCTGCTTATTTTATAACCGCCTATAACTTGAGAAGTACCATTCGAATGTTGATGAAATTTTCAAACAGGGTTACTACTATGCCAAGGATGTAAAGGCTTAGTTTTTGAAAATTGATCTAGTGGTGGCGGAGCTACGGGGAAAAACACAGAAAAAAATAAAAATCGCTTAAACTTTCGTTTTTTGACATTTCAGAGACTCCTGATCATCTCGGGAAATTTATCCCGGTAACAACGGGAAAATTAAATGACAAAAGTCCGATCTATAATGTGCTCATAATTCGAAATAACTGCAGCAGTGTTGCGTGCACGACGCGATGCTGCATCGTCGCGGAGGCGACTATGAAATGAGTAGCAAACGCCAAATGGTCTGCGGTGGCGTCGTCACTGACACACTGCTACATGAGAAATATTTACATACTTTAGCAATACTTCGATATTATGAGTATTTTAGGAATTTTATGATCCTTAAATGTACGACTTCTAACCTATAATTTGTGTTACTCTTGCTCATTTTCAAACATTGTTTGGAGGGAATGAGAGAAAGGGATGCTTTGCCCGGTAAATGGTTGTACATTATTTCATATTTGGTGTCAGTAAAAGACCTTCTATTATTAAGAAGCTACTTATCTCAGTGAAACTATACACCTGTTAGACAACATAAGTCACAGAAATTTTGCCTACATCTGCCATGGAAACAGAAATATGATAGATTTGTTTTACTTAATCACGATTGCATTTCGCCTTTTTAAACGATTTGACTCATCTTTTTTTTGAAAAATCCAATGAAGGCGTAGAAAGTGCAGGGTCAATCTACTTGACGCCATCTTTTTGAGTGTTTCCTACATTCTCTTTCGACTACACGGAAAATACGCCTCTGACCGTGTGGCTTGACATTATCGGAGGTTATATAGAGGGAGCGAGAACGCCGTGAATAAACGCACGCCATTGCCAAGTACCATAAACTGCAGAAGATCACACGAGCCATTAAACTCATGTAAAGTCAAGATGATCCGACGATGAGAAAACTGGTCAATGAATAGGTTTAATTTAGGTTGAAATTATTACTGACCTCGGTATTTTTGTCGGCACTATTTGACAAAAGCCTTTGTTGAATGAATGAAGTGGTTCCTACATTAGGAGTTCCCAAGAAACTGTGGGATTTTTTTTACGATCTTACAACTTTGCAAATACCACTCTTTTTGTTTGTATTTTTGCTTTACTGTTGCTGAGTCCATTGAATAATAAATAATCATTTAAAAAAACTAAAAAAAAACACGCTTTTTATGCTTAACCGAACTAAAAAGTAGAAAATAATTTTTAATTACAAAGATTATATTACAGTAGTAGATGGTCGAACAACCAATCATATTTAATGACCTCAAAATAAAATTATAATAAAATTTAAGTTATTAACAGAATAATTCAATTCAGACATTCAGAATAAAAAGCGTGGGATGCATTTTAATGCATTTTCATAGCTCTCCTCCCATGGATAGTTTCCAATAGAACGATTGTAACATTAAGGGCCGATTTCACCAACATTAATATTATGGACCAACAGGAAAATACCTTATCGAAATGCAATTTGACGGAAGCTGTCAAAGGTCTCAGAATATCAGTGATTTCTATTAAAATGTTGAATAAAATCGTGAAAATTCGACTGTATTATAAACAAGACCACTTTTTGATTCCAACATGATGCTTTTGTACAGAGAAAACAGGACAACTTTAATGTATTTTGATTTATGTTATAGGTGTACATCTGACCATCCGTTATCCCCTCAGAGAATGGGAATGGGAAAAATAAAAGGTCGATTTTCTAGCTGTTAAATTGGGCAGCAGGTTTGGTAGTTTGTTAATTCATGGCAATCTCGAAATTTGTTAAGTTCAATATACTGTGTGTATATGTGATCATTATAGCTACACATACCTGTTGAATTGTGCGGATTTGCAAGAAAATAGAATATAAAATGTATTCCAACCAATTCCTCATCTCTCTTTACATCATAATAGTAACCATTTGTTATAAATTCATGGGTTAATGAATTTCTTCAAAGCAATCAAAACAGTATGGTCGTCCCCATCCTAAAACACCGATATGTGTAAAACATGTTAATCCCTACATCTCTGAGGTGCATAATGCAATTACTGTAGACATAGACCTAAAATTATTAGTAATTACTGAAAAATAAGACCTAAAAAGAATTATAAATCGCGATAAAATATTGAAGGTTAAGGTTTTTGACTGGTGACTGGTGGGGATACAATATAGGGATGGCGACGATAGACGATACATTGATGTATCGAAAACATCGATACATCGGACGTAGAACATCGATCTTTACGCATCGATGGTTTCATGACGATATATCGATATCGAGAGGAATCATAAACATCCGTAACGGTATACTCCGAGTCTATCCTTAACTGTGCTACCATCTCTAAGCGAGGACTGGTAGCTTCGAAATTGAAAGGCCAGAAACCTATTTAGGTGTTTGAATATTATCATTACAGACGAGCACTGAGCCACTGAGTGGCCACTGAGCACTGTAGTCCTTTCTTCATTCTGTACTTCCCCAAGGGATGGAATAAAATAGACTGAAAACAGCTCGTTTAATGATTTTCAGTTCTCAGAGAAAGATTTTCCCCTGCCGGCCCTTGACATCGTTTCGAAATATGAAATTCTGGAAACGCTATAAAAGTAAAAATGAATACTCAAAGCCTATTTCAGACAAAAACAAAAACAACTGCCACATAACGATTGTCACCTTGACATGATTCTGCAATCTGTCAAAGTAGTGATGCCTGCTGCACGGTATACGGTATCGATATTCGATAAAATATTTTTCTTTGTACCATGAATGCGTGGAAAAAACAAAATAAGGAGAGATCTAAAATAAGGAGTTATTGAAGGCCTAAAATAGCCAGGCGCTAATAATTCCTGTCCGTATTTGAATATCTAAGCAGGCACAGTAAAACAAAAATAAGACTTGGAATTAATAAAGTTTATTTCGACAGTTGGCAGAGTTTGCTCCACTGGGACGAAGTGTTGACGGATCCCACAGAATTATGTGTCACTTGTCGATATGGTTAGTTTTAAAATATCAGGAGATAATCAGCTGTTATTCAAATCAGTGTATATGTTTTGTGATTCAAATAACGTCTAATATAAATATAACCTAGAATATGTACTCAGTGAAAAAAGAAAAATATTGCAAATTTCTAGTTTTTCTGCAGGTTTTAGGTTTGCTGGTAGCTCTACGACATATATTTGGGTATTTCTTAATCGCTGTGAATATAGTGTGGATGTTTGTTAAGTTCCTGAACAAGGAAAAATATTCAACTTTATGGATGTATGGATACTAAAAAACCAGAATGGTGCCATAATGGTTCTGATGAATGGCAAGTAAATGAATGAATGTTTGGAAACGAGCAATATCTATGAACTTTTTAGTAGAGCCAGTCATCAAGTAGGTGCTTAATGGCTATCTGCAAGAGGTTTATAGGAAAAAACACCCTGTAGATGATCTTGAATCAGTAAAATCGCATATCAATTGAAGAAAATAATATAAACATTAATAAAAAATCAACAATAGTGATTAAATCATGAATTTTATTCAAAAATCAAACATCTGTTTAAATTTTGACTGAATTATATGTAATTTCTTAATATTCAATAAGCTGATGATGTTTCAATGACAGTATTTTGTTTTCCATATTTCATAGCTATTGGTTGCTAAAATTTGTTGATAGGAACTTGAATCTTATTCGCTGTCTTTGACGGGCTGTTACCCTATAGGTGGAGAATAACGGACTGTTGTTGGTGAATTTGGCCCTTAATATATCAAGTACCCCACGCTTTTTACTCTGAATTGAATTATTGTAATTACAAATTATTTTTACTACGGTTAAATATAAAAGCGTATTCTTTTAGATTTTTTAAACTATTATTTATATTAGTTCATATTCGTAATTTGTATTTTAATCATTTAGACTTTATAATTACAAATTCTGTGATCGTATCTATTAAATTCCTTCTTTATCGACTGTAAATTCAAAGCTTTGCTGTTTACCAAATTTTCCGTAAAATGAATAGATTCTAATCATTTTGTTGTGAATCACGGTTGGTATATCTTATATCAATATTATCAACAGTAATTCGCGTGTATTAGACTCATTAGTATCTACGCATGTATAAGGAATGAACAAGGTGAGAATGCACTTCCTTGAAAAAGTATCTGCCCCCGTCCGAAACTGCACGCATGCGCAGATCCCGCGCTAGCGCTATTTTTCTTACTCCCCTGCAGAAGATCTATAAAGGAATTTATCAATCCTGGCGGTCCTAATAAGGATAATGGAATACTGTTATCAAATTATTGCATCGTCATCGATTTCGACTTAATCAAACTTCTGGAAATTGGTGAAAATTATGCTCAAAGATTCCGTTAAATACATACATACGTATGGTGATACTCTGTATACCGTATTAAATGGAAGGGTTTGATTTGTATACTACTAAAACAGTTTTTTTAGTCAAAATCGGTAAAGTCGTATAAAAGTCAGACAAATTTTTCTGTGCGATTTCGTCGACGTAGAACTTCCAAACGGATGAATCGATTTAAGCGAGTTTTTTTTTTAATCGAAATAATTTTGTGTCGAGATAATTTTTAGCTATGTTTGATGAAAATCGGTTCAGCTATTTAAAAGTTGCTTATTTGCTGACCATGTTCTCGATCTTAGAGCAAATAACTAGCACTCAGAACTGAATAAATATAGGTTCCAGCATTGCACGAATCTATGTTAAGATTACCGAGGTATTAACTCCGACCCTGCATTCCTTCCCTCCTACCTCAAAAGGTATGATGTCTTTGTGGTACTATGACTATGTGCGTATATATCCAAATCAGGAGCCGCGCGGTGTGTAGGTTAACCTAGTTTATAAACAAACCGCATTTGAAAACCGATATTTACACACTTGTCGAAGCATTGCGTGAGAGTGTTGGTGAACACGCAGGAACGTCAATTCGGCATCGTGGACAAGAATTGCAAATTTCAAGAAGCTCTCTCCAGCGTATACTCACAACACTCTGAATCTCTATGCTTAAAAAATTCAATAAACACAAGAACCGAAGCCTAATGACCATGAACAGCGAAGAGAGTTCGTGGAATGGATTATTGATAATCAATAAGTGGATGCTGATTTTTCGGGCAACATTATCCTAAGCGATGAAGCACATTTTCTCGTTGATGGTTGTTAAGCGCCGAAATTTCCGTATTTGGAGCACGAAGAGCACACGTGTGGATGTCGAAAAACAAATGCACCCACAACGCGTCACTGTTTGGTGCAGATTTTGGGCTGCAGGCAACATTGGACCATACCTACTTTTTTAAAAATGAGGTTGATGAAACAGTAACTGTGACTCGTGCTCGGTATCGCGACATGATTACACAGTTCTTTATGCCGAAATTGGATGCTATGGATGTATCCAAAATGTGGTTTGAACAAGACGGTGCCACATGCCATACACCCAGTGAAACAATTCAATTACTTAATGAGACATTGCTTGGCCGTGTACTTTCCCGTTTCGGTGATCAGAATTGGTTCCCTTTTTATGGGGTTATTTAAAGTCAAATGTCTATGTCAACAAGCCCTTAACCACTCGTGCATTACAAGTGGAAATTATACGGCGCATCAACAAAATTCAGCCACCATTATGCAAAAAGGTCATGAAAAATTTCGACAAAAGAGTGCGTATGTGTCAGCAAATACTTAAAACTGTGTTTTCTATTTAATTCACAACTTCCGTTAATTTTGGAACATCCTTTACTATTGATAACCGAGTATTCAAAATGTCGACGTCGTCCGCAATATGGCCATCACAGCTGCGTGGGTTTATTTCTATCATTATTATTATTATTATTATTATGATAATTGAGATGAGCAGAGTACACAGTACTATAAGCTCATGCAGTAAATATAGTGTACGGACACGTAACACAAATACATCAAATAGAAAAAAATAAAAAAAATACAGTTCACAGCTATAAAGTTTGTACACTCCTCCAGCTATCATACTGCACTTTGAAGCTATTAACTGAAGTAGCACCAACCACACTTTCAGGTAAGCTATTCCAGGTGTTGAGTATGCGGTTGGGAAGAAACCACTGTCGGACTGTTGTTTTAAATGGCTCCTTATGCAGTTTGAAGCTGTGTCCGCGTAGATTGCTGCGCGACAGATGGTATAGATGCATGAGGTTGGTGCCCATCAAACCATGAAGTATCCTGAACGTAACTATAAGATCGCCACGAAGTCTTCGCTCAGAGAATGAGGTCAGGTTGAATAATTCAAGGCGATCTTCATAGCTTGGTCTTCGTGCTCCAAAAGGGATACGAGTAGCCCGACGCTGTACTGATTCGACGAGATTTCTATCGCGCAGAAGCACAGTGTCCCATACCGGGCCAGCGAATTCAAGAATTGGCCTCACGAATGCCTTGTAAATGTAGGCGCAAGTTTTGACATCGGATCCTTTGAAAGACCTATCCAGCATATATAGAAGTTTCTTGGCTTTTGATGTAACGTGGTGAATATGCTCTGACCAGGAAAGACGATCGTTGACTACAACGCCCAGATCAGTGTGGCTCGAAACTGCTTCGATGTTGTGGTCAGAGATCTTGTATGTAAATCGCGGAATTGTCTTCCCGAGGTGAAGGACACAACACTTGGTTAGATTTAAGGGTAAAAGCCAACTGACTGACCATTGACAAACAGTATCAAGATCTCGTTGAAGCATAGCAGAATTTACGACAGTATTGTAAATCTTGGTGTCGTCGGCATAAGCTGAACATGTGGAGGAAATCAATGCGGGCAGGTCACTGGTATACAGAAGGAACAGCACTGGCCCCAAGACAGAGCCTTGAGGAACTCCACTTGCTACATGATGAGGGTGAGACTGGCTATCACTGACGCGCACAGAGAAAGTCCTCCCGGTGAGAAAAGCCTTAATCCACAGTAACAACTCGCCTCTTATTCCCATACATTCCAACTTAAACAGAAGCCTTCTATGTGGTACGCGATCGAAAGCCCTAGAAAAATCTAAGTAGATTATATCAACAGGAGTCTTGGTGTCCAGATACTGAGTCCAATCGTTGAGAGAGTGGAGAAGGTTGGTCATTATTGATCGACCAGGGAGAAATCCATGCTGATTCTTAGGGATAAGGTCATTTTCGAAAGCAAATGACTGGAGCTTATCTAATATGATTCTTTCAGCTATTTTGGCGGCGATAGGAACGAGACTTATTGGTCGATAATTTTTAGCGGAGGATTTGTCGCCCTTTTTGAATACAGGAGTAACAGAAGCACTAAGCCAGCATGAGGGTAGGGTATGAGATCTAAAAGACGTTGTGAATATCAAGCTTAATGGTAGGGCCAGTGCTGAAGCGCAGTTTTTAAGTACAGCAGCCGTCATCCCATCTTTACCAGGGGAGGAAGAGGTCTTCAGATTTCGCAGGTGCATTAATACATCTTCAGGCAGGAACTCAACTTCGCAAAGGCTGTTGGGACACCTATGGCAGATAGTGTTCGGTAGAAGGTCTCCATTAGGCTCATCGACGAAGTCATCACTAAAGGACTCTGCCAGTAAGTTGGCAGATTCGGTGGCATCCATGTGGAGATGACCGTCAGCGTCGCGGATCTGAGGTGATGAAACTTTGGAATTCAGGTTTGTTCTTAGATACCGAAACAGCTTCTTCTTATTTTTGGAGGTAACGAGTTTTCGTTCATAAGCATGTTTGGCATTATGTAACGTTCTAGATAGGAGGTTAGAAAAGGATCGATGAGGCACGTAATCTTGTGAATGGCCACTCCTCCTAAACCGTTGCCACAAAGATCTCTTGTGACGAAGCATCCTCGATATGTTAGAGTTGATCCAGGGCTTTGAGGGGTCACAGTATACCTTCTTTTCAACAGTATTGTCAGCCGTTTCGCTTAGGACTCGTTGAGCGAAAGTGTCCCACATATCTTGGGTGCTACGGTTGTTAAGCAAAGCAGGCCAGTTGACTTCAGACAGGGCTTGGTTAAGAGCATCGTGGTTTACAATTTTGATGGTTTTAAACTTATCGGTTGTAGAATGACTATTTATATTGAATTGGAGAGAAGATAAAAGTGAACAATGGTCAGACTTGCCAAAAGGTGGCAAATAATCTAAATTAGAAACAAAGTCTGCGTCGTTAACGAATATCAAATCCAGAGCCCTAGGCGTCTGTCCTTCCCTGAATCTCGTTGGACGATCAACAAGTTGAGATATGCTAGAGTTGCGTAGCAAGTCGATGTAAGCAGCAGAAGAAGAATTGCATTCAGGAATGGTTGACATAGGCCAGCTAATGTCACGTAGATTGAAGTCACCAGCTATGAAAAGGTTGGTGTTTTTATTTAAGAGATCTGAAATGAGACTGCACAGGTGTGTGTCTCCCAAACAGGGCCGTGGCCGATATATGCAGCCTATCGTGAAGCTGAAATTTGGGCACCTCAATTCCAAAAATAGATTGTCAATGCCATCGAAAGGACTGAAAGAGGGAGATACCGAGAAAGCCGACGCGATTTCCGTGAGAACATAAATGCATACTCCACCAAAACCAGGAGTGCGTGGTGAATCCATTCTGTATAAATAGTATCCAGGCAAATTGATGGAAGAGTCGGACACGTTGGAATGGAGCCATGTTTCAGTAAGACAAACGAACGTTGGATTATTGTCTCGAACAAATGCTTGGAGTTCAAGTAGCTTAGAAAAGAGAGATTGTATATTAGTGTAACAAACCGTCCAGTTTGCCACAGAATTTATCAGTTTTTTGAAGGTGTGATCTCCTGGGTAGCTGTGTGTACTATAGAAGGTTTACCACGAACGTATTTTATAGTAATATTACTTTCGCCTGTTGTTTGACGACGTCTAAGTTCTTCGCGAAGGTGTTGTAGTTCTTGCATTTGACCTCTGGTTTTGTCGTCAGAGATTTTTACGTGACGAAGCGTGGGGTGGCTAAGGATGGAGTTTTTCTTCCGCAAAATATTGCTGACGATAATAGGTGAGGAAAACACAACTCTAATTAAACGATTGCTTGAAGTTGTTCTGCCAAGGCGAGTGATGCTGAGTCGGTGATTTTCGGCAGATGGTTCAATATGCCTAATTATCTCTGATACTATGTTTATGTCATCGTTACCTTCAGCTATGCCCCTCAGAATGATATTGTGGGAACGTCTAAATAACTCCATTGTCTCAGCTTGGGAGCTTGGGGCAATAGGGGTAGAAGAAGCGCCGTTGCCTGAGTGCATCATCTCCATAGATCTTGCAAGTCTCGATTCAATATTAGCAATGTTAGAAGACAGCTCTGTTTGAGTAACCTGGATATTTTGTATGTTGGTTTCGCAGGCCGCTATTAAGTCATCATGCCGAGAGATCGAGTCCGAATGTTGCTGTAGCAAGTTTCTACAATAAGCAACATCAGTTCTGAGTTGAGATTGAGAGTTCTTAATATCCTTTATGTCACTGGCCATAGTTGATAATTGGTTAAGTATAAGGGTGAGAGTGTCGGTAGGGGTAGACTGATCTGGTTGTAAAGGAGCAGTGGTTTCTGAACGAGCACCGCATGTGGATCCGCTTCGGGTAACTCGTCCCTGTTTACAACAGGCTGGGCAAGACCATCGTTCTTTTCCGTCCGACAGTTCTTCGTTGTTATCACTGTATTTTTCTACATTATCCCCATCTTCAGGATCTTTCATGTTTTTATTCTTCTTTCGCACAGTCCTACTCATGTTCCCTTATTCCAGCGGCTATTTCCCGATTACCCTATACACTCTGTAGACTAGTTTCTTAATTTGATTTGACACAATTGACGAAATGTCCAAATGACAAAATGGAATATATGGTAAAATGGCTGAAGATTACTCCCACGGCTCTGGAAACTATCGCCAACAGGTCCACGGACGTACCTCTTCCTGCTCTTAACTTGAACACCTCTGGTTTTAAATATTTTTGGCTTTTCTCCGATATTTTGAGGTATTTACAGTGAATACTAATTTAGTAGCCTACTTTTTTCTCATCATGCGTATGATTGAACACAGTAGATGTGAAGAGAGCCCTGAATGTTGCAAATTTATGAAGAAGTAAACAAACTTGTGTTTTAAATCGAATAGCAACAACTTTAAGCAATCATTGCAAACAATACACAATACTTCAAATGCCGTACCAAATACATAAGGAGTATTTTTCTTTAATTTCTTTTTAACGAGCTCGTTGTTGTTTTATCGCAAATTGTCTTTGATATTTCAAACGCAGTTGTTTCTGGAAATGAAAGTCTTAACTTTCAGCACACCCTGTACATTTGGTCGTTAAAGTGATCGACCAGTTAGATTTGATTGTAGTTTCATCACCATAAACAATTATATCCTGATGGCGGCGAACCGTTTACTCAGTCGCGCGTCAGCCTCGTCTCTTATCTCGGCAATACCTCTCTCCCGGCGACGCTAAATTAACAGCCAGATAATCTTAATTTGCATGCCTCAAGGAATAAATCGCCCAGAGATACTCATCGCGTATTTATACGCCACCAGTAGCGTTTCTGTAATGGAGAAATTGAACTCTGCCTTAGGATATTAAAGGCAGATGCTTGGTCCAGCGACGTTACAAGAGTAAATAAGTCTATACCACTTATTAACATATTTTACATGATTATAGCTATCGTAATGTAACGAAAACGCCGTTTCAAAGTCTAATTTATTTCTGTACACTAATGTATAATACTTACATCTAATTTATGTAATTTTCATAACCATGTCGACTGGACTATGTTGACGCGTCGGTCGCTCTGCTGTGTCTGCCTGCTTCCGCCTTCTGGTCGGATATTTATGTCGGAAATCCACGGTTCCCGACGCACTCCCGCATTTTCTAATGAAGCTCTAGATAGCTCCGCAAGTGCTCAGGCGCGGGCGTATAAACAGTTGCCTAAACGTCGACATCACGGGAGCGCTCCACCGCCACCCAAGGTCCCAGCTGTACGAGGGAGTTACAGTAATTCTGCATTCAAGCGTTCAAAAAATTATCCGGGAAGTAATGAGATATCGTAGTGTCATCTATGAGTATTTGCTATATTTATGTTTCTCCTATCGGCAATAATTGGAAATATACTTTGGGAAGGTTAGTGTTTCGTAGATGGCGTAGCAGCTATAAGCTCATATATAGCTGGCTACAGCCTAACTAATCTTTTCAAAGTCGATTTCTAATTATTGTGGAGAAGAGAAAGATAGCTGTGGCAAATTCTCATAGATACTGCCACAGTATCTCGTTTCATCTCGGTTAATTTTTTGGACGTGCGAATGCAGTATTAGGTGTTGGTAGAACAAGTCGGTCAATATCCTAAATAGATCGAAGTCAACGACTTCGTCTTCTGTAGTTCCTAGATATACTGTCTTAATTGAAAAAAAAAACAGAAAGCTTGCCTCATGGCTAAAAGCAAACAAGACTGACGCGTAAAATTACTCTAAAAATTTCGTTTGTATTTAAGCTTTTGAAGCAAAATATCAATTTTAGTTTCCACTGGGTACAATAAAAGAAAACGAGGCACACTGAGGTAATTTGGGATACTGATTTCCAATTTGGCAGGATTTGATCGAGATAAGCATCTTAAAAATTCTTAATAACAGCCTATCTCTAACTTTTTCCGTGTCGTCCTTCATAACTACAAGCGACTGAATCTCTGTACACTGGGATAACGTTGGATGCTAATTGCACGAAAAAAATCATTAAGTGTCGCCAAGCCCTATGTTAAGTATTTAATTTGTAATCTACGCATTAGATTTGCCCAAAATCAGCGGCGTTTGATGGGGATGGAAATGGAATCAAATGTACAAGGTATCGTTTTCATGTGCCTTTCGTTCTTGACGGTGATCGCTTCCCAGAATTATTTAAAAAAAAGTAAACTAAGGACGGCCCCAAATAATATTAATAAAATACATTTCTTCTTGGATGCACTGCCATCTTTAGTTGCAGCCAGCAATAAGTTGCAATCCATAGACAGCACACATTTCGCTAACGCAAAAAATCAGCTGGATTCTTGCTGAGGGAAAATGGGACCTCTTAAATCTGTGGCACTGCACGAAGCTACGATAGACAGGTGACCCATGTTACATTCTGTAAAAATTTTCTTTCAAGAAAAAAAGAACACTTCCCATGCAACACTGTCAACAGATTCCTAAAGGATTATGTTCAGCACTAGTCAGACACTGTGACAAAAAAGTTAGCTACGAACATGTATAACATAGAAATTAAACAGATCAAGTCAGTCAAACAGGTTCCATACAATTATTCCCTTCTTCCCATGCCCGACCGTTAGTCGATCTGGCAGTGTCGCCTCTCCCCGATACCTAACCTGGTAAAACGAGGCAGTGCTTTAGTAATATATGTATACACTCACCAGAATCGGTACGCCCCCGGGAGCAGAAGCAGACGCGTATCGAAAACATTTAGTTGTTTTAAGGGAAAATGTACGAAGAAATATATGATGTGTTAAATATGTCCTGATAGGTGCGTAGAATTACCAAGGATGGGAGCATATAAATGTCACAACACAACAAAATTGTCCTTGCTCACTTTCAAATTTTTTACCACTAGAAATTTTTCCAAAAATGATTAGGATCCTCTAAACCGTCAAAAAACATAGTTTGAGCGATTTTTCTTTTTTTTTTCTTTGTGATCTTTCCCTCCGCCGCAACTGGACCTATTTTTGAAAATATGAAGCATTTTCGTCTTTGGTATAACAGAAAGACCGAGAGAAAGATCGACAAGTAGACCGACAGACCGACGGAAATCAGTGACATGGTTTTTGTGATGTACACGTCATATAAAATCCAAAAAAGATAATATCTAATTCTCAAAATTTTTGTACTACAATACTCGCAAAATATCATTTTCCAGTAGTCGAACAGTTTGAACCATGTAATTGAATACCTAGTCATCGTTAAATCGATTTCTGTGATTCAAATTTCATTCTCATCGAACTATCAGTTCCAAAAATAGGTATATGAAAAAATGTGTCTTTTTTTAAAAAGAAAAAGATGACGCCTTCTAACGGTCAAACGAAGCACCTTTGTATAGAGGTAAATAATGTCCAATCGACTGA
Source organism: Acanthoscelides obtectus (assembly GCA_963669975.1). Classification (NCBI taxonomy): domain Eukaryota; kingdom Metazoa; phylum Arthropoda; class Insecta; order Coleoptera; family Chrysomelidae; genus Acanthoscelides; species Acanthoscelides obtectus. Next base: position 24,502,921 of record CAVLJG010000001.1, read on the forward strand.
TTTTGAGCTTAAAAATACGTGGTACTATGTCTACGGGATATTGGAAGACCCTGTATACAATTATGTAGTCGCCAGCCATTTGACAACCAACGTTGCGATAAGAATTGCTACTTCCCTACAAGTGTGTTTGATTACCGGGTTTAGAGAAATACAATTATATCAACGCCAAAAAAATTTAGTCAGACGCCCCCCCACCCCCTGAAACCCCACCAATTTTCAATCCAAACAATCAAAAAAGGAGATTTGAGCATTGTTTTTTGATTTTTTGTGCTAGGCTTGCCGCCAAGTTCCTCAAATTCCAGGCAGTACTGCAGTACTTTCTAAGTTATAGAGAGGTTCAGCGGACAGACAAACCGACGGTAATGGGTGACATGTTTTTTCCTGACTTCATGCAACATTCAAAAAACCTACACCTCATTCATAAAATTTTTCGCGAAATGGCGCGGGGCGTAAAAGAATGTCGTTAATACCTTATACACTTGTTTTCCTCCATTTCACCATTGATTCATCCTTCGTAATGACGTCAATTTTTCTCGTGCAGATTTCTTTACGCCACTGGAATGCGTCGAGTTTGCATAAGGCTGTATAAAGAAGATAACGCTGAAGATGTAAAATTACCTAGTTTTAACGAATTAACATAAATTTATCTCATTAGCTGCTACCAGCGAACAAATTTGCAGCCGTATTGGATATTTATAATTGCGTGTAGAATGCCATCTAACCATGATTGCGCGTAATTGACTTGCTAAGCGATAGACAAGAGGCCTTGGTTTCTTATTTATGTTAGAAGATGTTAGCTGTGCATATGGTATGCAGCTGTGAATATAATGTTAGTAATTGTTGGTGAAGATTCTAAAGTACGAGGCATAAATCGTTTGAACGGTCAAATTTAATGAAAATTCGTACAGTTCATGTTGTGCTGATCAAATGTTACAATGGACGCAAAGCTCAGAAGTCCTTCCTATTTGAGATACAGGATGCCAAAGATTGATGTCTTGACCCTGTAGGTACGCCTGCCTGCACCATTTAAATATACGAACTAGGTTAAATGCGGACAAAGTTGCAAATTTAGGTAACTAAAAGGTTGGCACTTAGAAAGTTCCGCATTTCAGAGAGTTTCTGGAGACAACCAATTTTCCGAACATTTTTATTTTTTCCTGATCTTATTTGAGGTGGGATCTTAAAACAAATTATTACCAGCTTTTCTCCTCTGCACTGTGGTATAATTAGAATTTCAGTATGATATGTTTCGTCTCTTGTCATCATTCAGCGACTTTACTTTCTCGTATGGATGCTATAATGGATATTTTTACAGGCGAACAGAGCTTTTAATTCTGTTTCCAAAAATGTATAATATTTCAAACATTGGCATTGCCAAATCTTGATTCTTTCAAAAAGCATTATTTTCCAAGTTGGCATTGAAATTGTCAGATAGCCATTTGCTTCATTATATCGCCAGCCAAGCATTCTTTTAGTTGAACTAGGCAACAATCCTTATTTCCGATTTTTAAGATGTAGTGCAGATTCCACAATCTAACAAACCAATATTTTCCACCAGTAGGGTACGAGTACCAACAGACCGTTAAATATACCCAATCAGCCTCAAGATTTCTCCGTCAGATTTTTGGCAGCAAATAGCATAAAAGTATTCAAAACAAAACACTGTAAAATATGAAGTTATAGCTTGTCATTGAAATGTTATCAGTTCATTAAATATCATAAAATTATGTAAAATTGACGTACAATTTTTAAAAATGCTTGATGTCTGAGTAAAATCTATTTTTTTTAGATTAGGTGAAGATTTCTCCATGTTTATTGCAACTTTCGTAATTCATATGTGATTATAATAACTTATCACCACCTTCCGTGTGTTTATAGTTTATCCTACATTTGCAAACTTGCAGTTCCAGACCCTTACATGAAAAAGCCTTTTCACTAAAATTTTTGTTTCAACACATTCATACAGTTCTTTCAAGTTCCTCAACGACATTTTGACACCACTGGTCCAAAACTGTTCAAGATATTCAACATTCATACATACAATTGCAGTTGCAGTTTTTTGTTTTGATTTCAGTCGCACCATCGGTGATGGTACATGTACACTCAATATAACCACGTATTTGGGGTTACTGCAAAAAAAAAATATTGGACGGAGCCGTTTTTATACAGAAATTTCTTCTTCCAAAATTCAACTTTCCAAAAATACCTGGACGTCAAATAACACAAGTGACCACAAAACATAGAGTACAAAGACGTTGGAGAATGAGAATAGACCACAGAAGATCGATTATCGATCACAGGCTGGAATGGATGCGCTGCGTTACCATATCTCGCCACCTGAGAGGTGTATGGTATAAGTCACATCGTGGTTGACTGATTTTGAAGTATATCAACATGTGAATCATACACGTTAAGGCTCAAAAATTTCGTTACAATGAAAAAATAATAAAAAGATATAAAAATTCTGTTTTATATGTACGTATATATTTATGTATACAGGGTGGCGCATCGAAAACGAAACAGACGCATTTACTGGCAGCTCAGTTTTTTTTTTGGAAAAACGCTCAGACCCGTCGATTTTTTTTCGATGGGGACACAAGTTTGGCAAAAAATCACGTTAGCATGTGCAGCCCCCTAAGCGGGGGTAATACCACCCCCAAAATCTTAAATGAAAAGGGGGGTCGAGTGATATTATTTTAAAGGTCTTTCAATTCCCTTTATAATGATATAAAATTAATGTACTTCAGTTCAGTAGGTTTGAAGATTTATTGATTTAAAACTTAAATAAAACTAATACATCATCATTAGTGGAGATCAATACATTTGGCAGCAAAGTAATTTAAAAATGAAGAATGAACTGACCCATTAGGCAAGTAAGCGTTGAAAATGGCCACCATGACTCTCCAATCAATAATAAAGATTTTGCTCAAACCGTTGCCGCACATTTTGCAATATTTGAGGATTAATTTGAAGGCACTCATTCACAATTCTTTGTCGCAGGTCTTCTAATGATGTTGGCTGAGTAGCATAGATTTTGCTTTTTAAATGATCCCACATAAAGAAAAAGGTGATAAATCTGGCGATCTTGGAGGCCATTCAATGGCACCTCTTCTACCAATCCATCGGTCTGGAAACGTCTGATCTAAATATTGTCGAACAGGTAATGCGTAATGTGGTGGGGCACCATCCTTTCGGAACATCAACCTATTCGCAATGTACCGCCGATCATTCTGATTTTCAATTGTGGCTGTTAAGGCAGGATCTATGGCGTCTTCCAGTAATTCTAAATACATTTCACCGGTCAAATTTCCAGGTAAGAAAAAAGGACCAACTAAATGATCACCAAAAATACCAGCCCAAATATTTAATTTTTGTGGCTGCTGTGTATGAACCTCATGATAAATTCTGGGATAAGAATCGGACCAATCTCGGCAATTATGACGATTTACTACGCCAGTCAAGAAAAAGGAACATTCGCTGGAAAAGCCGGAAAAGCAAGTGTTGAATAGAAAATGTTCATGGTTTATAATTCGTTCACTCATATCTTCACAAAATTGTAATCACCGATCAAAATCGTCTTCATTAAGTTCTTGTACCAGGTGATTTTTTTACGGATGAAAACTATGGGCCTTTAGAATACGTTGGACAGTACGTCGACTAACACCACAACAGTCTTCAATTTGCAGGTACTTAACGTAGGATCTATTTAAACTTGCCCGAAAACCCCCACTTCTATTACTTCGTTCCTTATGAGATTTTCAATGTTGCGTTTTTTATTGGCGACTGACCCAGTTTCCCGAAATTTAGCTACAAGTTCTGGAACATATATTTTCGATGCACGTTACTGTTCTCATGTCGCTCATTAAATATTTCTGCTGTTCGACTAGCGCACTGATTATTTCCGAAAAATATTTCGATAATTTCAACTCTTTCTGCTGTGGAATATACCATGGTTAATTTATGTAATAAAGCATTACAAGTTATTTTAGCAACAAAGTTTGGTCAAATCAATCGCAAACTATGTACTAAATTCCTATTTAAAATAAATACGAGATATTTCCTTATCCTTCTTCAAGAAATAACTTTTTTGCCACAAAAAAACGCTCCAGTAGCTATTTTCAACAACAAAATAATAAACAAACCATGGACGTAGTGAAGAAAAGCATTTACTTATTAAGAAAATTCTTTCAGTCAAATTTCTTCTGAAAGTAGTACAAACTAATCTAATGTCCTACCTATTAAAGTCGACTTTAAGCTTTAAATCAATAAATCTTCAAAACTACTGAACTGAAGCTCATGTATTTTACATCATTATTAAGGGAATTGAAAGACCTTTAAAATAAGGTATCACTCGACCCCCCTTTCTATTTAAGATTTTAGGGTTGGTGTCACCCCCGCCCAGGGGGTTGCACGTGTTAACGTGATTTTTTGCCAAACTTGTGTCCCCCTCGAAAACAAAATCGACGGATCTGAGCGTTTTTCCAAAAAAAAAAAACTCAGCTGCCATTAAATGCGTCTGTTTCGTTTTCGATGCGCCACCCTGTATATATATATATATATACACATATTTCATTTATTATGTTGTTTTATCAAATACTGTTTCAGTTACTCATTTTGTTCATTTGTTGTTTTTGATTATTTATTATTTATGTTATTATTTATTCACTCATTTTAAGCAAATATACCTTTTTACTTTTTTTAATTTTCAATGTCAAAAAACTTTTAGCTGTAACTTTTATAATTCACATGTTAATATATTTCAAATCACAGTCAACCACGATGTGACCATCAAGATCATCATGTTGGAATCAAAAAGTGCTCTTGTTTATAATAAAATCGTTTTTTCACGATTTTATTCAATATTTCAGCAGAAATCACTGATATTCAGAGAGCTTTGACAGCTTCCGTCAAATTGCATTTCAATAAGGTATTTTTCCATTGGTTGAAACTGACGGTCAAATGTTAATGATGGTGAAATTGGCCCTTAATATTATAATGATTATGACATGGAATGATATAAAACTTCAAATGTAAAAAAAAAGTGTCTTCCTGTAGTTTGTCTTAACTCATCGAATGAAAAAAGTATGAGCTTTTCTGTTTATTTATGGACATCACTATACAAATTTTCATTGAATTTAATTGGTGGCCAAATATTGCAATTATGGAAATCTGGAAAGTATAGGTTTTTTCCTCCTCGTTTACAATTGGAGCTATTGTTACAAAAGGTGAAGTGTATTTAGACTTCAAATTCGCGCACTGTTATTGATGACTGAGGGATAAATGCCTGAGCAGGCAACGACAAGCGACGATTGAGTGTTGTATAAATGAGGTTTGAAGAGATAGTAGAAAATGGTGATGTGACGGAGATGCTTGGCACCTCGTAACGGATAACAGTGTAAACTAAATGGCTTCTCTTTCCGTTCACAATCAGCGAATTCCTAAATTGCCCTTCAGGCACAATGCCACACAGAGGATTGTGTGCACTGTGGTAATTTGCGACTCTGAAATTGAATATGGCAATGAGAAACATTTTTAGTGACGCGAGTCTCTATATAGAGTAGGAAAATGAGGTTTCGAAGAAGAGCTGAAAAAAAGTACGATTTACGCCAAAAATTTACATAAAAAGCAGGTTTTGTCGAAACCGCAAATATTCAAAAATTACTTTATATTCGATAATAAATCTAAATTTACATCCAACTTTTTTCTAATTTTTTTCCAAGTTACAAGGTTTTTGTAAAATTTATAAATGTTTTATCAAAATCTGCAAACCTTCTAATCATTTCCCAAGTTCCCGAATTTTCCAATTATTTTCCAAATTTTCAAATCCATTTTTTTAAGTTTAAAATTCAGTTTTTTAAGCTTTTCAAATTTTTGTCATTGTTGAATACTCCCATTTCAAGCTAATGAAAGCGTGTTAATAAAAACCTTTTTTTTGGTGAATGTTCGGTTGCCAGTATAAGATATTATTATAATTGTTGAAAACCTAGTATTTTTGATAAAATATCCAAAAAAAAAAAATTGAAATGGACATATTGACGTCCTAAATCTGCTGAAAATCTACTAAAAGTACGAATGTGGGTATTTTGCATCTGTCGGTAAATTTATCACCAGTGTGCGGCGGTACTATTTGAACCAAGGGCTTCGCGAAATTTGTATACATGCAGTATAGTGTATTACAAAATAGAAATATAATGTCGAATACACATACAAATATTTTTTTTCAACAGAAAAGTATTCATTTAATCATTTTTATATCGTTTTTGGAAATATGGCCATATAAAGATCTTTAAGTGTCGCGAAGGCCTTTTCTGAGTATGAAAATTTCCTCAGTAATTGCTCGATATTCCTTTACAAACATTTTTATAGCAACTGTAATAAAGAATCGGCCATTAATTAGACGGGACAAGCGCAGCAGTGTGAACACCACTTTAATAGGGACTAAAGCGCGTCCAGCGATGCGCCTTAATAATGACTTATGGCTTTATTTAATTCGGGCCGTTTTTAATAAATCGTTACGCGCACGATAATTACGCGTCAAGATGTGAAAAATGAGGCCAGTCAGGTGAGAAGTGAGCCATATTTCATTCTGCTGGTGGAAAAGAACAGATAGCTCAGGTGACCGAGCATCAAGGTGCAACCGTTTTATATTATGTTCCTGGACGCTTGAATACCTTCACGCGTTCTGATATATTACAATTGAATCGGTCATTGCAAAGACCTCGTAGGTCTCATAATCTGAATTTGTCAGGAGACAATAAAAATTGTGTCACTGACGAACAAACCAAATAAGGTACGTTTTAGACTTAATGTAGTATTTGAGTTCTACAAGATTGAAACTTCGAATAACCATAGAAGAGAGATGTACAGGGTATTCTTTAATGATATGCGAATATTTAAGGGTGTGAAAAATTGATGTTAGTTTGCTGTATAAACTATGGTCCAAAAATGTTTCCTTACCAAAACTCGGGGTGTTGAGAACAATATGGAAGTTAATTAATATAGATAATATAGAACCGCTTCAGATATTCCATTGATATTTAGTACGTAGTGAAAGTTAACAAAGTTGCATATTTTTCAATGCAAAAATAATTTTTAGCTTTAACAGTCGCGTGCGTACGGGTATTGACTTAAGAAAAAAATGGTACGCTAATAGCTTTTTGCCAAATAAAAATCATTTTTGATTTCTCCGTTCAATTTAAAACAAATGAACTCTCTTGAATTGTTTTCCTTCGATGCGCCATTTTTGAGTGAAAAAATAAAAACCGTTCTATTGTCCGAGAAAATTAATGTAATAATTGAAGAATGCAATTTAGCAATAAATATCTAGTTGCTCTGGAATGTGTCACTGGCTTTTGTCATCTGTTATTCAAATCTGTTCGCTGTGACATCTTTTTCATTATTTAGTTTTTACAATCTTGGTAATAATGGTGAATTATCCAAATGCAGAAATGGCGGAAATGCATTACGTATATGGCCTTGCCGACGGTAATGGTGAGCAAGCCAGACGGATTTATCACCAGAGATACCCGATCGTGCTTTGCCAGATAGTCGAACCTTTTCTAATATTCATCGTCGTCTTGTTGAAACTGGTTCTGTCCGAAAAGCAACATCTGAAGGTAGACCTTTAAGTGTGAGAACACCTGAAATTGAGGAAGCAGTGCTGCACGAAGTCGAAGAACATCCTGAAACGAGTGCGAGGAAGATCGCTAGACACTTAAATATTTGCCATCAAATTGTTTGGAGAATTTTAGTGGATTTTTTGTTATATCCTTACCATAATTTAAGAGTACTGGCATTACTTCCCATTGATTTTCCAAGGCGGGTGACCTTTTGTCAGTGGTATCTTCAAAAAATTACACAAAACCCGCAATTTGAATCAATGATTCTGTTCACGGACGAAGCTAATTTTTCTCGAAATGCCATTCAGAATTTCCACAATAATCATTTGTGGGCAGAAGAAAATCCCTATGCCGCAACCGAAACCCATTTCCAAGACCAATTTTATAGGCAGGAATTATTGGCATCCACTTTATTGGCCCATTCTTCCTGCCGGGACGACTTGACGGACAGACTTACCTCAATTTTCTTCAACAATGGTTGCCTTTGCTGCTTGATGATGTTCCGTTAGTAATATGAAACAATATGCGGTACATGCATGATGGTGCGCCAGCGCATTTCAGTGTATCGGTTCGTAATTATTTACAAACTGTTTATCCAAATCGTTGGATTAGCCGCGGTGGGCCCCAAGAATGGCCACCAGTCCCCAGTCCTGAACAGTTTAGATTTCTTTTTGTGGGGCTATCTTAAGACACTTGTGTACACAAATCCCATTAACACAGAGAAATTAAGAGAAAGAATAGTTGCAGCTTGTGATAGAATAAAAAATACTCCAGGGATATTTCAACGAGTGCCCAATTCCATGAGAAGGAGGGCGGAAGCATGCCTACTAAGTGAAGAGGGCCATTTTGAACAATTTTTGTAATCATTTCGTTGGTTTTAATGTCATGTTTATGTTGTCAGTTGTTGCTGTTCATTACCCCTGATGTGTTTAATTTTTCCAATTAAATTATTAATAATAATTATGCAAGTTAGACAATAGAACGGTTTTTATTTTTTACTCAAAAATGGCGCATTGAAGGAAAACAATTCAAGAGAGATCATTTGTTTTAAATTGAACGGGGAATTCAAAAATATTTTCCTTAAAAAATATCGAAGTCAATACCCGTACGCACGCCACTGTTGAAGCTAAAAATTATTTTTGCGTTGAAAAATATGCAACTTTATTAACTTTCACTACGCACTAAATATCAGTGAAATATCTGAAGCGGTTCTGAAAATATTAATTGATTTCTATTTTTTTCCAAAAACTTCAACACCCCGAGTTTTTGTAAGGAAACATTCTTTAACCATAGTTTATAAAGCAAACTAATATTAATTTTTCATATAGATTCGCATCCTTAAATATTCGCATATCATTAAGGAACACCCTGTATTGCAAACAACTGCCTTATTAGTACAGACCTTAGATTGAAACTTTTACTACCATGAAAGCTTATTAATTTTAGGGAGATATTGCAAACAACTGCTTTATCAGTATAGACCTTATTTTGACATATACGCATGCGCAGATACAAGGCTGCATCCGTGAGGCATTAGGGAGTTATTGAACGTCCAATAAAGCCAGGTACTAATAATTCCTGGCCGTATTTGATATCTAAGCAGACGCAGTGAAAGAAGAATAAGGCTTGATTTAATAAAGTTAGTGCCTGCCACTATCACAGGACGCTTACAATCGTGGCACAACTATCATGACTTTGGCCGGATAATGCAAACCAAAAAGACTGATATTGAACTCCCATGAGTTGCAAAAACACGAAGAACAAAAACAATAGCAAAACTTTATAATAAATAAGATTAAATCAGTCTTGGTACACTTTTAAAGATAACATTTTATTTTGTCCCAATATTTTTAGGTTAGCAATTTTGTCATCCGTGCACGGAAATGCACCCACACCAGTAAGCCAATAACCACGCAATACCTCGAATTCTGAAATAATTTTAAGATCAGTCTCTACTTGTCATTATTAGTGCAAGATCGGTATTAATAAGGCACGCCCTTCTTCGAGCTATGGCAAAGTCTGCTTATTTAGGTGTCCTTATGTCACGACGATTCACGATCCAGGCGAATCTTGTGTGGTCGCAAGCCCAACCTAACCTATTTAACCTATAAATTCAACGATTGCAGGAATTTCGCACGTGGAGTGTATGAATTTTGTTTCGTGGCTTTGGATTAAAAGAGCAGAATAAGATTTAAGCTATTCGAAACCAAACCGTAAGGTTAACATTGTAAGCACGGCCAAAGCGAACTGTCAAAATACGGTACACGTGGGGTATTTCTAATTCTATTGTACTTATTTGGGTTATACAAATGACAATGGTGTCAATGGTTTTAGTAGGAAACAAGAAAAAACTAAAACAAGTGATTTATTTTTATAATTGGCGAATCTAAAATTGATATTTTGGTGCATATAGCACGTAAATATGAAAATAAAACAACACAGGGATACAGGTACTGATTTTGTATTTGTAATGACCCATTCAAATACCCGCTGTCGAGTAGAAACGCCCAGAATACGCGTCTACGTTTAATGAAGTGTTTTTAGTAAAAAAGTATGTTGGTAAAAACATGGAAGTGGTGAGTTGCACTGACCGATTCAAGTTTGATTCACTTAAACTCGATTTTTGGTACCTTTTAATTGCCTTTATCACTCTTGGGTGCTGTTTTGCGGCTTTCATCATAGAACTTCAAGAGAGGCGTAAACACTTTTGTGCTCATGAAGATATTTGTTTGGGGGTAAAATATGCAGAAAATAACAAGTTTTCAGAAGTCGGAATTTTTCATCATTATATCTTTTTACTTCCCACGCCACTGGTGAAGTATTGTAATAACGAAAAATTTCGACCAGTCCCTCTGTTGGTCTGACCTCTGACCCTTAGTTCCGCTATAATTTGAAAAGCACCGGTTTTAGTTTGATGAAGTTATGACACAAGGTTGCGAACATGCCAATGACGTTCCAAAGGCTCCTAATTAGTTTCCACATAACACCTACTTTATAAGGGAATCTGTAATGATAAGGTTTGTCACTAAGTTTGTAGCGCCATCCGTGGGATATACTCCGAACTTTTTATAGAACCTATATGATCTGTTATAGAATTATTTAAAAATATAAAATAGCTAGCGCCATCTTCGGACTTTCCTCTTACACTGTAGAACTAAATTACAAGATATTTTAAGTAAAACAAGGCTCAACCGGATTTTATTTTTAAAAGATGTATTTTTCGATACAACACATAAAAATAACAGTTATGCAAGTTGTTAGTAACCTAAAAATAATCGGTTACCGATGTACCATCGCGTGCATAAAAAAACTGGAACAGCATCTAATCTGTTATCAGAAAAGCGTTGCTAAATATCTCTTATCAGTGTGACAGTCCCTTGTTATCTCTTTATAAGATAAGGGCATCGACAGTTCAGGAGATATGCGATGTCCAAGTGTTTTCTGCACATGGTGGTACCTACGTAAAGTATAAAATAATAATCTTCTTGAGAACAAATGAGCAATTAAATTTACAATCAACAGTTTCTCTACTCCCTTCATGACCTCCGGGACTACTCTGAACATTTTCCGAAACCATACCTGAAAAAGAATTGAATTTCATTAAGTTTATAATCCTAGGGAAATTTTTCCAAAAATTGTAGAAACCCTAAATACTGTGAAAGTTTTTAGGACACCAAACTATTCGAATCATTTAATCCTGATTATTCACTGATTACACAGTGCATGTACCTGGTTTATACAGGGTGACTTTGAAGTTGAGTCATTAATTTTCAGATAATGATTGTAGAAGGAAGATAAACCAAAATATGTGAGTAAAAATAAAAAAAAGTAAAAAAAAATGTTACCTTGTTTTATAAAGTATCCTCCCGACAAGTATTTCAGTGCGGACCTGTGCGCCCAAAAGCATGTCACAAAAACTGTTCGAAATGATTTCCGTTTTGCTCGACGCACAGCTGGGCGCGTCTTAGCCATGTCTCTTTACAAGCACGCAATAAAATCACTGGTTGATTTCTGATCACTGTACTCATTTCCTCAATTCGAGCACGTAATTCTTCGCGTGTATTAACCGGTGTTTTATACACTAGAGTTTTTAGCCAACCCCACAAACAAAAGTCTAAAGGATTTAAGTCCGGAGACCTTGGCGGCCAAGGTACAAAACCGCCACGGCCGATCCAACGATTATTAAATTGTCTATTTAAAAATTCACGCATATTTCTTGCATAATGGGGTGGTGCCCCATCTTGTAAAAACCACATGTTTTGTCTAATATTTAAAGGCACATCTTCCAGTAAACCAGGCAAATTGTGTTGCAAGAAATCAAAATAATTTTCACCAGTTAAGCGATTTGGTAATTCAAAAGGCCCCACTAAAATTCCATTAACAATTCCCGCCCACAGGTTGATTGGTTCAAATCGCTGTTGAAAATTGGTTTCCCTTATTTCATGGGGATTTTCAATAGCCCAAACGTGAGAATTACGTGAATTAATAATTCCGTTTCTAGTAAAGAGGGCTTCATCACTCACTAAAATTTGATTTAAAAAATTGTCATCATTTTGATGTTTATTTAAAAGCCAATTGCAAAAGTCAACCCTTTGTTCATGATCTTCCGGTTGTAAGGCCTGCACTTTTTGTATGTGAAACGGATAGAACTGATTTTCACGTAGAGTTTTCCAAGTTTTATACTGACTAATCGCCAATTGAGTTGAAATTTGTCGGGTGCTTACTGTTGGATCATCACTTACTAATTCTAAAATTTGTTCTTCTAGTTCTATTTGATCGTGTGGTCTTGGAGCACCGGCATGATCTCCTCTGTGAGGTCTTAAGTCACCTGATTCACGAGCTCTTTGCACTACATTAACAAAGGCACGAGGGGTTGGTTGCACTCGATTGGGAAACCGATCCGCATAGATCCGTGATGCCGCGGCAGCATTTTGTAAAGACTCCCCGTAAATAAGAACCATGTCCACAAGTTCAGCATTTTCGTAAACATGTGCCATTTTTGATTTGAGCCTCGCAACAGACACGATTATTCACTTACGCGTTACCGACTACCGACTGATACTGACTGTATACAACTGAAGAAAATAATTGTAAAAAGATCGTTCCAAATTCTTTCGCTTTTTTGTTTCCGATGCGATGAACGGATAAGGCGGATTATATCTGTTGTTGCCAAACACGAGAACATAATATCATTATTGAGACAGGGCGGTACTCAAACTTCCAAAGGGCTATAACTTTGTTACTTTAATTTTACCAGAAAAATGGTAAAGGAAAAAAACATTTCTTTTGATCAGATCTACTCACTGTTAAAATAAATGACTCAACTTCGAAGTCACCCTGTATATGTAAACAAAGTTATTACTTACTTGAAGACTGAATTTCAGGAAGATGTAATCTAGGAAAAGCTGTTCTTTTCAAACCTCTCGTGGTTCCAGGCATATTATCATTTTTCGAAAAATGTAAGTCACACACCAAATGGCCTTTATAAATTTGTTCGTGGCTTTTATTGTCCAGAACTGGATTTCGCAGTTGCTCGATCTACTCGTATCTGTTAAAAAGAGCGGCATTATATTTTGGAAATGTATGCCTTTTATTGATTGTACCAGTGCAGCCAAGGCACCACGCACCTTTTTAATCCCCGCTTTCCATAAGCCTCCATTACAAAGATTAATTTTGTAAATTTAAATTCAGTTCAACGCTTACTTGACGACATTTTTCCCACTCAAGCTTTGGATGAATGTCCGTTTACTCCCATCTCTAGTCCAGGGCCATACGCAACGTGGCATTGCCCATCGGCGTGTATTTATCGGTCTATCGAGTGCGCATTCTCGCCATAAAACGCCGATTTGCGGATTTTGTTAACAATAGAACACTTTAAATATTTCGAATTTTATTGTCTTCTGTGTTATTTTAATATCACCGGACAAAAAGAATTCATGAATATAAATCGCCTGGCGATTTTATTGCAATGCAGTTGTCGTTCTGTGGAGATATATTGCGTGGCAATACATTGGCCGTTTTTCATTTCGCGTTGTTGGGAAATGGAAAAAGTGCGTATAGATGGGTGTTTTTTGCATTTATCTGATGCACTTTGGAATAGGATAGAATGTAAATAGTAGTTGTATTTGTGATCTCAATGTTGCCTGTTAAACATACTGTATAGTCGACGACAGACGTACTGTGTCCTTTCATCGTTTTTCGACCCCTTTACCGTAGTCACTTGCAATATGTTCATACTATGATACAGATCTAGATAAAGATAAAAAATAATTTATCTGTATAAATTCCGTGTAAGATGACGTACGAAGCATTAATTGTTCTAAGTAACTATTTTGATCGCAATAAATTGGAAGTACATGGCTTGTTTTATAAGAGCATATTGGAAAAATGATACATACCTACATTACCTGGGCTATAAATAGGTCGGCACGGGTATCACGGATCTTGAAAAGTGACATTATGTCGATTTTTTTTTGACATTATGCTGTTTTTTTGACATTATGTGGGTTTTCTACAAGATATTAACTAAGCACTTAGTTGTAAGTGTTGCCTAAACGTCATGAGGCTTGTTATCAATCTTTGGCTTTGATGTGATGTAAAATCTGCTTCTGAGATAGCATTACTGGAGGTCTAAGCTGTAAGTTGTATGTGTTGATTATAATTATATTGAGTTCTTGTCTCAAATACACTTAGATGAGATTCAAAGCTAGAAATTAGTTGCGCATCCACTTCTTCTTATCCAATCCGGAAATTACATATAGAAATTTGCTGAATTTCCAAAATGAGAGAGATAAGAAATAATTAGATTCACTGTATACTGTCGAATTACAAGCCATATACATGCTACCAGTAATTACACACTACGCGGTCGCGGTGATGATTTCCCGTAATTCTCCTCAGTTTTTCGTAATTTATAACTTTGAACATAACCTCTCTTCAGAAAGCACAACATAAAAATAACCCGTCGGGCACAGCCAATAGATATACTTCATTGGCAGCACATTCAGTAATGATTTTCTCACACAGCAAATATCACAAGCAGACCAATACTCGTAATCATCCAAATGCGATCTTGCTATTCAACCAACTTTCTTCTCAGAGATAAAAACTACAGACAAGGACCACTCGGCCTCATAAAACATATGCAACCAATAATGCGTATAGTTTAGTTAAGTGATTTCTTCATAGATGGAGGTTCACAACGATCCTAGTGAGCAAACGTGGAATGACTGTTTGCGCTCCAGAAACTACCTGGTTTGCAAGATGACATCTTATACGTTCTTTTTTTGACGTTTTATAGGTTTTTTTACATGATACCCGTCCGAATCCACAAGGTGCCTTCCCACAGCCCGTTGTTTCCCGCGGCCACCTTAAATAGGTAGGATGTAGAGACGTGCACGTAATAAAATAAATATGTGAATGTTTAGTTCTGTCGAGACAGTCTAGGTAAACTAATGTTTTAAGTAAATAAAAGAGTGGTCGATGTTGACAAAAATTATATATATATATATATATATATATACAGGGTTATCCAAATTAAGTGTTCACCATTAGTAACTTTGTTATTAGTGAAAATACAAAGTTGTTTGAATTAGAAAACTAGTAGCATTTTTAACGCTGGTAAAAATGAGAAATAAAAAAAAACAATTGAGAGTCGTTATTTTGATTTTTTTCAGTAAAATAACATTTTTTTAAATGGAAACCCCTATATATTATATTTTTTTCTGTTAAAGCATCAAATTTTAAACAAAAAAGCTTACAATAACTTTTCTCCTAGGTTACAAATTGTTGAAGTTATGGCCTCCAATCTGAAACAATTAAATTGTATCGACAAACTTTATTTTCAACATCAACTTATAATCTTACAAAATACAATAACAATTTTTTTTAAAGAAGATGCTCGAAAACACCACCTTGTTCTTCAATACATTTTTGGGCACGTTTTTCAACTGCTCGAACTGTCTTAAGTATGGTCCTACCATCTATCTGGGTTATCTTTTCCCCAACTGCAGTCTTTAACGCGTCAAGGTTATCGTACCTTCGCTTGTAAATTTTGTTCTTTAAGTAACCCCACAAGAAGTAATCAAGTGGGTTTAGATCTGGTGATCTGGGAGGCCACTGTATTGGGCCATTTGTTCCTATCCACTGATCATTAAAAGTAGTACTTAGAAAATGATAAGTACCTCTGGAGTTGTGGGCAGGTGCGCCATCTTGCTGAAAATGCAGATGATGTCTACTTATAAGATCCAATTCGTCTAAGAAATTAGTCAGAATTTCTGACATAAATTCCACATATCTTTCACCAGTTAGGGTTCCCTCATAAAAGAACGGGCCAACCATTTTTGAACCAATTATACCGCACCAAACGTTGAAACTGAAACGGACTTGTGGGCCTCTTGGATGTACTAACAAAAGATTTTCTCTTGACCAATAATGGTGGTTTTTTCTATTAAACATTCCAGAATTTGAAAAATTTGATTCATCTGTCCATAAAAGGTAACGAAAGTTATTTACATTTTGGCGACAGAAGCTAAGATACCAATGGCAAAAAACAAGTCTTCTCTCTGGATCCCCTGCCAAAAGCGTTTGAACTGGTCGGTACTTATACGGAATAAATTTGTATTTTTTTAAAATCCTTTGAACAGTACCATAACTGAAATTAGAGTCCTTGAGAATATCTGCTATTGAATTCTCACGATAAGCTTCAAAATATCCAATAACTGCAATTTCCGTGGCCTCGCTTAATATGAATTCTTTTTTTGCCCTTGTTTTAGCAAAAACATTTTCGTTGCCCCTAAATTTTCGATAAAGTCTCAGAAAATATCGTTCATACGGTTGAATGCGAGCGGGATATAATTCACTGTAGTATTATTCTCTTGCTCTCAAGGAGGATTTTCTGCACACTAAATAGCATTCTAACATATCACACTTTTCTTCATGGGAGAACATTTTTCTTTAAATTAATGACACAATAAAGCTTATAAACAAGTATTTACACTAATGTTTGACATTATTTGATTTTATCATTGTTTTCCAAAGCCTTCTAGTTGCGAGTATGTCCAGTTTAACAATTTGTCGCTTATCTTAATGCTGTCAAATCGCGAACGCCATGTTGTTTTCATAGCCGTCTTAATATTATAATACTGCAAATAATTAAAAATATTTATCGTTATTTTGACTTTATTTTTGACTTTAGCGGAAAAGTCATTATGAACTTTTTTGTTTAAAATTTGATGCTTTAACAGAAAAAAATATAATATACAGGGGTTTCCATTTAAAAAAATGTTATTTTACTGAAAAAAATCAAAATAACGACTCTCAATTGTTTTTTTTTATTTCTCATTTTTACCACCGTTAAAAATGCTACTAGTTTGCTGATTCAAACAACTTTGTATTTTCACTAATAACAAAGTTACTAATGGTGGACACTTAATTTGGATAACCCTGTATATATATATATATATATATTATATATTTATATTGTCTCATAGATGGCGCTGTAGCCAACTATACGGTCATATAGTCACCTCCCGCACCCGTATTATGTAAAATAATCGTTATACGACAAGCATCATCATTGTACACTGCGGAGTTTCGTTCCGCAGGTAGCTTTTAGTAGGTATTCAAATATTTTATTCCACGTTCTGAAGACAGCTTATGTACAAAATTATAAATTACGATTTTTCCCGTCTTTTGTGTTTTCCAAAACATCTAAGGAGAACTACGGGAAATCACCACCGCACCCGCGTTGTATTTAATTACTATTAGCATGTATATGACTTATAATTCGACAGTGTACAGTGAATATAATTGCAATATGTGGCAGTATGTAGGTATAAAATATAAGATCCCACATAAAGTAAATTACTTCATCAACCAGGTATTTTCTTTTCTTACCTCTCTCTCTCTCATTTTTGAAAGTCAGCAAACTTGCATATGTATGTTAATTTCCAGAATGAATAAGAAAACGTGTGTAATTGTATTTGATACAAGAAACCAATGGAATTATCAATACAGATTACTAGCACACAAATTCTCACTATGCACTGCCGTTACCTTCCAGCTATATTATACACTTACTGAAGCATTATGACGTTTAGGCAACAGGTACAGCTTCAAAACGAGTTCACACCAAGTGTACAACAGCTAGTGCTAAGTTGACATCTTTTAGAAAAACCTACGTTATGTAACAAAAAAGTCTATATGTCAAAAAACCAACAAAATGTGATTTTTCAATATACGTAATACCCGTGCCGGATGTAGTATAAAACCTACAATTTAGGCCATAGAAACTATGAATGGTATCCGCCAGGGCCATCTCTAAAGCAGGTTACATCACACCAGAGCCACATGGCTCAAGTGTATTAGGCAACGTTTAGGCAACACACCCAGTTTTACTCCCTTGAAGAATGTTATCGAACAAAATGAAATCATATTTTTGGGATCTTTTACTCTATTTTTAACCTCGCATAACTGTCTACTGCTGAATAACAATTTTATATTCACATCTCCACAAAACACCTACACTGACCCATCTGTACATCTGGTCAATAACTGTCAGTCATAGAATAGAGAAAAGCAGTACAGTAAAGAAATAAGTTGAGGATATTAGAGCATCCACCCTATAGTCCCGATTCATCGCCTTGCGATTTTCACATCTTTGGGGCGTTTTCAGTCGGACGAAAAAGTACAAAATGCTGTAAAAGAATTCTTCAAGCACTGTAAACATCGATTGGTGGAACAATGGGATATGTACCTTAATTGTAGTGGTAATTGTTTGTAGATACAATATTTGCCAATACATTTTTTATGGACCAAAGTTGGGTTTCAATTCAATAAGCCTCGTACTAACGATAAAAATGAATATCAGACTGACAATTCCTTTTTAATACTGAAGTATCGTGTAATCTTGCACGTAGGGGCTCAAAACTGATCAGCTAGGGGATAACTTGCAAGGTTTTCTGACTTCATAATCTTATAAATCACACGCTATTCAAACCAAGCATACTAAGACTAAGCAATCGAGTGTGATTTGGGGGGTTATTTAAAAAAAAATGCAAATCTGGAAAATGCTTGTTTTGGGGAAATTCTGTCTGATTCATCTGTCAACGCTGGGCGATCAGATCCCCATTCCTGTCATCATTCAGTAACGTAATAAGGGTGCCGATTTTCATGTAGCGTATACCTGGGATAAGGAAGAAAATGAGACAAGTACCTATATGGGCCAAACGAGTGTCGGTGACCTTGAGGAGTGAAAAAGAGCAAATGAGAAAGTGTTACCACCTCCGCTTTAGCGGTCCCAGCAGCTTAGCAGCAGCTCCGGTACAGAGTGGCTGATTAAGAAAACACCGCGCAAACCTCGGCCGAGTCGCAATTAAGATGTTATCATGGCCGCCACGATGCGGTTTCCTGTCAACAATTAACGTTATTTATTACGAGGTAACAATGGTAATGTTGTGATATGGCGATCGGGTGGTCCGCAGGGTACCCGCCGCGACGCGCTCTCTCTAACGATCATTTCGGCCGAGTCATCGTCATTAGTTGCTTATTGAGAAGTCCGAGGGATTGAGATGGAGAAGAGATGGTTTGACACGTGATCGTCTTTTGTTCCAACCGCAACTATTAGTTATGATAGACGAACGGAAATACCTTACCATTTATTGATCACATAATACAGTGTGTTTCAAAGAGGTTCCCCTACTTGTTTATTCGCACAATTCATTGAAGTATGAAATAATAAAAAAGCAAGAAATAACCGAATATATGAGAGAAAGCAATAAATACTCCTTGTACGTGGGTGAATGGCGTAAAATATAAAAATAAGACTCGTTAGTGTAACATATCACGTCCATAATATAAATTATCCACATCAGGTAAATAACACTCACAGTTCGTTGAAAGCGTCACAATTAGATTAGAAGTCACATCCAGGTTACCCAATCACAATTTAAACAATCCCACTTAAAAAATCAGACATTAAATAACAGAGTAAGTATCTTTTAAATCAATTTGTTGATGCATCTTTATTCCAGGCCACTTCTTTAGCTCTTTTTTAAATTAATTGTTATACGATTCCCGAAGGGATGATGTTGAACGATCCAGGAGCTAAGAAAGAATAAGACCTTAACAACAAAGCTTTTTCTGGTGTTGGTACTCGTACTCGAGCCAAGTCTATATAAACGACGTTGTCTTATGTCAAAACGCTCAGACTTTCTGGATAGTTCATCAGATGTCTTTTAAGTTTTGCATATAGAAACATAGTAGGCCGCGCGGATTGAACGTCAGTACTGAATCTTAACCTCACTCTTTATGTAAACTTAAATTCAAAGTTTCTCAACAATACGTGCAGTGTTCTCACTACAGTGAATTTTTAGTGTCACCAAGTCATTAGAAAAATGGAACTCAACCGAGAACATTTTCGCGCCATAATTTATTACAATTTTCAGAGACAATTATCGCAACAAGAATGCCTTGCTGAGTTACTGTGTGTTTTCGGCAACGAAGCGCCACATCAGTCGATAATTTCCCGTTGGTATGGAGAATTCAAACGTGGACGGGTGAGTCTTAGCGACGATCCCAGGGTGGGTGCACCAAAAACGGCAGTCACCCAGGAAAACGTCGATGGTGTGCGCAAACTCATCATTGAAGATAGACATGTGGCATATAGCGAGATTGAGGCGTCCTTGAAGATCTCAAAGACCCCAATTCAAAAAATTTTACATGAAGAATTAGGAGTAAGAAAATTAGTTTCTCTTTGGATACCCCACCTGTTGACTGAAGAGCAGAAAGCAGCCAGGGTTAATTGGTGTCAAAAAACGCTTGACCGTTTCAATTCCGGAAACTCAAAAAATGTGTACAGCATTGTTAGTGGTGATGAATCGTGGATTTACTGTTATGAACCAGAAGATAAACGACAGTCGGCTGTTTGGGTGTTCCAAGGTGAAGAAAAGCCAACAAAAGTCATCCGTTCTCGAAGTGTTTCGAAAAAGATGGTCGCGACTTTTGTGTCAAAAGCGGGTCATATTGCAACAATTCCTCTTAATGAGTAAAGAACTGTTACTGCGGATTGGTATACCACCATTTGTTTGCCAAAAGTAATCACCGAGCTTCGAAAATTCAACCCCGAAATAAGAATCATCCTCCACCAAGACAATGCAAGCTCGCACACAGCCCAAAAAACAAGGCAGTATTCAACGGAAGAAAACGTGGAATTATTGGACCATCCTCCATATAGTCACGATCTAAGTCCTAACGATTTCTTTGCTTTCCCGAAAATTAAAAACAGACTGCGTGGTCAAAGGTTCCAGTCACCAGAAGAAGCAGTTGACGCAATCAAAAATGCCGTTTTGGATCTGCCGGCAAACGAGTGGAACAAGTGCTTCGAAAATTGGTTCGAGTGCATGCAGATGTGTGTTAATCTTCGTGGAGAATACTTCGAAAAACAATAAGTCATTTAAAACTACCTACCGTGTTGTTTTATTTCCATATGCAAAACTTAAAAGACATCCCTCGTATGATTCTGGTAGGTTATGTATTCTTTCAGTATTTGTTTTTGTATTGTTTGAAGTTGATTAAGATTCTTTTTGTTAGCCAAATCCCACACTGTTATGCCACACATCAGATGGCTTTCTATTAGGGCATAGTGTATTATTGTAAGTTGTGAAAAAGTTATATGCTGCTTTAGGTATCTCATTTTATAAGCCAATATCTGAGTTCGCAACCAAATAATTTATATGCACATTCAACTTATTGTTAGAAGTCCAAATATATGCCTGAATATTTAATACTTTCAATCCTTTTTATTTATTTTGACGCACTTACAGAAATTAGATAGCAGTGGTAACTTTAAATTTGACGAGAAGGGAACATAATAAGTCAAGATGGCGACAGGGCACCATTTTGGATATTTCTTTAAATGGAATTGAGGGTCCATGATATCTACTTGATAACAAGGAAGCTTACTACCTTTCAAAATGGCGGGTTGCAGGCTGTGAGAGTGGAGCGTTGTACATTGATTTATTAATGACTTAGTAACTGATCATCAAACCGCTTCACTGTATTAATCGTCTTTTTTGGAAGGATTTAGACGAAAGTGTAATAAAACAGGAGATATGCTTTTTAAAAAATAATGTCTAAATCTGTCGTTTTTTTTTAAACGGAATGACTCGTATTTGCGTTTTTATGTTTAGTTCTTGCGATTCAATGTCCAAAAACTGAACTTTGGCAGCCCGCGAGTCATTTTCAAAGATAGTAATATATTTAACAATTTACCCATAAATATAGCATTGATGCATTTATTTCATCATCGCAAATTTCAGCTCCTTAATTTTATTTCTCCAAAAAATAAAGTGTGTCTGGGGGGGCTTTGAAAAGCATTGTATTTAGCAACGTATATGTCTGGTCTATTTATTCAACAAGCTCATCAAATTAAATAGCATTGACATTATTTTTTTATCAAGAGGTTTTCTTATATAATGCTAACACTTATTACTTAGGGTAATTTAACAAAGAAAAAGGCGTCAAGTAGGTTGACTCTGCAATTACTGCGCAACGCCATCATCAGTTCATGAGTTAAACCCTCCGAGAAAAGAATTAGTTGGAAACATTTCCAATAGGTAGGTCAAATGGATCTAATCAGTCTAACAGGCCCATATACATCATTTCCCTTCCCTACCGGTAGTTACCGCCCATCTGGAAAGGTTGCCCATTCCCATATCGTCAGCAGGCCCTTACACTGGGCATTTCTAATAATATTGATCAGAATGTAGTTAATTTTTGGCTAACTTGACCATCAGTAGCTGCTTCGATTGGTTCGTACTGATTGTATACCGAAACTACTTTATGCAAAACAATTACAAGATGTGCCTCTGTCACTTAACGATATGTGATATCCTGGAAGTCTGTAAATGATCATCTGTTTTTCATTGACACGTATTGACATGATGAGCTATCCTCCCTCCAGCAGAGGTTTTTGTAGACGGCAATCGTGTACCATGGACAAATTCTTCCAAGTACCTCGCTGTCACCCTTTATAAAGGCAGGACCTGGCAGAAACATACACCAGCCTTGAGAACAAAATTGCAAATTGCGTTTCGGCAACTACATCTTTTGTTATGTAGATCCTCTAAATTGAGTTTGATAAACAAACTTCGCCTATTTAAAATGATTATTAGACCAGCCATTACTTACGCATGTACGGCTCGGTGTTTTCTTGCCAAGACACACATGCAAAGTACTGCAAAGTAGAACTTTGAGAAACAATTTGCAATGCTCCATGGTATGTCTCACACCAGACACTACACAGGGACCTTGACATTACTTACTTGAGGGATCATGTCAAGCTTCAGGCGCAGCAACGTTATAGTCAAGCGGAATCGCACAGTAACCCTCTGTTGCACGACTCAGTGGACTACACAGTGGAGCTACTTCGTAAACATTCAAAGCCACGGCTCGCACTGTAATAAATTAGCGCTACCTTTTAGTATTTTAAAACTCCAACAAGACCGAATCAAAATTTGCTTAGTTCACTTCAAAATTACTCCGTGTAACAAGTCAAAAAGCCTAGGTGTTTCCTCTTAAACCAAACACTTCTGTTTTCTTTGCTCTTCTCCTTTTTTCTTCTCTTTCCCTTTCTTTTTCCTTGACATTGTCTGGTTTCTGGGTAACCAGGACTGACTGATTCGACTAACGACAATGACTAATGGGCAAAGGTCCTACGGACCGCCCAGACAAACAAATGGCGAATAGTATGATGACCTATCCTGGAAAATTTTGCTTGGTCCACTTACAGTATATGCTCACTATAAAATTAGTAGCTTAGCTAACTCCCCATGTTTGTCTGGCAAATGAAAGCATGTATTTAAGATTCTTCTTTAACAGGTGTATATACGTTTCGGCCACAATGGTAACTGTCTTCTCTACATGACACCTTCTTGACAATATTTTACTTACCTGTCTTCCAGGTCACACTTTGATTATTTTTTCCTTTCATTTTCAAATTCCTAGACAGTATGTTACTACAATATCATTCCAAAGTTTAAGCATCACGCAAAACCAGCAATGTCAAGGACCGTATGGGGTAGGCATTCCAGCTCACAAAAATACTTCTATCCGCCCAAAACGACAAGCGAGCATGAGGTTATCTGTCGATTTTTAATGAAACAGATATTTCATCTACAAAAAAACGCTAAAACCCATCCAGAACTTTGGAGGGAGCTTGGTGTTTTCGGAGCGATGGACGAGGGTGACATATCTGGTACATTAAAAAATCGACAGATAACTTCATGCTCGCTCGTCGTTTTGGGGGGCTAGATCTCCTTTTGAGCAATAACGCCTGTGCCTGGCGGTCCAGGGCTATGCTGGTTTTGCGTGATACCATCTTAAAATGTGAAATCATA